>OX328124.1:129203595-129418595 GCA_946811695.1 Gonocerus acuteangulatus
ACTCCTTTCTCCCAAAGTTTCCCTGTATTAACTGTCAGAAATGATCCCGCATCTGTGAGGTATAGTTCTCAATCTTCCCATCGGTAGGCCCATCTTGTTATTTTTATATCTGTTCTAATGTAATCTGTTATTCTTATATATGTTCTCCTAAAAATCTAAGCACTTCTAGAGCACATTGTTCTTCTATATATTATGTTTTAGTATATTATGTTTTTGTCTTTTTCCATATATGTATGTATGTATATATGTATGTGTATGTGTGTATGTAGGCGTATATATATGTGTATATTTCAGTATTACATTCGTCCTACTTGTTTTTTTACAGCCCTGATGAAGGCTTGAAGTTCAAGCCGAAACGTCGGCACAATAAAACCATTTTTATGATAAAATGTAAACATGTGTTAAAATTTCTAGCTAATAGGTTTTGGCCATTGGGCTTTTTCTCCCCTACCGATACATAATGACTTTATTATTAAGATAAAAAAAAGTTATGTTAATACAGTCGACTGTTCAGCAGCTTCACGCTGATCCAATCTGTTCTATACAAAACGTGCTGGATAGATCAACGTTACATACTTTATAATTAGATAAATTGTATTTAATATTGAATAGGAGTATAACATTAATTACCTGAAGTTGAAGAGTAAACTTCCTCGATAGCACCATTGTCTTCATTTATAAAGATTCCCAAAATATCCCCAGTAGTTTCTTCACCTTGACATTAATGAAATTTAAATTATATTCAAATAGTTTTGAAGCATCGAGTACAAATAGATATTATGATAAAAACCATTGCCAATAATAATTTACATTTTCCCTGATGAGCTAAGGTTTATAAGACACCTGTTTCCGGAGGAATAGAAAATGGTAAATTTTACTTTTCCTATAACCGTTCTTGATTAAGTATCGGTCCAGCAGAGCAACATTATGAAGCTTACTCTTCAGGAAGATGGTTAGTTTACAGTACATCATTACGGAATCTGCTTAACACATATCATCCCCATGCATTGTTTTTCCAATTTATGAAAAAACAAATTTTTGATTTTTGTTTTACTCTAACTTTTTTTATTTGAATAATATATGTTAATATCTTGCACTAGTATTTAGTTGACCAAGAATCATATGTTTGGCTTCTTAGATTTATTTGAACTATCCCAATCGAGGCATTGTAATGTCTCCAAATCTAAGAAAACCATAATATGCATACAAGAAATGTGACAGTAGCAGATGAATAAAGACTCACCAGCCTTGAAGATGTATGAAAGTCCTCTGAGAACTAGATGCTTGACTTGGTGTAGAAATCATTTTCAACTGGAATGAATTTTATTGGTAGCCGGGTTTATGATGATCAAGGTGATGACTGTCTGTAAGAGTTCTTAGATGCGCAAATTTAATTGTAATGTGGCGAAAATAGAAATCAATGCGGGAGCAATGTTAAAAATGTGGCATGGCCATATTGTCCTGTTAAGCCGACTGCTGATACGAGGCCAAGGGTAGCCGAGTGGAACTTAAACGAAATACACAGGCACAAAACTAATATTAAAACCTACATTAATAACGTATGCTGCCTCAACAGTAAATTCGGTTAGCTGAAGAAGTCAAGGCACATTGAGAATTGCACCAGGGAAGAACAATGTCCTGTGATTAGATTTTTTGTAGGAGATGTTAAATATAGTGACTTGAAAGATCAAAAACTAACAATAAATGCATCTATTTATTTACTAATGGCACGAGAAATATGAACGGAACTGCGCTAAGATTACGCCTTGAGAGTCGGACGTTTTATGTTAATTATGAACCGATTGACATGAAACAAACACTAAATGTTAATTGAAGTTTACCACAATATATTAGTGAAAACCGCAATACAAATAATGTTAAATGAGTAAAACAAGGTAAGAAAATGAGAAACGTGTTTGCAACACTTCATTCTTAGGGCTAGGCGGAAGGAGTAATTTCCGCTTAGAATGCTGTTCCTTGTGCCTTCCTGACAATCTTGCTTTTATTTAAGATTTTATAGGAAAAGTTTGTTACAATTTCCATGAAAAATCTAACAAAAAATAACTGATTTTTCTATTTCAAGCCTTCCAAATGAAACGAAAGATAAGAACAGAATCAGGATAAGATGACGCCGTTCCTGTGAGTTAGACTTTTTGTATATTACAAAAATTGATACAAAAATGTGAGCTGAGATTTTTTTATTTCAAAATATAGATACATATGATACATATATCATGGTTCTACAGTTCATTGAGCTCTAGTTCCTGAGGTCGTAGAAGGTTGCAGAAAATTTTGGTTAGTGGTCTAAAAACATTTTAGGCAGTGGCTAAGCTTAGAATTTAAGGTGCACACAGATGCACGAAAACTGCAAGTCAAAAAGAAAATTTGCCAATTTTTAATAAACCCCTTTCCTAATAATGACTTCAAATTGAGGAAAACATGTTTTCGCCTTCTTGAAATCAAGTATAAATTGTGCCAATCAACTTTGGTTGGAAATTAAATAATAAAAAATCGTAGACAATAGATGAGAAATTTTGATATTTCCCAAATTTTTGTTATTATAACAATCATTAATGGCACTGAAATGATCTTTGTTGGTCCCTGAAACCTAAAGCGGCCCATACACGGTCAGTAATAATGACATTATGAGTAATGTCATTACTATTCAACTCTCGTCATTCCATATCATCATTACAATGTACACCTTACACCGTCATTCCACGGATCATTTTTAATCACTTTTCTTCAGTATGCATTGTTATCGCCGTGGCAGCAGCGTTTTGTTTATAATGGATCCTCGCAAAGTCGCCTGTGTAGCTATAATTGCAGCACTAGCCACAAAAAAACGTGTTAAACGTTCAAGGTGGATGAAGGCGTGGCTGAAAAAAACGCGAGCAATATTCTCACGTTTTGTTGTTGTCTGAAATTCGGGACTTGGATCCAGATGATTACAAAAACTATTTTCGAATGAATGACACTACTTTTGAAACCCTACTCAATCTAGTTACACCTTTTTTAATTCGAAAAGATACTATGATGAGACAGTGTTTGCCTGTGAAGGAAAGACTGGCAGTTACTTTGAGATACCTTGCCACTGGGAGGAATTTTGAAGATCTCAAATTTTCTGCAGTTATGTCACCATCATCAATAAGCACTGCTATAATTGAAACGTGTGAGGTGCTTATACATGTTCTACAAGATTACATAAAGGTAATCTTATTGGTTACATTACATGAAGGTAATGATCTCTTACCTTCATGTAATCTTTTCTTATTACTATTAGGCAAGAAAATAGCTAATGACACGGAGCATCATCATCCCCCAATAAATAAATAAATAGGTAAGGACATATTTTAGCTAAATATGTTCTTATCTTATTACTATTAGGTAAGAACATATTTTAGGTAAGAAAATAGCTAATGACACGGAGCATCATCATCCCCCAATAAATAAATAAATAAATAGGTAAGGACATCTTTTAGCTAAATATGTTCTTATCTTATTACTATTAGTTAAGAACACATTTTAGGTAAGAAAATAGCTAATGACATGGAGCATCATCATCCCCCAATAAATAAATAAATAGGTAAGGACATCTTTTAGCTAAATATGTTCTAACGTAAAATTATGTTCTTATCTTATTACTATAAAGTAAGAACATATTTTAGGTAAGAAAATAGCTAATCACACGCAGCATCAATATCGCCCAATAAATAAATAGGTAAGAAAATATTTTAGGTAAAAACATATTTTATTTTTTACAATAAATTATTATTGTTGTACATTACATGTTTATTGATATCTAGCATAATAGTTGCTTATGTTAGGATTTTCATCCTCCAGATCGTGGGGTGATCGTTTATAATTTGGTGAGGAAACAGTTGTAGACGTGTCTATAAATGACAGTCTCTATTATGTCATCTTTCCCTTCATAGTTTTGGTCCTGAAAAAAAAAAAAAAAATGTTGTGCAGTATGACATAAGCAATATTTTTCTCATATTGGCAATTTTTTCGGATTTTAAGGCCAAATTGCTCAGGGCACAGTGGGCCGAAACTTTGAAAAAACCTTCATAATTCCTAATCACCCATAGTGCTTGAGATATTAAAGTTAAACTTATGGGGCATATTTAGGTCGTCAAATCCTAATTTTTTATTTTTTTAAAAATGGGGATTTTAAAAATTTAATTAAAAATTTTTGGATTATGATAAAGGAGGGAGGGGGGATCAAAAAGATTTTTCTTCTCATTATGGTCAAGTGACACCTCATTTTAAAGGATTTTAACGCTGAGCTTTTTTTAAAATTTTCTGTGTTCAACAAATTCCTACGAGTTTTAGTTTTGTTTTATGTTACAGTTTCCAACAACGTCTGAAGAATGGATTCAAATAGCCAAAGAATTTGGAGACAAACATCAATTTTGGAACGTACTCGGAGCTATTGATGGCAAACATATTGCAATTAAGAAACCGGCTAATTCAGTGTCTCTTTACTACAACTATAAAGGGATTTACAGCATTGTGTTACTGGCACTAGTAAATGCAAAAAAAGAGTTCATCATGGTTGATGCTGGAATGAACGGACGAATATCAGATGGAGGTGTTCTTTACTACTCAACATTTGGAGCCCTTTTGCAACAAAACCGTTTAAATACACCAGAACCTGCACCTTTGCCTAATACTACTGAATGTTTCCCATATGTTTTTGTTGGGGATGAAGCATTTGCATTACGTGTTAACCTAATGAAACCTTACCCTGAGAAAACATTGACTCGACATCACTTTGAATTCAACAAAAGATTATCAAGGGCTCTTGTCGTAGAAAACGCATTTGGGATTTTAGCAAGCAGATTTGGGGTTTTTCAAAAGCCTATCTATTTGGAACCGCAGAAGGCAACGACTGTTACTATCGCAAGCTGCTACTTACACAATTTTCTGGCTAAGGAATCTCAACAGTCATATTTCGCAACAGGAACATCCGAAACAATAGAATACGATATTGTTAATTTACAAAGTACTCTCAACAGGAATTGTGGCACAGATGCCAAAACAGTACGGGACAGATTCTGCAATTATTACAACAGTGAAGGAAAATCGTAAAAATAATTATTGTAATGAAAGTAAAATTTTGTTAAATGTAATTATAGGTACCCAATGATGGTCTTTTGATTTAATATTATTACTTTTATTTTATTTTCCTTTTAGCTATGATTTATTTATTTTTATTATTTTCTTTTTGTTTCTGTAATTCAATCAATTTAGTATGTACTATTTTCTTTTTTTTTCTGTATTCTCATTAAGTGAAATCATAAAAATGTCTTTACTTATCACAATTAACCAATGTGCTATAAAATTTGTGCAGATGTTAATAAACGCTTTATAATTTGAAAAAAATGATTGTAATGAAACATAAAATTTAATTAAAAAAATGATTGGTTAATGTTACTACTTACTTGTGTTTGCCCAAAATATGCATTCACCGGTAGCTCAAACTTATTTATTAACTGCAATGAGTAAAATACCCATGATGTTGGTTTGTAAATATCATCAGCACCAGCCCCTGATCTTTTCGAATCTTCAATTTTTTTCAGTTCTTTTCTGTAGTTGCTGCGCAGAGTATTTATTTTCCGTCTTACGTCAGCTCTAGTCGCCCCTGGTTTACCTTTAGCTTAAATAGTAAGAAGTTTATCCAGCGAAGCATTTCTTTTAGCTTTATTCATGTAATTGGGGTCAGTCGGGTTCCACTGAACAATCCAAGAATGGCGTCGTTGTCAACAAAGCAGTTAGGTACACTTTCACTCTCCATTTTCTCGTATAAGCAGGTTATGTTGGGCACGGCAGCTCGAGAATGACTGAGTAATGACACAGCCCTCCCTACACCATCTATCCCCTCCCTTTCCGGTAATGATGAAGCCGAGATCAGAAAATCCGGATTCGCATCATTACTGCTCGTCATTCCAACGTTGTCCACCTTACACTATCATTATTACTGTCATTTTGATAAGGTAATGTCATTATTACTGACCGTGTAGGGGCCCCTTAAGGACTGGCTTTCTCGGGAAGTTAAAAACACGTATTTGAGGCCTACAAGGGGGGGAAATACTTCAACATTTACTTTGTTTCATATAAATTATTCAAAATCACTAATGACGTTAGAAGTGGAGTAAAACAATAAAATAAAAAAATATTAACAAATATATAAAAACCAAGCTTCCTTAAGAAAAAAAAATAAAAAGTTTAGTAATTACCTCCAATTTCCTCTTTCAAATGTGTTTCTGATTCTTCCTTAATGGTTGTATACATTTAAGTAGTCCCTGAAAAAATTAATAGAATTAGTTCAAATTTAATCACAAAAAATAGTAAATAAATCATCAGCACAAGAGTTGTGATACTTTAAAAACTTCTCAGCATGATGGGTTAGAGAGTTATAACAGGCATAATGGGGGAAATAACGAGACAGCAGAACTTTTCTGTTCTCAAAGAATTACTAAATTGTTTAGGCCAAATTTCTCATTAGGAGGCACTTTTATGGAGGTGCGGGGGTGTATAGCAGCTGCAGGTGTAGGGGTGTACAGAGCTTCAGGTGTGGGGGTGTATAGCAGCTCCAGGTATAGGGGTGTATAGCTGCTGCAGGTCCCCCCCCCCATGTGGCGGCCCTGACAAAGCACTCAAGCTGACGTACTTACAAGGACGACGAGAAGACAAAACAATCACCATATACACAAAGATACATTACAAGATTTGCAAACCAAAGCGTAGAGGTTAATTAGAGGAAGCTGGCAGCACTCTTGGCACATGAAGACAGACAACAAACTTCGAGAAATAAAACAAACAGTTGGTGAAAGGATTTCAAGCAAAAGAAACAACATAAGAGAAGATATATTATGTCGCTTAAGAATTTACTATTCGTGGCTGAGACACTTACACCTCATGACGAGACGGTACCATAAAACATCTACTGACAAAACTATGACTTATTGTACAATATGACAGACCTACTAGGTGATAGGAGCCAATATGTAGGACAAATATTCAAGGGCGTATATATAGGAAATAATTCTGGGAGGGCTATTTCCTGTGTATGGAATACTAACAATTTAGAGCTTGGAATAGTTTTAGGCGACTAAAAAGTTATTATACATAAAATAATTTTACACCTGAGGTTGTAAGGCCTCATCGTAGATGAAAGGATGAAGGAGGAGGGGAAAGCGGTAAGGCTGAGTCAAGGAATTCTGCTACATTTAAAGAATGGATAGGGTTTTGGATGGATTCGTGGGGACGGAATACTTGGGAAAGGTGGGATGCAAAGGATTCAGAAATTTCGGAGTCGGTTTTGGCCCAGCTGTTATCCTCTCGACGGAGAGGATGTGATGGATTTGGATGGGATAGGATTCGTTTCGTGGCTGTCCATAGTGATTTGTCGTCGGGAGTAAGTTTTTTAGTGTATTCAGAGAATTTGTTGTTAAAGTGCTTGTGTAGTACGTATTGTAGTTGTCTAGTCAGTTGGTTGAGGCACGTCTTGTCAGATGGATATCGTGTGTTTTGCCATATTCTTCTGGCTCTGTTTTTTTCGGTTCGAAGAAATTGTATATGATCGGGGAAATACGTTACTGGAGGTGATCTATGAGGACATTTCTTAGTAGAAATAAGGAGTCCAGTCTGGATGTCTATAGTCAGTTTGTTTATGGCCGAGTCAATATCATCTTTAGTCTTAAGAGGGATATTTAGGTTTAGAGAGGAATTTAGGGAGGATTGAAATGAGTGCCAATCAACTGGGCCGTTGATGAGGGATGGGCGGCGAGGACGAGTGAAAAGATTAGGATCAATGTTAAAGGAAAGCAATATAGGACTGTGATCAGAGGATAAATCAAATAGGTTGGAAATATGGAAAGGAACATGTCTGACGCCATGTGTTACAAAATAATCTACTATGTCTGGAGCTTTGGATCTGGAAGTAGGCCAGTAGGATGGATTGGGAGGAGGAATGATTTTCAGATTGTGGGAATGGATGGTTTGGTGAAAAAGGTTACCTCGAGAGTTGGAGGTTCGGCATCCAAATTCGGGATGTTTAGCATTGTAATCCCCTCCTGCAATAAATCTGGGACCTAAAGAGGAGAAAAAGGAATTGAGGACGGAAGAAGAGACTGCTTTGTTGGGTGGGCAATAAGCAGAAGAAATGGTAATCGGGACATACGTAGGGGATTGGAGGGTAACTGTGGTACTCGGCAGACATTCCAGGGCAATAGGTGAAGGATCGGGATAGTGGGAAATGGAGGATTTGATTAGGATGGCAGTACCCCCGTGAGCAGTACCGTCTGGGTGGTCCGTTCTGTATGTCCTATATCCAGTAATATAAAAGCGTAGTCGGTTAGTTAAGTGAGTTTCTGTAATCAGGGCTATGTCAATGTTTTTGTCTTGAAGTAAGTGAGTCAGTTCGTCTTTGTGGGCTGGAAGTCCATTGGCGTTCCAAAGGAGGATTGAAAGGGATTTAAAGGAGAGCGCGGTCATGGATGAAGGACGGACAGGATGCTGGTCACTTTGTGGAGGAGGTCAGTGAGGGGGGATATGAGGGCTTGAAGGTTTTGAATTATTTGATTTAAGTTTACAAGGGAGGTTGTGGTTGAGGAGAAATCAGGGGAGGATTTGGGTTGGGGGATGGTAACCCTCGGGGGAGGTGGACGATGGGGGCCAGGAGTAGGAGCAGAGGTGGTTGTAGGTGGTTTGGGAAGATTCGACCGGAACGCAGAAGCGTAGGTTGTTCTTCCTGGATGTGGTTGACTGGAGGGCTCAGGCTGATAGTCCACTGGAGGCTTCGGTAGGGGTGGGAAGGTTGTAGTATCCTGACTGGGTGCTGCAGGGCCTGTTTGTGAAGTGGTTCTTGCAGGGCCACGTTCTCCACTCCTAGATCTTCTCCGTTTGACTAACTCCTGGTAGGCGCTACAACCGCGGTAGTTTGCAGGATGGGCTTGATGGCAGTTTATGCACATAGCTGGAGTGTCTCTGGTTTTTGAGCACTCATTCGATAGGTGAGGGCCTGCACACTTCACACACATGGGGTTAACCCGGCAGAACTTCTTGGTGTGATTAAAGCTCTGACATCTTGTGCATTGAGGGATGTCCTCTTTCTTATGTGGTTCTTCCACTTTTATTGCTGTAAACAGCAGAGTCTTCAGTGAAAATATGTCACGATTGTTTGGTGCAGGTTTTAGGTTGATGAAGAATAGCGGGAGTGGAGTTCTTGTGGTTTTTTGTAATACGTTACAGGCATCTAGGACCTGGAATCCTAGTTTTCCCAATTCCGAAATAATCATATCTTTTGGCGTTGTGGGATGTAGATGCCTTATGACCACCCTGTATGGTTTGTTTTCTTTGAATTGGTAAGTGTAGTATTCCAAATTTTTGGCTTGGAGGAGTTTGACGATTTTTCTGTACGTTTCGGGATTTTTTGCCTGAATTGAAAATGCGTTTGTTTTTGATTTGCAAGTGAATGTTGTTTGGCCGACTTCTGTTGCTATTGTGTTGCATATGGCGAGGAAATCAATGTCCGGCTTTAAATTTATAGGTGGTGGTTCACAGGAGTCATTGAAGTCTTCCTGGTCCGGCTCTATATCGTCATCTTGGTCTTGTGGTGCTAGTAGTTGGAATGAGTTGGGTGAGGTGAAGTCTGGCTGATATTGTACTGGTGGAGGATGGCGGTAGGTCTGGCGGGTTGATGACGCACTCGATGATGAGCCGTCTGTCTTGGCTTGTTTCTTCTTATCAGGGGAAAAATTAGGTGATGCTAGGTCGGAGGCTCTTGATCTTTTTGAAGTGTTGGTGCTGGAGTGTATGGAGTTTTGTCTGGAATGGGATGCTTCCATATTTTTATTGTTCATTTTTATTTCATTTATTTTTAATTAAAAAAAAAAAATATATATATGAATTAAATATTTAACCCCTAAAAATGGCTAAATGTATTATTTAAAATAAAAAAAAAAGAAAAAAAATATATATGGTGATACTGCAAGCTACGATCTCAGGACTTTTGACGTGAGAGTAGCGAGCGCTACCCCTGAGCCAAGGAGTAGTAGGCTGGAGAGAAGGGAGTAAGCCGGGTCCTTGAATGGAAAACAGTAGCCTCTCAGCAGGGGCAGAGGGTAGACCCCTAGGCCGGCAGCAGCAGGAATCCCCCACTCCTGGGGCACAGCGTAAATCACTTCGAAAACTATGAGATTTTACTTACAGTTTTTCTAGTGAAATGATGAAGTAAACGCTGTGAAACTTTACACACTGAGTGTTTATAGTTATGGCAGGTTCTCTGCCATTTTTCACGAACTAAAACGACTTTAAACCACTGTTTTGAGGTGAAAAATCAGGAGCTCTTTATAACACTGTGACACTGGCAATGGCTAGGACACGACTCTGAAGTGAATGGTAAGTTTAAGAAATGTTGTATTAAAGATGTACTTTATTGTCCTGAATTAAAACGAAATTTGGTATCTGTAAAGAGGTTGGAAAAATCAGGATTTAAAATTTTATTTGAGTCGGGAAAGGTATTTATTTTTCTTGAAAATAAATTGATTGCTGAGGGAACTAGAGACACATTATACAATTTGTCATTGTATTTTGATAAAACGGAATGTAACAACACAACTTGCAATAGTAATATTAAGTTATCTCATCCAAGACTAGGTCACTTACGTGAATCAAATTTGAAGAAATTAGTAAATAAAGATATGGTTGATGGAATTAATGACAATATTCAAGATGAAAATGGTCAGAGTATTTTGCAACAGGAAAATGTTGGAAATTCCGAGAATAATGATAATATTCCAAAGGAAAGAATAACAAAGATTCCTAAGAGGTATGATGAATATGAATTAAATATAGCGCATAATGCAATTAACTTTGTAGACAATATTCCGTGTGGTTTAGATGAAGCTATGAAATCTAATCAGAAAATAATTTGGAGACAAGTAGATAATGAATTAAATTCAATTAATGAAAATGAAATCAGGGGTTGTACTCAGGGTAGTGATTCTTATGATTACAACCAGATTTATTCCCCAGTTGCCAAAGTTCGAACGTTACTAAGTGTTTCAAATCAGAAGAACCATTACCTGGAACAGTACAATGGGGAAAGTGCTTTATTAAATGGTGATTTGGTGAATAATATTTGTGTGTACCCACCTAAAAGTCTAACTGTAGGTGTTGGGGGAGGATTAAACCTAAATAAAGCTTTATACGGTCTAAAACAGGCAGCAAAGTGCTGGAATACTAAGTTTGATTGTTTCAAGAGTGAATTAAAATTAAGAGATCGGAACATAATTTTTATTTTTCATGATGATTAGATAGTTAGCCGTCGAGGTGATAAGTAAAGATGGAATGGTTGGGATTCGGCTAAATAAACCTCAATATGATTTTGTTTTAAAAAATCTATATTTCGGACGTTTCGTCCGACCTCCCACCTAGATTTTTACCATGCCCCTTGGGTATCCTTCCATTAACACCTTTTTCTCCTTTTCCTGTCATAAACATGCCTTTTGATCCTTACCGACATGTCATAAACATGCTTTTTGATCCTTACCTACATTTCCCCCACCGCCTGCTGTTTCCACTTACTTATACCCCAGTAGATTTCTTTTTCTCCTTAGACACTCTACAATGGTTACTTATTTGCCAACCTTGGTCTTCCTCTGCCGCTCGGAATTTCTATTGGTATGTAGTATCTTATTTCTTTGTAAAATTAATTAATGTTACTATTAGCTACTATATTTGTCATTGGTATGTAGCCTCTTATTTCTTTGTAAAATCAATTAACGTTACTAATTACTATTAAAATCAATTATTGTACCTATTCACTTTGTCATTCTAAGAATTTAAGACGATATGTTCTTTTATAAGTTGTATCTATAGCTCTGTTACCTATCACAATCATATTTTTTTCTGTTTTTGTATTAATTTCTTTTTTTTTTTTGTCATTTTAGCTGACGAAGGCTACCAATGAGTAGCCGAAACGTCCGAAATATAGATTTTTTAAAACAAAATCATATTGAGGTTTATTTAGCCGAATCCCAACCATTCCATCTTTACATAATTTTTATTTGTATTCTAAAAAGGATTCTGATGATAATTCAGTCTATTTAATTCTCTATGTTGATGACATTATTGTGTCTTGTAATAACCAAGAACTTTTGAATAATATTAGGGAAAGACTCAAGAATTATTTTAAAGTAAAGTCCAGAGGTAGGTTAAAACATTTCCTAGTGCTAGACATTGATCTTGAGAATTGATCAGAACATCTATGCTGAAATTATTATTAAAAAGTTTAACATGTATAATTCTAAACCTTTGATTATACCATTATGTCCTCGGTTAGATGTAAAATATAATAATAATATTGTAGAATGTTCAAGGCAGTAATAGTTAATTAAGTTTCTTTGTACAAATTGATGATTTGTTTGTTGAGTTGTATTTGTTCATGTTCAATTAGATATTATGTTAAGAATTATTAAATAAGAGATAATTTTTATTGTAAAGTTTATACATATGTATTTAATGAAATGTTTTGTAATTTGTATATGATGTGGTATCATAAAAATGTTATATTATACTGGTTGTACATGTTTTATGTTATAGGGTTTTTAGCAAAGGGGGGTGTTAAATTATGTGCTAAAAACGCTTATGATTAGTTGTAAATAAATCCGCATAGGTGGCAGCATGTTTGAAAGTAAACAAATGTGAAGCCAAACAAACGTTAGTCAGTCCTGTGTAAAGCGGCCCCTACACGGTCAGTAATAATGACATTATCAGTAATGCCATTACTATTCAACTCTCGTCATTCCATATCATCATTACAATGTACACCTTACACCGTAATTCCACGGATCATTTTTAATGTCATTACTTTTCTTCAGTATGCATTGTGATCTCCGTGACAGAAGCGTTTTGTTAATAATGGATCCTCCCAAAGTCGCCTGTGTAGCTATAATTGCGAAAATAGCCACAAAAAAACATGTGAAACGTTCGTAAAGGCCTTAATATGACACATATCCTTCCAATCGGGGCGTTTCCAAGTGTTCTGCGACCGAGGTTATGTGCAAAAAAGTTTACATTTTATTTTTATTTGGATAACCATTTTTCGCAAGTACCTTTTGAGATAATACAATAGTCATTTATATGGTTAGAAAAAGGAGTCTTCTTCTTTTGAAAGATTTCAATGACGTAAAAATCGGATTATCTCAAGGGGAGATATTGAATTTCTAAACGTCACATTAATTTTTCTCTTACAAATTTTTATTCTCTTCCAGACTGGGAAAAATCATTATTTTTTGTTTTCAATATTATTCACCACGTCAGGGTTTCTTCGGGTGCTGATTTTAAATCTGCTATTATTTTTGGTGTAAAAAATGTATAATACTAGTTTGCTTGAAAACGTAAGCATATTTTTGAATATATTTGACGAAATATAAATTATAGTTTAACGATTATATTTTCTTCTAATCTACTCTATAAGACAACTGAATTGGTAAAAGAATCACGTCAACATTATTTTCTAAAGTCGATATAAAAAATAAAGCACTTTCAACCTATTTTATATCATAACCTTGCCTGTTTAATGCCCTCCAAAACAGGAATCTAATCCTATTTTATATCGTCGATACAAATGCAAAGTAACGAAGAATGTGAAAAGTTGTTGGTATAGATGGCTTTATATATATTTTATTCTATGATATATTTTAATTAGACTTAATGCGGATTCGTTACTTTGATATATATATATATATATATATATATATATATATATATATATATATATATATTACTTTTATAACTATAATGTTAGCAAGGTAGAGTCATACATTTCAATTCATCTTATTTTTTGCCCTTTCTACTCAATCTAGTTTAACCTTTACATCTCTTTCACCTAGTTACAGCTCGAGATAGATAGAGTAATGACGGATTAATGATGTATCGCTCCCTACACCATCATTACTAATGACAGTATCCCCTCCACTTTCAATAATGATGAAGCCGAGACCAGAAAATCCGGATTCACATCATTACGGTTCGTCATTCCAACTTTGTCCACCTTACACTATCATTATTACTGTCATTTTGATAAGGTAACGTCATTATTACTGACCGTGTAGGGGCCGCTTAAGATGGCGGCTAGTGTTGTTCTGTTGTGATACTTTTAAGGTTAATAAAGTGTTATTGAAATAGACTCTGCTTTATTGAGACATATCAACCCCAAACCCGTTTTAAAAGGTACGATGTCTTCGTGGCCTGGTGGCCAATACAAAGTGACTGTCTTGTTCAGTAACGAAATGTTATAGTGTATCTATGTTATTAAAGGATTAGTATTGTAAATGTCCTGTAATGTAAGTAATGCGCTCAGTGAGTCAGTACATATAGTAATGTTTCTGTGTTCAGTGTTAGGTATGTTGTCCAGTGCGAGTACAACAGCATGTAGTTCGGCTGAGTAGGAGATTGTTATGTTTGGTATCTTTAGCAGATTGATTTCATCTCCAACTACAGCGGCCACTCCTACACCTTCAGCTGTTTTCGACCCGTCTGTATAGATAAAATTTGTGTCAGTGTTTTCAGTCAATCGTGAATAAAATATATTTTTATACATATGTCTTGACGTGGGATTAGTTTTGTTGAATTTTGCCAGTTCGAGGTAGATTTTTAAATTTAATTTTTTCTACGGCATATAAGTCGAGTCAGAGGTTTGTAGGGGTAGGTAATTCTGTAGGTCCAAGTTATGAGTATATGTTAAGTATCTAATATATAAAGGAAGTTGTCGTTTTGTGTAAAGTTGATATAGGTCGAGATATGTTTGCTGTATGGAATTGGGCGTACAAGGCCTATTTAAGAACATACTTTTCAGCACAAATTTTATACAGTTCAACATTCGTCTGAGCTCCAATGGTGGTTCTCCGCTTTCAGCATGGAGACTTACGGCTGGGCTTGATCTGAAGGCACCAGTTGCAAGACGTAGACCTGTTGTGTGTATAGGGTCAAGTAATTTCAATGTGCTGGTTCTGGCAGACGCATATACTACACTCCCATAATCCAGTAACGATCTGGTATATGCTCGGTAGAATGTAAGCATTAGACGTCTGTCTGCTCCCCATTTAGTATTACCAAGAATCCTCAATAAATGCAAAGATTTCTTACATTCATTAACGAGTTCTTGCAGATAGGGCATAATAATTAATTATAATAAATTCCATAATAAATGATGGAATTAACTGAATAATAATAATAAATGATAGAATTAACTGAATAATAATAATAAATGAGAGAATTAACTTGAAAATGATAATCTCAGAATGCAGTATTACTCGATACTGCTCGAATTGTCAGAAAGTTATTTAAATGACCTTAATTAATAAATAAATATCCTAGGGTCACCTTCCCTGGTGCTTTACCTGCCAGTAGGTACAAGGTCACCGAACCTACCTACACATACAAGGGTCACCTTCCCTGGTGCTTTACCTGCCAGTAGGTACAAGGTCACCGAACCTACCTACACATACAAGGGTCACCTTCCCTGGTGTTTTACCTTCTAGTAGGTACAAGGTCAGCAAACCTACACATCCTAGGGTCATCTTCCCTGGTGCTTTACCTGCCAGTAGGTACAAGGTCACCGAACCTACACATACAAGGGTCACCTTCCCTGGTGTTTTACCTTCTAGTAGGTACAAGGTCAGCAAACCTACACATCCTAGGGTCATCTTCCCTGGTACTTTACCTGCCAGTAGGTACAAGGTCACCGAACCTACACATACAAGGATCACCTTCCCTGGTGTTTTACCTTCTAGTAGGTACAAGGTCAGCAAACCTACTAATCCTAGGGTCATCTTCCCTGGTGCTTTACCTGCCAGTAGGTACAAGGTCACCGAACTTACACATCCTAGGGCCACCTTCCCTGGTACTTTACCTGTCAGTAGGTACAAGGTCACCGAACCTACCTACACATCCTAGGGCCACCTTCCCTGGTGATTTACCTGCCAGTAGGTACAAGGTCTCCGAACCTACACATACAAGGGTCACCTTCCCCGGTGTTTTACCTTCCAGTAGGTACAAGGTCAGCAAAACTACACATCCTAGGGTCACCTTCCCTGGTGCTTTACCTGATAGTAGCTACAAGGTCACCGAACCTACACATCACTAAATAAAAAGAAAGCCCCAGGAATTGATGGAATTACTGTAGATATCTTTCAAGAAATTTTCAAGCTTTTTCCAAAGTTCTTAACTTCCGTATATAAAAAATGTTTTCAAGAAAGTCATTTCCCGTCATTGTGAATGACATCTAGAGTAATACCGGTTCCTAAAAATAATAATACTTTTAGACCCATAAGTATTATCCCCGTAGCAGGCAAAGTTTTAGGAAAACTAATTCAATCCCGTTTATATGAATTTATTAATAAAAATTCTCCCTTAAACAAAAATCAATTTGGTTTTATTCCAGAAAAATCTACAATAGATGCCTTAGAATTTCTAGTAAATGACATAGAAAGAGCCTTAATAAATAAAGCCCGTTCTAGTCGTATTCCTAGATGTGAAAGGTGCATTCGATCATGCATGGTGCCCGTCTATTTTCAAGGTGCTTTAAGATCATGGATGCCCTAGAAACATAAACTTACTAATAAAGGATTATTTAAAGAACAGGCGATCACACACAGTTCAAGGACTCTTGAAAGAGGAACACCATAAGCATCTGTATACGTGTTTATCCATAAATTAAAAATATATTCTTATAGGTTATTTATTATTATAACAGTTTAGCCTATTAATCTGGAAGGCTGTGTCATAAGTCTCTGCAAGATCTTGAAAAAGGAAGGATCTCATTCTAGTTCATCATAAAGTCGTCGATGGCTTACCATCATAGTATGTTGTTTGGCTCCCTTTGGGGAAGCATCTTTTATATATGCTGGATACTGCTGTGGAAGAAGAGATCTTATAGCTGGTTACTAAGAAGAAAGCATCTGTGTTGGTTTTTGCATATGGTCAAGAGGAAAGAAAATCTGTTGTTTGTTATCTAGCTGAAAGGAAAAATTTGATATTTTCTACCAAGATTGAAGAATTGAGTGATTGAAACATTATACAAGTAACAGTTTTAATTTATATTTCTTATTTTACCTTGCAATAATTTCATAATTAATTATAAATATTTTTTATAGCAATATATAATTATATCAATATTTCACAACAAATAATAAAAATGATAGAAAATAAATATTAGGATAGCTATTCCTATGAACAAAGTATACTGGAGTTTCTAAACAAATTACATATGAATGTATGAATGAATGTTAATTTACCTTATAGCTAAACACAAATGTTTGACAAAGTAATAACAGAACAATTTACATAGGCTTGGACAGTGTCCATCAGCCTGAGTCCAGATAAACATTAATTAATTAATCATACAAAATAATAATGAATAAAATAGAAGCAAATGTACTTTAACTTTACAAAAACTTGGTAAAAGAAAAATATAAAAACTAAGCTAACACCAACAACAAAAAGTATATATATATATATATATATATATATATATATATATATATATATATATATATATATATATATATATATAATAAAAAGTATACAGATAGTATGTATGTATACTTTTTATTTTTATTTAGGAGATACAATGCACTTAGCAAAATAAATATTATATCAATTGAGACTGATCAGCAGTCATAATGCGCGAGTCTTTAGTATGTTTAGACAAAATAAGGTTCTTGAAATGGTCTAAGCTGGCTGTTTTATACTCAAAATGTGGAGAGGTGTGGAGTTCACACCACGACAAATAATAAAAATAAATATTATGGCTATAAATAAATATTCTATTTATTATGATAGAAAATAAATATTATTTTAAATATTTAAAATAAATATAATATATAAATATTATATATATCTAATTACCCGTGCTTCAACACGGCCGATAAGTATTTTTTATATTGAGTTAAATAAGATATGATGAAAATTAACGATACTACATACTTTTGTACAGCTTATTATTGCACGGACTTTAAAGTTACCCAGGAAACACCATGTGGAGGTAACCGTGCTTGTTTCCGTTGGAGAGAAAAAAATAGAACAACCGCTTAAAAAGTTAGGTAAATAGTGACGCGTTGAAAAGCACAAAACTAACAAATTTGAAGTTTAAAGCACTTATCTCTTCAATTGACATCGCCCCACCGAACATTACAACAGAATCTCATTGTAGAGAATTTAGTAACCTTACGAATAGCCACCTTCCACTTATTACGAGTTCCCAACCGTTTTCGAGATATTTTAGAAAATATACCGAGATCCGAAAACTTTGTATCACCATTCATACAATTTTCTTCCATATACTTCGTTTCTGAATACCAAAACAGAAAATTAGTTTTGAAAAGTATTTCTATCAATTTTTCTGGTAAATGGCTACAGAACTCGCTTAAAAAATGGTTTTATTCGTTTTCATACGTTAAGGAAAACGTAGAAATAAGATGTACAAAATTATTTAGTAGCGTTAATTTTGATCATATCTTATTTAACTCAATATAAGAAATACTTATCGGCCGTGGTGAAGCACGGGTCATCATCATATGTGGCACGACGTCCCGTCACCGAGACTGGGCCTCCTCTAAGAGCCTCGGTTCTGTCTTCTGCTGCAGCTCTCCAGTTCCTAACGCCAAGCAGAGTTCTGGCATCGTTGGATACGCTGTCCAGTCATCTCATCCTCGGCCTTCCTACTCGTCTTGTGGAGTGCAGGTCCTCGGTCATAACTTTTTTAGGTATTTCCGTGTCATCCATTCTGGCTACATGTCCTGCCCACCTTAGCCTTCGAAGCTTGATGAAGGTAACAATGTCGAGGTCGGCAAACAGAGTGCTGAGTTCCCTATTTTTCCTTCTTCTCCACACTTCACCTATCTTTACTGGGCCATAGATCCTCCTGAGGATTCCTCGCTCAAACACACTTAGCATCCTCTCATCACTTTTGGTCATTGCCCAAGCCTCTGAGCCATATGAAATAACTGGCCTTACGAGGGTCTTGTATATACTTAGCTTGGTCTTCTTTGAGAGGAATCTACTTCTAAGGTGTCGGCCAAGTCCATATACACATCTATTGGCAGCAGTGATCCTTCTCTCTATCTCCTGAGTTACCTCATTCTTGCTGTTCACTTCAGATCCAAGGTATATGAAACTTCTCACTCTCTGGAACTTGAAAGGTCCAACTTCAATTGGGGAGCCCAGATCACCACCAACTCTCAGGTACTTAGTCTTTTTTTCGTTGACTTCTAACCCAAATCGTCTTGCAGCTGCTCAGGGGGTGAAGCACGGGTATTCATACAATTTTTTTCCATAAACTTCGTTTCTGAATACCAAAACAGAAAATTAGTTTTGAAAAGTATTTCTATCAATTTTTCTGGTAAATAGCTAAAGAACTCGCTTAAAAAAGGGTTTCATTCGTTTTCCTACGTTAAGGAATCTTTTGCACAGATTTCGCTCCAAAAACCATGCTCCAGTAAACGGATTAAACTGTTTAATGAACTTGACCTTTTGAATGAGAAGAAAGATTTTTGGACCAAATGTTATCAAAATCGAACCATTTTTAAGCCGATGAGGAACTTCTTAATAATTTAAACCCCCCTAAAAGTACTTAAACATTTGAATATCAAAAAAACTTTTCTTAGCAAGTGTTTACACTCTAACCGTATTGTCCGTGCAAAATTTCAAATTTTTGTGTCAAGTGGTTCGGGATATTATTATCTCGGATGGGCCAAAACTCTATGAGATACAAAATCACATTTTATTACTAATAATTCAAGGACTGTGGAAATTAACCTAAATTAAAAATAATACTATGAAATAGATAATGTACGGCAACAGCTGTTCTGTTATCGTCCTAGCTTGCTACCTAGGCTTGCCTGCTCTAACCAACTAAAACTCTAAACCCCTCTAAAAATACTTAAAAATTCGAATATCATAAAATCCTTTCTAAGTGAGGGCCTACGTTATATAGGGAATGTCCATGTAAAATTTCAAAATTTTCTGTGGAGTGGTTTGAGCTGGGGAATGACAGGTCAGTGAGTGAGTGGTATTTGACATATATATAGTAGATGGTGCCAATGGCCAAAGCAGTCGAGGCACCCAAATTAATAAATAAAAATAATAAATATTATGATAGCTATTCCTATGAACAAACACTGGAGTTTGTGAACAAATTACAGATGGATAAATGAATGTAAATTTATTATATAGCTATACACAAATGTTCAAAAAAATAATAACAGAACAATTTACATAGGCTTGGACAGTGTCCATCAGCCTGAGTCCAGATAAACATTAATTAATTAATCAAACAAAATAAAAATGAATAAAACAGAAGCTTATGTGCTTTAACTTAACAAAAACTTGGTAAAAGAAAAATATAAAAACTAAACAAACACCAACAAAAAAAAGAGTATATAAATATATATTAAAAAGTATACATATAGTAATTTTTAGGAGACACAAAGCACTTAGGTAGATAAATATTTTATCAATTAAGACTGATCTATAGTCATAATGCAGCGAGTCCTTGGTATGGTTAGACAGAATAAAAAAAATGGTCTAAGCTGGCTGTTATATACTCACAGTGTAGAGTTTATAAGTACCGTGTTTCCTTCCACGATAAACTGTTATACATATAGTTAAATATGGACAGAATCAAGGATTAACATGTATGTTTGGACATGAGATGGAGCTTTAGGATTTCAGGGTGTTCTGTTTTATAGTCACAATGTGGACAGGTGTGGGGTATGTCAGTAGAATGTTTTCTCAAGATATGCCTTTTTAAACTTCCAAGAACCACTGTTTTATAGTCGCAATGAGAACAGGCTTGGGGTTTGTCAGTACTATGTCTACACATAATATGACTCTTCAAATTTTTATTACGAGAGGTTCTATAATCGCAATATGGACAGGAGAGAGGTTTTTTATCAGCATGGATGGATAGGATATGTTTCTTCAAAGTGTCAGGCGTACCTGTTCTATAGTCACAATATTGGCACGTGTGAGGTGTTTCGGTAGTGTGTTTTTTCATAATATGGTTCTTTAAATATTCCTTAAGACCTGTTCTATAGTCACAATGTGGGCAGGAATGAGGTTTATTATCAGTGTGTTTGGACATGATATGATAGTTTAGATGTCCTCGTTGAAATGCACTAAAAACGCAATATGGACAGCGGTGAGGTTTATATTCAGTATGTTTAGTCCCAATATGTTCTTCTGATTTTGAAGGTAACCCTGAAATAGAAAGAGATGAGAATTAAAAGAAACGCAAATACATGAAAAGCAATGAAATATTCTAGTGTATACATAGACACACACACATATGTTTATACATATCCTTTTCTTGGAGAAAAGAATATTATAAGAATAATATAAAATATTATATTATATTATATAGAATGTAAGGAAAAGGTAAAGCAGGAGAGGAGTATTATAGCTCGAGAAAGAAGCTGTCCCATCCAAAAATATGATTAATAAAACTTAATTAATTAATTAATGTTTCTTGCAACATTTAAGTTTTATCTTACGTAATTGAAAACTTTTATCTTCAACTCTAATGTGTGTCTCGTTCTTTTTTAAAAAAAAAAAAAAAATGGTCGTTGAAGGCGTAGGATCTCACTTCGTTTGGTCAGCTCCCGGTTGGGAACTATCTAGTGGTCTTCTTGGACTGCTTACTTATGAGAAAAAAAGCTTTCTCCAGTGTATTTACTTCATTTTGTGGAAACTCTGGAGCATTAAGGTAAATTGTTTTTTTTTTTTCTATAATTATATTCTTTTTAGTTACATTTCATGTTTCAATTTAATATTCAATTATACAAAACAAATAAATTAATCTGAACCCAATATGACCCTGATAAGAATCAATAAACTAAAATACGAATCCACATTTTTCAAGTTTAATTTAGTCTACCTCATATATTTTATAAATATAATTATTTATTATTAAATATACCTATATTAAAATTTTTATTTTATTACATTTTGGCAGTCCAACGTGAGTCGTTATTTATTTCGTTTTTATGATAAATAATCGTTTTAAATAAATATAAATACATAATTTTTTTTTGTTACAATACATATATACAGGATCGGAGTGAGACATTACGCCAAACGACAAGAGACCGTTGGGTTAAGAAGCCAGAACGTGACCAAAAATTCCTGAATTCGAGCAGAATTTTAATAATTCCATTTTAATAATTCATTAATTACATGACATTTTTTCTTGCAACATTTAAGTTTTATCTTAATTTTTTTTATTTATTTATTAACAACGGGTGCCCACAAAGAGGGAGCCGCACCGAGGCCAACAAGGCCTATTGTGCCACCCGACAAGCCAGCCTGTTACACCAACAGCGCCGTATCCGAAATGAACCTTAACAGAGTTCGAAGGTTCAGTTCCGGTAGCCTTCTAGGGTCATCAATGAAGTCTGCACCAAAATGCAGGTATCTCTTAGCTACAAGAGCTGGACATCTGCATATGATGTGATACGGCGTCTCGTCGTCTTCAAAGCATAGTCTGCACCATGAGGTCCTGGTCAGCCCCATGGAGTAGAGGTGCCGGTGCATTCTACAGTGACCTGTAAGAAGAGCTGTAACTAGTCTTACCTTGGACCTGCACAGATTAAGGAGAGTCTCCGTCCTCTTCTTGTCCACAAAGGAAAGGAACAGCTTCGCCTGTCTCTGGGTGGAGCTGCTGCACCACTTCCTCCTGTGCTCGGCTTCCGCCCACCTTCTAATACTCAATCTGGCCACAGCTGGTGCGATCCCACATTGAGGTTCTGGAGATAGGGGGATTGTCGCTGCACCAATATTGGCCAACTCGTCAGCTCTTTCATTACCTTGGATACCAGAGTGGCCCGGGACCCACTCCAGTCTGACCTTGTTACGTTGTCCAAGTAAGTTTAAGCTGTCTTTGCATTGCTGTACCACCTTTGACCTGATCCTATTCGTGGATAGAGCTCTTATGGCCGCTTGGCTATCGGAGAAAATAGTGAAGCGCCTGTCTATTGGAGAGCCGCTGTTCATAAGGTCTGCACAAGCGCCGATGGCGGTGACTTCAGCTTGGAACACCGTGGCATATCTCCCCAGAGGCAAGGCAACATTATGTGTGGACCCCTGAATCCACACACCAGCTCCTGTGCCAGATTCGGTTTTTGAGCCGTCTGTGTAACAAAACCGATCCACCCGGCTTGGTGTTTTATCTTAAGTAATTACAATCTTTTATTTTAAACTTAAATGTGTGTCGCGTTCTTAAAAAAAAAAAAAAAAAAATCATCGACTACTCGTATCCCTAGCTTTTAACATTTTAAGAAGCAAAGTCAAAGAAGAAAGTTTGTACATGGGCTAACAACAAAATTGAAATTAACCAATTTTTATTGTCCAATATCCTTCCTTTTGATAATAATTTTTGTAATTTGAGAAGGAAACAAAGCTTGAAATGATTTTTCAAATGCTTGAAAGAGGCTAAGTTCCACTTGCAGTGGAGGCAGACATAGCAAAAAGTCCCTTTATCCGAAACATGATACTTAAAGAAAGATAGTGAAAAAAGAAGAAGGTAAAAAATTCTGTTCAAAGAATTATATATAAAATTCCGATGCATCTTGTCGGCTTCTGGAGACAACCCTGTTTATGAACAACCATTCTAATGGAGACATCATTCTTCCCTGAAATTTCCGAGGTCGAGGAGACCGGGTTTCTTAATTTTTTTTTTATTTATTAGGAATACATTTTTATTAATTAATTTATTTAACAATTTAGTTTTATTAACTATTTTGATTGGACTCCAACTACCACTACATGGGGAATCTCAACCGTATCTTATGAATTAAAGGAAAATAAATTCAGCAGTAAAAATTCCTTCATTCCATGGTTTTAATTCTGAGCCACATACATGGCTGAATATAAATATTTCGTCAAAACTACTAATCAATAACTTTTATTTTTCTGGAATAAAAGTAGTAAAGCAGACATAGCAAAGAGTACCTTCATCTGAAACAAATTACATAGTGAAAAGCGATGAATCAGGAGAACAAAGATAAATCTGATAAGTCTTCCCAATAAATATTCGATTGGACCTTAGTCCTATGTACAAATCATTGTCATTGCCAGACTCCTATGAGTGAGAGGAGCTGCTATTGGTGTGGCAGGCTTGCCACTCTTTGCCAATACAGACGAGATAAATAGAATAAGTCGAGCATTGGATGCGTCAGTTCTATGGGTAGTAGTGGCTAGCCTGCTGTACTAATAGAGTCTATTCTGGATCAAAGATGCCTGCATGATCACAGGATTGTACTCCACAGAATGTGGAAACGGCAAAGAGGTTGTGCCCAGCATTTTATAGACTCTAAAACAGATCCCCGCCTATTACCACACTCCTTGGCCATCAAGATGTGGATATCCCCCTGAGCTCCCTGGGTTTCACAAGATGATCCACTGGGAGGGAGGATACCAACTATACAACCTTAGTGCTATGCTATGATTGTTTATTTTCAGTTCGATAATTTACTAAATCCACCCTAAAAATGTATATAACTAACTAATAATACAGATCAAATTCAGTTGAATTCCAGCTCACATCAGTAGGTTAGTGGATTGCGAATAGTGTCTCTGATGTGATCACAACAGATCGGCTGACTATGACCAGAAGTGGTCTTAAGATGATTGGATATGGCTGATTATGACCAGAAGTGGTCTGAAGATGAAAGGAAATGGCTGGCTATGACCATAAATGGTCTGAAGATGATTGGATATGGCTGATTATGACCAGAAGTGGTCTGAAGATGAAAGAAAAAGGCTGGCTATGACCATAAATGGTCTGAAGATGATTGGAAATGGCTGGTTATGACTAGAAGTGGTCTGAAGATGAATGAAAATGGCTGGCTATGACCAGAAGTGGTCTTAAGATGGTTGGAAATGGCTGGTTATGACTAGAAGTGGTCTTAAGATGATTGGATATGGCTGACTATGACCAGAAGTCGTCTGAAGATGATCGGATATGGCTGACTATGACCAGAAGTAGGGTAATTGACTAAACCTACCCCAAAAAAACAGGATCAAATTCGTGTGAATGTTGTTTTATTATAATAATTGTTAATTTTAATAATGAGACGATTTTTAATAATTGTTATTTGTTAATAAATTAATTGAGTAACAATTAATTACTAAGTGGCAATTAAATTAATAACGATGAAATCAATTGCAGGAGGCCCGGTGGCCGTGAGTGTTAATGCGTGAGCACATAACACTTCGTGCCAAAGGTCATGGGTTCGATTCCCACTATGGGGTGTGGCTTTTCTTTAGAAAAAAGAGAAGGCATCAGCCCTACCCTGGCTAGAAAAGGGTGATAACCTATAGATAACCCATCCAAAAATTTATAGTTAATAATAATGGACTTTAAAATTTAAATAAATATATTTTTTAAATTTATTTACTTTTTGATTTCTATTTATTATTATTTCTTTTTTTAATTTTTCCAAATATTGTGACATGGACAATTGAAAGAACAGGTTATTGTTTGTAAAATAATAGTAGAAATACAAAGAATATTTTAAAAATTCCGACTCGCAGGAACTGCATCATCTTAGCGCGGTTCCATTCATATCGCAAGTGTCATTTCGTATACATAGAATAGAAACATTTATTACATTGCTTAGATCATTCTTAATGTAAACACATATTCCAAAGAAAAGCAAGATTGTCGGCAAGGCACAAGAAGCTATTCGCTATAAGAAGACTCTACTACGAGTATGATTCTAATTTACTTAACTTGCTTTACTGACATATCCAATTTTGTAATAAATTCAATCAAACAAAATAAAATTGTACAAGAAAATGAGAAAGGAGTGTTATTTTTTATTGAACTCCGTCACATAAAACCACAAAATATAATTATATTTCCACTACAGCATTTGGCTGCGTGGGTTCCAACAGGTAAAATATCTTTCAGCTCTTCTAGGATGCATCTTGATTTATGATGTGCAAAAATGCCTACCTGAAGCCTGCCTAGTACCTCAGCCCGGGCAGATGTCTGACTCAACACAGGGTAATTTTAAGACGTATCCTTTCTCATCCATAGAGTTATTTGGAAAGATTAAAATAGAACTAAACATGAATTTTTTTTAATCCTTTCATTAAAATTGTTAACACCCACAGGTTAGAAGTGAAAATTCCTCAATCTAAAGCAAGACTCTCAAAGTCAATTCAAAATACAAACTTAGATATAGAGATATTAAGGAAAGTATACAAAGGTACCAAACTTTTTATGCCTGTTAATAAAATATTTTATTCTAACCCTTCCTTAACTCCAAACGTAACAACCATTTCAACATATTAGTTTTAATGAAAGTAGAACATGCAGAAAATGTTTCAACTGAATCCAATGATTCTAAGTACCCAAACCAAAAAGTCCGACTCGCAGGAACTGCGTCATCTTAGCGCGGTTACATCTCGAAGAAATGGAATAGATTAGCATCACAAACCACAGGAAACTGACAGAAGTCAACTTACACAGAAACGGATAATTCTTAATCTGTATAAATCAATACAATTATGTACTGAAAACGTACTTACTGTTTGGCTACTGCTGAGAAGGCTCTATTCTAAGCAACCAAAAATTCATTGTCATTTTAAGTCTTGTTTTACTAGCAAATTCGTTTTACTGTTATAATCAACTGTAAATATGTGCTTCATGGCGAATAAAATTCCATTCTGTCGTGGGTTAAATCTTTCTATAAAATAAGAAATAACGGTAACTTCAGTTTGAAGCTATGAGGAACGTTATATAGATGGAGAATTCAAAACAACCTACTTCATCATGATTAGCCACTGCCATCATGATTACCTCAGCCACTCCAAACTTTTTATGAATACCTTAGACCGTTTCTTAGCTTATTTTACTACAATACTAATTTTACTGATAAATGAAATTTAAAAGTAGAAACAACCAATTAAAAAGTGTGATAAAGAAAGAGAAAAGCCATTTTAAAACAACAAAACAAACACTTTTTAAGTTTTAAGCGCTTATATCTCTCATTGACGTTGCCCCATCAAATATTGCTTCAGAGCCTTTTTTGTAGAGAATTTAGTAACCATTCCAATGGTCACTTTCCACTTATTACGATTTCCCAACCGTTATCGAGATATTTACGAAAAATGTATGGAGATCCGAAAACTTATCTTGTCTATTAATAAAATAATTTTTTTCATACTTCGTTATATCCAAAAATAACCAAAATTTAAACATCTTAGTTGGGACTAATTTCCAAGATGTAGAAAATATTTCAATTAAATCCCTCGATTCTAAGTACTCACAAAAAAATGATGACTTACAAAAACATTGATTCCACTTATCTCAGAAACGGCTAAAGATATCGCCTTCAAAATGGTTGCATTCGTTTTCCTAGCTCAAGATACCTATAAAACAAGTACCTGCAAGCATATGAACTCAAAAGTCCGACTCGCAGGAACTGCGTCATCTTAGCGCGGTTAAGTTTTTATCCCTAGTGTCATTTGGGAAGATTGAAATAGAAACCGTTTTTATTTTGGTTCAACCTTTCCCCCGTAAACAAAGGGCCCGTTATCAAGGGGCAGCGTACTCTTATACCTGGAATGGCACCCACCACAGGTTGGCCAGCCCAACTGCTACAAATAGTTATTTCAAATATCAAAATATTTCTATTTTTCTTGATTTCTTCTACAGTAATACTAATTCTATAAATAAATGCAATAAAAAAACAACAACAACCCATTAAAATGTGAGCTAAACAACTACGAAAAGGGCATGCAGGGTTTGGTTCCAGGTAAAGTCATATACTTTTACTGCCCTTTACCGTTACTCAGAAGGCTCTTTGTGTTTACAAACAAAGGACTCGGTATAGACCACCCGTGTTAACCTAAAAGTGATTATATCAAGCTTGATAAACTTCCTCAATTAAATTAAGGAATTTAAGAGTGCTTAAAATAGGTTCTTGATCTAGTCAAAAAATTCACGGAGAATTAGATCATGAATAGAAAATCTCGGCCAAACAGAAGGAAAATAACAATAACAAGGATCGTCAAACTTCGTTTTCAAAGATTGTTAGTTGTAACACAAAAACGGTGACTCATGATTCTCATAAATTCACTGTGAAGGGTGTTACACAAATATTCCTGTTGAGGCTTTAAAGCTTCAATTTAAAAAAACATATTAACCCGCAGGAATTATAGATAGGCCTAAAAACATAAAATCATTGAAAAAAGGATTTCTTATAATTGAATAAAACAAAAACGATAAAGAGGTTTTATCTGCAGAGTTTTCGAATATATGCAAAGACCTGTTGATGAATAAAATTAAAATAAAAAATAGAGTTCTCTGTAAAAGTAGGAAGCGTAGATCGTCGGGGTTTCCTACTTCTCGAACGGTCGACCATATCTTCTCAATTCTCTGTAAAAGGTTTAATGAGTTCTATTAAATACATATTTTCCAATTTAGTTATAACTTTAACTATTGGAATTATTATCCAAAGATTCATATAATTACTCAACAATAGATTCTAATTTGAAGCACGGCTATTTTCGATATCTACCTGTTCTAAAACGTGAAATCATTTATTAGGCACTTCGGATTACGTCATTGGGTCGACGTCAGAAGCGTGTTTCCTATCTGTGGAGTGAAGCAGGAAACGAGTTAAAAACAGCAACCAATTAAAATGTGAGGTAAATAAAGGAAAAACCCCGTTCGTGGTGGTAGAAAATCTTACGAGGCATTTCGCTCAGAAATCTCCGAAATATTGTTACTAATTTCACGTATCCTGCTTTATAGCCAAATAGAATTATATTCTATAATCAATAAGAAAAAACTACTAGCAATAAAAAAGCTATGGGTAACAGATGAAAATAGGGAATACCAAGAACAATTCTCAAGAACGACATCAACACCAAGACTGTAATCTAGATATTCATACGGCATCTTCGAATGCTAACAAACAAAATATTCCTTCTAATTATACGTATCCAGTTTACTGACAAATACATTTGACTGCTATAAACAAGTACAAAAATAACGAGCAGTGAAAAAAAAACCTGCAGGAATCACACAAATAGATCCGTTTAAATAAACGAAACTAACTAACTAAGTTTTAAGCAGTTATTTCTCTTAATGTGACGACCACATCAAACATTTCTTCAAAACATTTTTTGTAGAGAATTTAGTAAGCTTTCGAACTGTTACATTTCACTTGCCACGATTTCCTAATCATTTTTGAGATATTAAGGAAAATATACGAATGGGGCCTAATAGATATTCATACGGCATCTGAGAATCCCAAGATTCCGCAAAAATAAAATATTGTTTCTAATTACACTTATCCTGTTTTATTGGCAAATACATTTGACTAATATAAGCAATTGCAATATATATATATATATATATATATATATATATATATATATATAATATATATAATATTTATTCTTTATTTTACAATGAATCTGCTTCCACGCAAATTCAATAACCAGTCTTTTTAGCGCGGTTACTCTCTACCTCCATAGGGAGAACTCGCTTATGAGGTTGACCTCACGACGCAATCCGGAAGTGCCGACTAGAAACATTCTCGTTTCAGACCCCATAGATCACGAAAATATAGGTGGTTCAAATTTGTGTGTGTATATATATATATATATATATATATATATATATATATAATCCGAAACCTTGGTGGGATGAAAATTTGACTACTCTTCGGAGACAAAGAAATTAAGGAAAATATATCAGAAAACAACATGTAATGAATCTTTGAGACAGGAAAGAAAACAAGTCTATTTAGAAACAAAACACATCTATGAAAAAAACATAAGAGCTAATAAAGTAAAATCATGGAAAGAATTTTGCAATAATATAAGTCCTTGTAATCCATGGACATGGCCTTATAATTATGCTAATGGAAAATTACATGAACAATTTACACTTAATACAATAAAGAAACATGACGATTCATACACAAATAATACAACAGAAACATACCAATATATACTCGACTCACTCATTAAAACAGACAACTTACAAAATGATAATGAAATACACAAAACAATTCGCAATAATATACCAGCAGACCTACAGACATATGACGACCTACCATTAACCGATTCAGAAATTAGTTATATTATTCAAAATTTAAAAAGAAATAAATCCCCAGGTATAGATGGAATTACAGGAGAAATATTCAAAAATGTATATAGTTGTTTTCATCAATGAAATATACAAAAACACTTTCAAATTTGGTATTTTCCCCGAAATATGGAAAAAGTCTAAAGTAATTCTTCTAAATAAACCCGGGAAATGCAAGAATAATATTTCATCGATTCGTCCCATTTCTTTAATTCCTACAGCTGGTAAAGTCTTGGAAAAAATAATTCATTCCAGATTATCTCATTATTTGTACTCAAACTCGCTCCTACATATCAATCAATTTGGATTTACCTCTCAAAAATCAACAATAGATGCATTACACAGTACACTACAATTCATATCTGAAGCCAAAAACACTAAATCACATACAGTTCTCATATCACTAGATATTAAAGGAGCATTTGATAACACATGGTGGCCATCAATTTTAAATTCTTTAGCAAATTCAAATTGCTCTAACAATATATATATAGATCTGTGAAAAATTACTTACAAGGCAGACAATCCTTTATTATAACACCAAATATGAAATTTCACAAATTTCAAACACTAGGAACGCCTCAGGGGTCTAGCCTTTCACCATTATTATGGAATCTAATTGTAAATAATTTGTTAAAGATAAAGTTACCTCCAGACACAACTATTTTAGCATATGCTGATGACATATTAGTGCTAATAAAATCTAAAATATTCGAAAAACTACAAGTCAATATTAATGCAATTACAAATATTGTTGATAACTGGGCGAACCAGCATAAGTTAAAATTTAATTTTCAAAAGTCATCTTTCATTATATTTACACATAAAAGAATCCACCCACAAATACACGTAAAATCACAACGACAAAACATTCAACAGGTTGAAACATTGAAATATTTAGGAATAACTCTAGACAGAAAACTAAACTGGAATGCACACATTGACATACTACAGACAAAATTATCAAAACTAATAAATAATCTGACAATCGCTGCAAAGAATACATGGGGACTAAACACAGAAGCATTACATATATTGTATAAAGGAGCCGTACTCCCATCATTAACGTATGCTATTAATATCTCGGAATCTGGAGATGCTAAAAAATCTTGTAATAAGTGCTAATAGCAGAGTATAAGAAGCTGCATCTATATAAGTAAACGTGGGAACAGGGGAGAACACGAGACACTCAACCTTCCAGGTTAGCATTCCATATTCGACTGTATTTCACGCGCCAAAACATAGAAGGCACTGGATTACAATGCAAATTGTATGTTTCAACAAAAAACACAATTTAATGAAATTACAAAGAGTACAAAGATTGATGGCCATTAAAATGATAAAGGGTTTTAAAACAGTGTCGTATGAAGCAGCCTGCGTCCTAGCAAAAATAGTTCCCATCGAATTAATTGCAAAACAATGTACAGCACAATTTAATCTTCTCAAAACGTCAGAAAACATAAACAATTTTAGAAATACTCAAATTGAAAAAGAATTGCAATGTGCAATGTGGCCTCACCCATCCGATTTTCCAATTTTTAAAAATCCTTGCAAAAATAACATCATAGAATTAACAATTTACACTGATGGAAGTAAGGAAGGCAAAAACGTAGGCTGTGCATCAGTGGTATTTATTAACGACGAACCCACGGACGTACATAAATACAGACTGGGACAAAACTGTACAAACATACAAGCAGAACAATACGCCGTACTTGAAAGTTTGCGACTAATACAGACAATATAATAATGCAATTTTATACACAGACAGCAAGACGACCTTACAAAAACTGACTAATCGTTCGGTACATGACTCACTAACAGAAGAAATAAGGAAATATGTGACAGAAATACAAAACATTAACATAAACATATATTTTAAGTGGATAAGAGGACATTCTGGAAATATGGGGAACGAATTAGCTGATAAAGCACCTAAAGCTGCCGCGAAAAGTCCCCAGTTACCAGTTTGTTATGATAAGATATCGAAAAAACACTTAAAATATATGTTACAAACTAAGACTATACAAACTTGGGAAAACCGCTAGACAAATACTAACAAAGGGACACACTTAAAACTATTCATACCACAAATTCAAACATATTTAACAAAAAAACAAACTATGACAGATTTTTACACAACACAACTTGTCACAGGACATGGCTCAATAAACTCGTACTTATACCGTTTCAAAATCACAAACAGAAACACTTGTCCATGGGACTTTCTTACAGAACAAACTTACCAACACTTAGTATACGACTGCCGACTACTAATACAGGAACGAACAAAATTGCAAACGACAATTATGAAACAAAACGGAGTCTGGCCGTCACCAGAACAAACTCTGTTTATGTGCCATAATAAGGCATTAAGAGAATTTGCTGAGCAGCTTTACATGGCAATGGGAAGATTGAATGCCTATTACAAATAAAATGATATTAAGCATTTTTTGTGGTAGTACTAAAATTTATCTTTTTCTAATTTTATATCTTCTATATTATTCATGTTTTTGTTTTACTTCATTTTTATATTCTGTTCTTTTTTTAATTTTCTCCATTTGTAGTATTTTGTATAGTTATAATTTGTAACTTTTAAATTTCATCTAAAACTAATAATATGTTTTTAAAAAAACAAAATATGTTAACATACAAATGCAAGTGATATGCTGATTCTTGCTTGAGACTTGCAGACAAAAATAAACTCCCTTCTTGCAGGGTTACTGTAAGGAGGAAACAAATAAAAAAATAAAATGTACATATATATATATGCTTATCTGTTCGCTCTCTAGCAAGCTCAAAAGTGGTCCGATTTTGATGAAATTTGGTAAAAAAAAATCTTTCGCCTAATTTGAAAGGTCAAGTTCGTTAACCAGCAGAAATCCGCCCACTGGAAGATAGTTTTTGGGGCGAAAGTCGCGCAAAAAAAAATCATAACGCTTACAGTTTTGAGGTCATATGCTTGCAGGTACTTGTTTTATAGGTTTCTTAACAGAGGAAAACGAATGAACCCATTTTTAAGGCGATATCTCTAACCGTTTCTGAGAAAAGTGGAACCAAAGTTTTTGTAAGTCAGTATTTTTTTGGGGGTACTTAGAAGCGCGGGATTCTGAAATATTTTCTACACCTTGGAAATTAATCCCAACTAAGATGATTAAATTTTGGTTATATTTGGAGTTAAGGAAGTATGCGAAAAAATTATTTTATTAATAGACATGAAAAGTTTTCGGATCTTCATATATTTTTCGTAAATATCTGGATAACGGTTGGGAAATCGTGGTAAGTGGAAGGTGACCATTTGAATGCTTACTAAATTCTCTACAAAAAAGGTTCAGAAGCAATATTCGATGGGGCAACGTCAATTAGAGATTTAAGCTCTTAAAACTTAAAAAGAGTTTGTTTTGTTGTTTTGAAGGGGTTTTTCTCTTTGTTTAACTAACTTTTTAATTGATTGTTTTTTGTTTTAAATTGCATTTATCAGTGAAATTAGTATTTTAGTAAAATAAGCCAAGAAACATTGAAAGGTATTGGTAATAAGTTTGGAGTGGCTGTGATAATGAAGATGGCAGTGGCTAATCATGATGGCGTGTGCATAGTTTGTTTTGAATTCTCCTATCTATATAACCTTCCTCATAGCCTACAACTGAAGTTATCGTTATTTCTTATTTTATATAAAGATTTTACCCTCGAGAGAATGGAATTTTATTTGCCATGAAGCAAATATTTACAGTTGATTATAACAGTAAAACCAAAGAAACTGAAAATGGCAACGAATTTTTGGTTCGAAATGGAGCCTTCTGTGCAGTAGTCGAAGAGTGAGTATGTTTTCAGTAAATAATTCTATTGACTTATTCAGCCTTCAACAAGACTGAGGATTAAGAATTATCCGTATTATTCAGGGTAAGTTGGCTACTGTCAGTTTCCTGTTATTTGTGATGCCTAATATATTCCATTTCTTCGAGACGTAGGGAACCGCGCTAGGATGATGCAGTTCCTGCGAGTCGGACTTTTGTGTGATGTTGGTAATGAAACGTAGACATACAGTACCTTTTGTATCTGGTGGAATGTCGAGCTCAGCTTCAGTCTTGATATGTAGAACGCTCAAGTCATATTTTGCAGTTCCTAGTGATACAAACTATCTCAATATATGCTTTCAGGAGTAATTCAAATAATAATAAAAAAATTGTATTTAAACTAAAATAAAAAAGAAGAAAAAGAAAGGAGCTTACCAGAAGTTGGATGAAGGCTATCTGTCCGATCTTCCTTCTGTTTTACAGGAATCAAGTCTGTCTCCTGTTTCACTAGAGTTCCATTTAGATATTTTCTAAATTCACGACCTATTTCATTAAACAAAGAGGATTAATATAATATAATTTAGGGATTATTCCATTAAACGTTCATGTAGATATGAACGTACTGGAGGAAGTCCCAACATTTATATATATATATATATATATATATATATATATATATATATATATATATATATATATATATATATATCATATCCTATCGAGAATCTTGATGCTCACTGCTGCCAACATATTTCTCTGAAATTTCCCTCATGAAAAATAATTTAATTGGGGTCGGAAACCTTATTTGTTTAGAATGAGATGAATCTGAGAAATAAAAAAAAAAATTTGTATTTTATAATTATAATGATTGTATTTATAATTATGTATAACAAACTAGTAATTAGAATTTAGGGTCCGGAGGATACACTTCTCCTAGCGGATCGATTTAGTTTATTTTTCTCTGTAGAAGATCAAAGCGAATACCCAGGTTCGTTGAAATATAACAAAAATTACAGATAGTAGAGGCAAATTGCTAATTTGGGTCCGGAGTAAACCCCCCTACTAATGAACCGATTTAGTTTATTAATAATTTTTCTGGTCTTTTGAGTTCAACAAATACTGAGTTTTGTAAAGATAATTTGGAGCGAGTATCTAGTAGTCTATTTAGTAGCCTAAAACGTCTGTTTGTTTCCTTTCTTTTCTTTTGTATGTGTTGGCTCCAGGTAAGTCGTTTGTCAAGGGTAAGACCTAGGTAGGTAACTGGGTTTTTTTCACAGATTTCACTTGGCAAAAGTAACTTGGTAAAGATAGGCAGAAGGGCAATTGGATCTTTGAAGGGTGAATGTTATGTGGGAGGATTTTATCAGGATTGACTTTAATCAGCCATTTTATGAACCATGGTTTAAGCAGTTGGAGATGGGATTGAAGGAGTTAGGAGGCAAGTATGGGATCTGAATTGGATGAGTGGATGGCTGTATCGTCAGCTAAAGGGAAGAGGGTTGTGGAATCATGTCAGCAGAGTACACGAGGAATAAGATAGGACTAAGGATGCCACCTTGTGGAACACCAGCAAGCTGAGGAATGGAAGAGGACAGAGATGATCCAAATGAGAAGCTGAAAGATCTGCCAGAAAGATAGGAATTTATTATTAGGTAATAGGTCGAGTGGAGGATTTTTTTGAGTTTGAAAAGCAAGTCCTGGTGCCAAACCCGATCAAAATATAATAAAGTTTTGCCGGCGCAATGGCCAAGAATTGTCGATGCGCCGTAAAAAAAAAAAAAATAAAAAAATAAAAAATAAAAAAAAAATAAAAAAAAATATGAAAATTAAAATACAGTGTCTTTGGCCGATACCAGAGACATGTTAGTGTGTTAAAACTTTTGACCAGAAATTTGAGATTTTAAATTTTGGATTGGCGAGATGCTGGAGGCTTGAGACATGAATGAAGATGATAAATTTAGCCGATGAAATGATGAGCCGATTCACCCTTCGAAGATCCAAATCCCCTCCGTCAATCTTTACTAAAGTGAAATCTGTGGAAAAAACCCAAGTTACCTACCTGGGACTTACCCTTGACAAACGAGTTACCTGGGCCTACACATAGAAAAGAAAAGACAGGAAACTAGACTACTATACAGACTACTAGATTCTCGCTCCAAATTATCTTTACAGAACAAGAGACGGAAATATACTACTATACTTCAGCCCACCTGGACGTATGGCTTGGAAGTTTGGGGGTGTGCCAAGCGATCCAATATCTTACGAATCCAATCTCTCCAATCCAAAATACTCCGCAAAATAGGCAATGTCCCTTTCTATGTTTCAAACTACACTATCCATAACGACCTAGAAATCCCCTTTGTCCAAAACCCGATACCTTAACTTCCACTCCCGTTTGCCTGGTCACGACAATCCCCTAATCAATAACCCATCCTCATCCTCCATTCCAGGTAACCCTCACCATCACCTTAAGCGCAAATTGCCTAGAGATCTATTGTGAACAAAGCTTATAAAATGTAAACATTATAAATGTAAACACCTTAACAGATTAATAATAATTATAAATGTAAATATTATAAATTTTTTTTTTTTTTTTTTTTTTAGTATTTATTTATTTGAAATCTGTACAGGTTAACAGTACAATGATCAAGTATGTTGATCCAGATATTATGTACAAGTTGACAAAACTGGCAAAAGTAAAATAAAATAAAAATAAAAAAAATACAAAATTTGGAAGAAGCCAACCATTGTTGGCACTTCCAGAGGTGTCTTAATAAATATTTTATTGATCATGAAAAGATCAGGCAAGTAAATTGTCTCGGGGCCACTGTCTCTTAAGCCGCCTGGGAGGATTGTCTGGATGGTATTGGGAAGATAAGGATTGACCTACGGGATTAGGATGGTAAGACAATTTGGAGTGGAACGTTTGGAAACGGGTTTTAGCGAGGTCAAGGACAAATGGGATGTTGAGGTCATTGTGTAGGGTTTTGTTGGATACATAGAAAGGGGCATTTACAATTTTACGGAGGACTTTTGACTGGAATGCCTGTATTCTGTTGATGTTGGATGTTTTTGCAGATCCCCAGAGTTCAAGTCCGTATGTCCATATTGGTCGGATGATTGTTTTATATATCGTAATTTTGTTCTGTGTCGATAGTTTAGATGAAGGTCCAAGGAGTCGTTTAAGTAGTCCGTATCGTTTGTTTAGTTCTTGTCTTTTCAGTCTCGTGTGAGGGTTCCATGTCAGTCGGCTGTCAAGGTATAATCCTAGATATCGAACCTCGCTGGATGTTGGTAGTGGAGTGTTTTTGAGGTAGACTGTAGGACATGATCTCCGGTTTAGAGTGAATGTTACCTGTTTACATTTTTCAGGGTTGATTTTAATTCTCCACCTTTCACTCCAATGCTGAATAGAGGTAAGATGTTCCTGCAGAAATATTATAAATAGCCACACAAAAACAAAATGTATACATGTGTTAAAATTTCTAGCTAATACGTTTTGGACATTGGGCTTTTTTTCCCCCTATTGATAAATCATGATTTTATTATTATGATAACAAAAAGTTATGTTAATACAGTTCACTGTTTAGCAGCTTCACGCTGATCCAATCTGTTCCATACAAAACATGCTGGATAGATCAACGTTACATACTTTATAATTAGATAAATTGTATTTAATATTGAATAGGAGTATAACATTAATTACCTGAAGTTGATAAGTAAACTTCCTCGATAGCACCATTGTCTTCATTTATAAAGATTCCCAAAATATTCCCAGTTGTTTCTTCACCTGGACATTAATGCCATTGAAATTATATTCAAATGTTTTTGAAGCATTTAGTACAAATAGATATTATGATAAAATTTTGATTTTTGCTTTACTCCAACTTTTTTTATTTGAATAATATATGATAATATCTTGCACTGGTATTTCTAAAGTGACACAACTCAAAATAAAACTCAACTGAAAATGTGTCACTCTTGCATATGTAGGGGCCTTAGGATTAAAACAGAAAGGGTAAAACAAGTGCCCTCTGAGGTACAAACTCTGAAGCTAGGTACATGCAGTTTTGATGGTTGATCTAGGCGCACAGTAGTGCGCCAGGCGAAGTTCCCGGCCTAAGCATACTGTGTGTATATTACAGGAGGTCTTTGAGCCGATTTATACCCTCTCATAACTTTCATCCAGGTAAAGATAAAGTTATGAAATTTTACACAGGTATTATACTACTAGATGTGAGTAAAACTGGAAATTTCTACATCGAATAGTTTCTGAGATATAAGCGATCGAAAATCTGGATTTATAGGACTCACTAAGAACTGGCAAAATCCCGCTTCCTAACCTTTCATTCCAAATTGTCCTTCCATCCCAATCCCAGAGCACAAACACTTTCCTCCCAAACCCACCCACAAAACCCGCCTAGAAGGCTCAAGAGACATTGGCCTCGTGACCAGCTAACTGACTAGCGGAGAAAAAATATATTCCAAACTAGGAAGTACCAATATTGATTGGCTCCTTCCATAAGTGTTATTATCATTATTATTTGTTATTTATTTATTTTTTTTTCTTCTTTACTTATTTATTATTTAGTTATTTCCATTTATTTTATTATGATTACCATTTATTCGTTTATTTATACTTAAATTATTTTGATATTTCTTTTTATTTATTTATTTTTTATTTTATTTTATTTATTTATTTATTTTTTTATTTTTTTTTTTTTTTTACTTTTTTGTCAGTTGTATTAATCAATTTTTGTATATATCATTAATCATATTTGTGAGCAAACTTAACCAATGTACTTAAAAATGTACAGATGTTAAATAAACCTATTATAATAAAAAAAAAAAAAAAAAAAAAATAGGACTCACTGACTCATCAAAATTATTAGGCACTTCCCATGATGCTAGAGACTTGAAATTTTGCAGGACGATATATATGAGTGTGTTATTAAAGGAAAAATCGAAAAATCCTGAAAAGTTGTGTTCGACTCCGCTTCCGGGGCGGGGGCGTGCCAGTTTTGTACTTCCTTCGGAAACCCATCATTCCGCCGACACCCAAGATGTGGGGTAGCAAATGAATCGTCTTGGTATGAAGAATCTATATTTGATGTTTTAAGAAACATTTAGACACGTATAGGCTCGATCAAAATGTTATACCAGCTGTCTGCCTGTATGTTTGTTCATTATACAAATCCGAACCGTTTGACATATTTCGACCAAACTAGGGACACAGGTGGGTCTTGGTACGGGGAGAATCATAGGCTAGGTTAAACTGTCTATCAGCTGTCTGTCTGTCGGTTTGTTCCTTATACAAATACACACCGTTGCCGATTTTGACAACAATTGGCAAACAGGTATGTCTTGATCCGGGGAGTGGCATAGACTAGGTCAAAATCGTCAATCAGATGTCTGTCTGTCTGTTTCTTCATTATACAAATCCACACGATTTGACCGATTTTGACCAAACTTGGCACACAGGTAGGTCTTGGTCCGGGGAATGACTAGGCTAGGCAAAAAAGGTCTTTCAGCTGTCTCTCTGTATGTTTGTTCCTTATACAAATACACACCGTTTGGCCTATTTTGACCAAACTTGGCACGCAGGTAGGTCTTGATACGGCAGTGTCATATTAGCTATGACGTTTTGTACTTTTTGTTCCATCGGAAAGCCATCATTCCTTCTGAAACCCATCATGTGGGGTATCAAATGAATCGTCTTGGTAAGGAGAACCTATATTTGATATTTTAAGAAACATTTCTACGCATCTTAACAACAACAGGTGTGACTTCTTTCTTAAATGTTGTAAATAGAGTCGTAGGGGTTAATAATATACTTGAAAGCAGATACTAAGTTTTTCAAAGTCGAGTCATCTAAATTACAAAGTTTAGGATCACAAACCCAAAATGTATCGTCTTTGTTCTTATCTTTTTCTTGAAGGCCTTCTACACTTTCCCTATTGTGATCTTCATCCTGTGTTTTACAGTGTAATAGTTTAGTTAAGAGAGCAATCAATTTGTCCTCTAGAGTACTGTCATCTGGAAGAGCTTCTAACTTTTCTAGTCTAGTGATTAGATGTAGATAGGAATGCTACTTATTGGTATCAAATATCAAGCAGTAAGGAGAACTTTATGCAGAATCCAAAGACCCTGGTTTTATATGAAGTACAAAAGCCAGTAGGTATGCGGCAACTAAATTTTAATTAATACTTAGAAAAAAGTAATGAGATCCCAAAAAAAACATAAATGTGAAATAGATGCCAAGTTCCTTCCCCCACAAAGAAACACTCCCTTCCCCAAAAAGCGTGAAATATCCCCTCCTAAAACCCCCAAAAAACGCTTTACCATCCTACACTCCAAAAAAGTAGTATGATTTGGTGTATTAAGTGTACCATCTTTTCAACCAAAAATATTTGCCAATACAAGAAATGATACAAGAAAGAAATGTCCAAGTTCATTACGTAGAAGACCTCATAGTTACTTACTAAGAACAGTATAGACACTTCAACTGACCTTTAAAAACAACAATAAAAATACTTATATCCAGTTTCTGAAATATCACTTTCCTCAACCAGGTATATTCTTAAACTTGGCAATGTTTTATTTATGCCGAAATTATCTTTAGAGAGAAAACTAAACATTGCCAATGTTTGGCTTCTTAGATTTATTTGAATTTTCCCAAGCGGGGGCATTGTTATGTCTCCAAATCTAAGAAAACCATAATATGCATACAAGAAATGTGACAGCAGCAAACGAATGAAGACTCACCAGCCTTGAAGATGTATGAAAGTCCTCGGAGAACTAGATGCTTGACTTGGTGCAGAAATCATTTTCTACTGGAATGAATTTTATTGGTAGCCGGGTTTATGATGATCAAGGTGATGACTGTCTGTAAGAGTACTTAGATGCGCCAATTTAATTGTGATGTGACGAAAATAGAAATCAATGCGGGAGCAATGTTAAAAAAGTCCGATTCGCAGGAACTGCGTCATCTTAGCGCGGTTCCGTTCTTATCTTTAGTGTTTATGAAGGCATAAAATAGAAACAGTTATTACTTTGTTTAGATCAATAGCGAAACACCTATCCAAATGAAATCTCAAACAAACCAGTCTTGAAAGGTTTTGATTTACAATCTTACCTGTATGGGTCAGCTATACCATAAGTCGGGCAGAAAGGCCTCCACTCAGAGGCATTTGGAAAGCCTTGGGATCTCTCTCTTTGAACGCTACATTTTTAACAATAAATTGATGTTCTTATTTAACTTAATCTGTTTTATTGTCAAATACATTATCCGACTTTCAGCAATTTAAAAATAACAGGGAATAAAACAGACAAAAAGAACAGTTCGAATAAACGAAATCAATTACTTTAAAGTTTTAAGCACTTATTTCTCCGATTGACATCGCCTAATTAAAACTTTCTTTAGAACCTTTTTTGTAGAGCATTTAGTAAGCTTTCGAATGGTAACCGGTAACCTTCTGCTTCCCAAGATTGTCAACGGTTTTCGAGATACTAACGAAAGTATACAAAGTTACCAAAATTTTTCTTGTCTGTTAATAAAATATTTTATTCTAACCCTTTCTTTTCTCCAAACGTAACCAAAATTTGAACATATTAGTTTTGTTTTAGTGACTTGAAAGATCCAAACCTAACATTAAATGCATCTATCCCTTTACTAATGGCACGAGAAATATGAACGGAACTGCGCTAAGATTATGCCTTGAGAGTCGGACGTTTTATGTTAATTATGAACCGATTGACATGAAACAAACACTAAATGTTAAGTGAAGCTTACCACAATATATTAGTGAAAATGAATAAAACAAGGTAAGAAAATGAGAAACGTGTTTGCAACACTTCTTTCTTAGGGCTAGCCGGAAGGAGTAATTTCCGCTTAGAATGCTGTTTCTTGTGCCTTCCCGAAAATCTTGTTTTTATTTCAGATTTCATAGGAATAGGTTGTTACAATTTCCATGAAAAATCTAACAAAAATAACTGCTTTTTCCATTTCAAGCTTTCCAAATGAATCAAAAGATAAGAACGGAATCAGGATAAGATGACGCCGTTCCTGTGAGTTAGACTTTTTGTATATTACAAAAATTTATACAAAAATGTGAGCTGAGATTTTTTATTTTTTTGAAAATATAGGTACATATGATAAATACATCATGGTTCTACAGTTCATTGAGCTCTATGTCCTTAAATTTACTTTGTTTCATATAAATTTAACTATTCAAAAATCACCAATGACGTTAGAAGTGGAATAAAACAATGACATAAATAAATAATACCAATTATATAAAAACCAAGCATTTATTAGAACAAATAAAGAAAAATAAAATGTTTTGTAATTACCTCCAATTTCCTCTTTCAAATATGGTTCTGGTTCTTCCTTAATGGTTGTATACATTTCTAAGTCCCTGGAAAAATTAATAGAATTAGTTAAAATTTATTCACAAAAAATTGTAAATAAATCATCAGCAGTTAGGGATGTGATACTTTAAAAAATTCTCAGTACGGTGGGTTAGAGATTTATAACAAATATAATGGGGGGAAAAACGAGACAGCAGAACTTTTATGTTTTCAAAGAATTACTACATTGTTTAGGCCAAATTTCTTGGAGAGAATAAATAAAGCTTTGATAAAAAATGAAACACAAAGGAGGCATTTTTACGGAGGTGCGGGGGTGTACAGCAGCTGCAGGTGTCGGGGTGTACAGCAGCTGCAGGTGTGGGGGTGTATAGCAGCTGCAGGTGTGGGTGTGTATAACAGCTGCAGGTGTAGGGGTGTACAGAGCTTCAGGTGTGGAGGTGTATAGCAGCTGCAGGTGTGGGGGTGTATAGCAGCTGCAGGTGTAGGGGTGTATAGCAGCTGCAGGTGTGGGTGTGTATAACAGCTGCAGGTTTGGGGGTGTATAGCAGCTGCAGGTGTAGGGGTGTATAGCAGCTGCAGGTGTGGGTGTGTATAACAGCTGCAGGTGTAGGGGTGTACAGAGCTTCAGGAGTGGAGGTGTATAGCAGCTGCAGGTGTGGGGGTGTATAGCAGCTGCAGGTGTAGGGGTGTATAGCAGCTGCAGGTGTAGGGGTGTATAGCAGCTGCAGGTGTGGGTGTGTATAACAGCTGCAGGTGTAGGGGTGTATAACAGCTGCAGGTTTGGGGGTGTATAGCAGCTGCAGGTGTGGATGTGTATAACAGCTGCAGGTGTAGGGGTGTACAGAGCTTCAGGTGTGGAGGTGTATAGCAGCTGCAGGTGTAGGGGTGTATAGCAGCTGCAGGTGTAGGGGTGTACAGCAGCTGCAGGTGTGGGTGTGTATAACAGCTGCAGGTGTGGGTGTGTATAACAGCGGCAGGTTTGGGGGTGTATAGCAGCTGCAGGTGTAGGGGTGTATAGCAGCTGCAGGTGTGGGTGTGTATAATAGCTGCAGGTGTAGGGGTGTACAGAGCTGCAGGTGTGGAGGTGTATAGCAGCTGCAGGTGTGGGGGTGTATAGCAGCTGCAGGTGTAGGGGTGTATAGCAGCTGCAGGTGTAGGGGTGTATAGCAGCTGCAGGTGTGGGTGTGTATAACAGCTGCAGGTGTAGGGGTGTATAACAGCTGCAGGTTTGGGGGTGTATAGCAGCTGCAGGTGTGGATGTGTATAACAGCTGCAGGTGTAGGGGTGTACAGAACTTCAGGTGTGGAGGTGTATAGCAGCTGCAGGTGTGGGGGTGTTTAGCAGCTGCAGGTGTAGGGGTGTACAGAGCTTCAGGTGTGGAGGTGTATAGCAGCTGCAGGTGTGGGGGTGTATAGCAGCTGCAGGTGTAGGGGTGTATAGCAGCTGCAGGTATGGGTGTGTATAACAGCTGCAGGTTTGGAGGTTTATAGAAGCTGCAGGCTTAAGGGTGTATAGCAGCTGCAGATGTGGGAGTGTATAGCAGCCGCATGTGTAGGGGTGTATAGCAGCTGCAGATTTAGGGGTGTACAGAGCTTCAGGTGTGGGGGTGTATAACAGCTGCAGGAGTGGGTGTGTATAACAGCTGCAGGTGTAGGGGTGTATAACAGCTGTAGGTGTGGGTTTGTATAACAGCTGCAGGTTAAGGGGTGTACAGAGCTTCAGGTGTGGAGGTGTATAGCAGCTGCAGGTGTAGGGGTGTATAGCAGCTGCAGGTGTAGGGGTGTATAGCAGCTGCAGGTTTGGGGGTGTATAGCAGCTGTAGGTGTGGGAGTATATAGCAGCTGCAGGTGTAGGGGTGTATAGCAGCTGTAGGTGTGGGTGTGTATAACAGCTGCAGGTTTGGGGGTGTATAGCAGTTGCAGGTGCGGGGGTGTATAGCAGCTGTAGGTGTAGGGGTGTATAGCAGCTATAGGTGTGGGGGTGTATAGCAGCTGCAGGTGTGGGGGTGTATAGCAGCTGCAGGTGTGGGGGTGTATAGCAGCTGGAGGTGTGGGGGTGAAAAGCAGCTGCAGATGTGGGGGGTGTATAGCAGCTGCAGGTGTCGGGGTGTATAGCAGCTGCAGGTGTGGGGGTGTATAGAAGCTGCAGGTTTAAGGGTGTATAGCAGCTGCAGGTGTGGGAGTGTATAGCAGCTGCAGGTGTGGGGGTGTACAGAGCTTCAGGTGTGGAGGTGTATAGCAGCTGCAGGTGTGGGGGTGTATAGCAGCTGCAGGTGTAGGGGTGTATAGCAGCTGCAGGTGTGGGTGTGTATAACAGCTGCAGGTTTGGGGGTGTATAGCAGCTGCAGGTGTAGGGGTGTATAGCAGCTGCAGGTGTGGGTGTGTATAACAGCTGCAGGTGTAGGGGTGTACAGAGCTTCAGGAGTGGAGGTGTATAGCAGCTGCAGGTGTGGGGGTGTATAGCAGCTGCAGGTGTAGGGGTGTATAGCAGCTGCAGGTGTAGGGGTGTATAGCAGCTGCAGGTGTGGGTGTGTATAACAGCTGCAGGTGTAGGGGTGTATAACAGCTGCAGGTTTGGGGGTGTATAGCAGCTGCAGGTGTGGATGTGTATAACAGCTGCAGGTGTAGGGGTGTACAGAGCTTCAGGTGTGGAGGTGTATAGCAGCTGCAGGTGTAGGGGTGTATAGCAGCTGCAGGTGTAGGGGTGTATAGCAGCTGCAGGTGTGGGTGTGTATAACAGCTGCAGGTGTGGGTGTGTATAACAGCGGCAGGTTTGGGGGTGTATAGCAGCTGCAGGTGTAGGGGTGTATAGCAGCTGCAGGTGTGGGTGTGTATAACAGCTGCAGGTGTAGGGGTGTACAGAGCTGCAGGTGTGGAGGTGTATAGCAGCTGCAGGTGTGGGGGTGTATAGCAGCTGCAGGTGTAGGGGTGTATAGCAGCTGCAGGTGTAGGGGTGTATAGCAGCTGCAGGTGTGGGTGTGTATAACAGCTGCAGGTGTAGGGGTGTATAACAGCTGCAGGTTTGGGGGTGTATAGCAGCTGCAGGTGTGGATGTGTATAACAGCTGCAGGTGTAGGGGTGTACAGAGCTTCAGGTGTGGAGGTGTATAGCAGCTGCAGGTGTGGGGGTGTTTAGCAGCTGCAGGTGTAGGGGTGTACAGAGCTTCAGGTGTGGAGGTGTATAGCAGCTGCAGGTGTGCGGGTGTATAGCAGCTGCAGGTGTAGGGGTGTATAGCAGCTGCAGGTGTGGGTGTGTATAACAGCTGCAGGTTTGGAGGTTTATAGAAGCTGCAGGCTTAAGGGTGTATAGCAGCTGCAGATGTGGGAGTGTATAGCAGCCGCATGTGTAGGGGTGTATAGCAGCTGCAGATTTAGGGGTGTACAGAGCTTCAGGTGTGGGGGTGTATAACAGCTGCAGGAGTGGGTGTGTATAACAGCTGCAGGTGTAGGGGTGTATAACAGCTGTAGGTGTGGGTTTGTATAACAGCTGCAGGTTAAGGGGTGTACAGAGCTTCAGGTGTGGAGGTGTATAGCAGCTGCAGGTGTAGGGGTGTATAGCAGCTGCAGGTGTAGGGGTGTATAGCAGCTGCAGGTTTGGGGGTGTATAGCAGCTGTAGGTGTGGGAGTATATAGCAGCTGCAGGTGTAGGGGTGTATAGCAGCTGTAGGTGTGGGTGTGTATAACAGCTGCAGGTTTGGGGGTGTATAGCAGCTGCAGGTGCGGGGGTGTATAGCAGCTGTAGGTGTAGGGGTGTATAGCAGCTATAGGTGTGGGGGTGTATAGCAGCTGCAGGTGTGGGGGTGTATAGCAGCTGCAGGTGTGGGGGTGTATAGCAGCTGGAGGTGTGGGGGTGAAAAGCAGCTGCAGATGTGGGGGGTGTATAGCAGCTGCAGGTGTCGGGGTGTATAGCAGCTGCAGGTGTGGGGGTGTATAGAAGCTGCAGGTTTAAGGGTGTATAGCAGCTGCAGGTGTGGGAGTGTATAGCAGCTGCAGGTGTGGGGGTTTATAGCAGCTGCAGGTGTGTGGGTGTATAGCAGCTACAGGTAAGGCTCGAGGGTGAGTTCTTTTTCTATCAGGACAATGCTCGTAAACACACTAGTCTCATCTCCCGAGCTTGGTCTCTTTGGGATCACCCATAATTGGTAATTCAACCTCCTATAAATAAATTATGATGCTAAATGTTACGTAGAAAGTTTCCGGCCTGGGGTAAAAGGAAAGGTGAAAGAAAAAAACTGGTTTTACTGTTTTTCAATATATTCTCCTCTAAGTTCAACACACTTAATACAACGCTTTGGCAACACTTCTATACCATGAAAAAAATAATTTTCTTCTTTGTGAAAAAAATGTTCTTCCACTGCCGCTTGGAGCTCTTCGTCGGTGTTAAATCGACTTCCACGAAGGTCAGATTTTAACTTTGAGAAAAGGTAGAAATCGCTAGGGGCCAAGTAAGGGCTGTAGGGTGGATGAGAGATTTCTTGGAATCCATAGTCCTTCACAGCGGCCTTGGAAATCAATGCTGTGTGGACAAAGGCATTGTCGTGAAGGAGGCGGACACCTCTGTTTAACTTCCCTCGCCTCTTCTCTTTAATGGCGTCTCGCAACCGGTGAAGTAGGGCTGCATAATACTAACCATTCATTGTGGCATTCCTTTCTTTAAAATCTATCAGTAGTATTCCTTTACAGTCCTAAAAAAGTGAGGCCATTACCTTTTTTGTTGACTGCGTGACTTTTGCCTTTAAAGGAGGCGCTTCTCCTGGTCTAATCTCCTGGCTCATAATATAGAACCATTGTCTCATCCCCAGTTACAATTGAGTACAAAAAATTCCTTGGGTCGGCATTATACTCGCGTACAAATTCATTGCAGCAGTGAACTCGTTCCTGTTTTTGAGCAGCTGAAAGATTTTTTGGAACCCATCTTGCACTAACCTTGTTCATATGCAAATGTTCTTTGATGATCCTCAAAACACTTGGTTTTGAAAGCCCTAACCTCGCTGCTATTTCCTTGGTTGTTAGTCGCCAGTCAGACTGCAATTCAGATTCCACAAGTTGGATTGTTTCAGAAGTGACAGCTTCCAATGGGCGACCGGGACGTGGGTCATCTTCTAGACTTTCTCCCCCTAACTTAAATAATTTTGCCCATTCTTTCACTGTGGAATACGAGGGGGAGGATTGCCCGTTTACACAATCCAAGCGCTCTTTAATTTGCGCAGGAGTAAGACCTCCTTTACAAAAGAATTTAATTACCGCACGGTACTCGAGTTTGAACATTGTAAAAATGGGGAGTTTCCTTCAGGGTTGGACACTGACTGACAAGACTGAGGAAGTGCGGCCGATGGGTATGGAGTGAGCAGGCATGGACCTGCTTAGGCGTGCAGGTCCCGGCACGTTTGAAGGAGGGGAAGCAGGGCAGGCCGGAAACTAATGGACCTTACCTCGTACTAATTGTTTTTATTAGTTACTCAGAATACGAGACATATGCAATTCAAACCCAATAATTATAAATGTACTTGAGCAGTACATAAGAAAACATAGGACAAAGCACTCAAGGTGACGTACTTACAAGGACGACGGGAAGACAATCACCATATGCACAAAGATACACTACAAGACTTGCAAACCAAAGCATAGAGGTTAATTACAGGTAACTGGCAGCACTCTTGGCACATGAAGACAGACAACAAACTTCGAGAAATAAAACAAACAGTTGGTGAATGGATTTCAAGCAAAAGAAACAACATAAGAGAAGATATATTATGTCGCTTAAGAATTTACTATTCATGGCTGAGACACTTACACCTCATGACGAGACGGGGCCATAAAACATCTACTTACAAATCTATGACTTATTGTACAATATGACAGACCTACTAGGTGATAGGAGCCAATATATAGGACAAATATATTCAGGGGCATATATGTAGGAAATAATTCTGGGAGGGCTATTTCCTGTGTATGGAATACTAACAATTTAGAGCTTGGAATAGTTTTAGGCGACTAAAAAGCTGTATTACATAAAATACTTTTACACCTGAGGTTGTAAGGCCTCATCCAAAAGCACAGGCAAGGAAAATACCTAATAGGGTCCGGCCTAAAGGAAAACCTCCAGAATCCTGAAACAGCTTCCAACCAAGGCCATTGTATTCCTCGCCTACATCTACAACTGCATCCTCCGAACAACCCATTATCCTATACTCTGGAAATTCTCAATTGTTGTCCTTTTTCCTAAACCTGGTTAACCTCCCAACAATCCTTCCTCCTACCGCCCTATCAGTCTTCTTCCAATATTTTCCAAACTATTTGAAAAGATGTTATTAAAGCGCCTACTACCTATCCTAAATTCCTTAAATCTCATCCCATCTCATCAATTCGGCTTTCGCTCCCAACACTCCACAGTGCAGCAAGGGCTTCGTGTTGTTGATCTCATCTCCTCATCCCTCGAGCGAAAAGAGTATTGCACGTCTGCCTTCTTGGGCGTTGCCCAGGCATTCGACCGAGTCTGGCATGCAGACTTACTCTTCAAGCTCAAAACCCACCTTCCCAGCACCCTTTAATCCTTCGCTCCTACCTCTCAGACAGGTTTTTCCAAGTCCGGCAGGGAACAGCCTACTCAGATTATTGCCCTGTGGAAGCGGGAGTTCCTCAGGGTAGTGTACTCGGACCCATCCTTTATACCCTTTATACAGCTGATATTCCAACACATCCCGACACCCTCCTGGCGACGTATGCAGATGATACAGCCATCCTTTCACCCCACATAAATCCAGACACAGCTTCCCAGAACCTACAAACCCACTTAACCGAAATTGAAGTGGTGCAAAAAATGGCGCATCAACGTCGAAAAATGTCACCAAATAACCTTCACCCTTCTCCCCTACTTTCTCCTTCAACGACAATCCTTTACCCATAACCAACACCATCCGATACCTTGGGTTTTATCTTGACTCACGATTAACTTGGAACGCACACATTAAACATAAACGACAAGAACTCAATCGACGATTCGGACAACTATACAGACTACTAAATCGAACATCACACTTAACTGTACATAACAAACTATCTACAACTCACTAATAAAACCGATATGGACTTACGGAGTAGAACTCTGGGAGACTGCCAAGCATTCCAACATCCACCGAATCCAAACATTCCAATGCAAAATCCTACGTACCATAGTTAATGCTCCTTATTATGTTTCGAATCGCACTCTCCATAATGACCTAAATATTCCCTTTGTCCAAGATATAATCCCTATCCGATTCTCATCTTTCCATAGTAAATTGATCAATCATCCTAATCCTATAGCCCAATCCTTATCCAGCACCAATCATCCTTCCTCTCCACCCAGACGTCTTCATAGGAAGTGGCCCCGGGATCTACTCAGGCAGTGAAGTGTCGTGGAGTGATAAAAAATCAGTGTGATTGTAATAATGATAATTGAGAGTGATATCGATGGATATTTTCTCTCCTCGTGAAATCACAGGTCACGCCTCATTCGCCTCCAATCCTCTCTGCTAGTCGCAAGGTGTGGTTGGATGGCGCAAGGTAACTCCAGGTCATCCTAGAATCCTTCCAAACAAGGAAGGTATTCGGTTGACAACTGGTGGCACCTGAGGCGTGGTCAAGCTACCTATACTTAATGTCAAATTACATAATACATATATTGTAGATTGTAATATTTCTGTAAATAAAATATATATAAAAAAAAATAATATGTGTTTTAATGATAGTTCAGATTCTGATACTAACACAAGTCAAAGTAAAAGTCCGACTCGCAGGAACTGCATCATCAAAGCTCGGTTCCGTTCTTATCCCTAGTCTAATTTGGAAAGATTAAAATAGAAACATTTATACGAAGAAAAGGTATGGTTGGGATTCGGCTAGGAGAAAAAAAACCTTCAGGAAGAAATCTGTATTGTTATTATTTTGGTTCCACCAGTGTCTTGAAAGGTCTTGATTTATGATCTTACCTGAAAGGGTCAGCCAACACTAGAAACGGTCCCGCTAGTTACAAGGTCTTGGAATCTTGGAAATCTATATTTCTAACAATATTTTATTATTTATTTATTTATTATTTAACGCTAAAAGGCGATAACACAATTAAAATGTTCTTTAAAGGAAATAAAAAACAATAATAAAAACAGTCGTGATGAATTAATTTATTGAGGATTCTTAGCAGTACGAAATGGGGTGCTGACAGATGCTCTATGCTCACTTTCTACAGAGCATACACCAGGTCACTTCTGGATTATGGGTGTCAAGCATATTCATCTGCCAGTAAAAGATCATTACAAATGTTAGACCCGATACATAACGCAGGAATCAGAATAGCGACAGGTGCATTCAGATCTAGCCCATGTGCCAGCTTATATGTCGAAGCTAGCGAGCCGCCATTGGAGTACAGGCGTCAGGAATTTTGTTTAAGATTTTACGCAAAACTCAAGTTTGTAAATACACCATGCACACAAACATTAATACAAAACCCATTTATAGCTATGTACAACCAGACGGGAACAAGACAAAGACCACTGAACATAAGGATACTTGACTACTCAGCGAACACTGACCTACTGACAAGTCCTACGTACTCACTACGCCCGCTGACTTACTTACCGTGGAGAATAAATGACTTAGAAATTAACTTAAAATTATCAAAATTCAAAAAAACTAGCCCTCTTTCTAAACATTTTTACAACAATGAGTTTAACTATCTTCTATCGTTGTATCCAGATCCACTCCTAGCATTTACAGACGGATCAATATCTAGAGGAGGCACTGGATCAGCAGCTATCATAGGAAATTCGAAATTTGGCATTAAAATAAACAATAAATCAACCGTTTTTTCAGCGGAATTACAGGGAATACTTTTGGCACTGAAAAATATTACAATAACTCCAAATACGACATTTATTATATGTTCCGATTCCCTAAGTTCTCTACTCTCCCTCACCAATGTATACGACACAAACACACTACTGACAGAAATACACGACTTACAAACTTACAGCATACAAGTAGTGCTTCTGTGGATACCGGCACATATGGACTTCTCAGGGAACACAGAAGCTGACAAATATGCAAAACAAGTTACAGAAAAATGTACAGTTGACGTGCATTAACGGTACAGGACTTAAACACTAACATAAAAACTTACTTACAAAATGAATGGCAAAAAACGTGGACGAACATGACAAACAATAAACTAAGGGAAATCAAGAATACCGTTTGTGTTGAGCGACCGATCGAACAGAAGAGACGAGGTTGTCCTTACTCGATTGCGGATCGGGCATACGTTACTGACACATCGCCACTTAATGACGAGACAGGACGGACCAGTTTGTGCCATCTGTAACACAAACTTGACTATTAAACACGTACTAACTGAATGCAAACAACGAGACAGATTAAACCTGCCATACGACATGACTGAAATCCTGACAGATGACAGTCCACACATAAACACATTAATCATGCACCTCAAAGATACAAACATCTACAATTACATTTAGGAAGCGTAGATCGTCGGGGTTTCGGTCAGTGTTCTTATTCAATAAAACACATTTTATATGCTAAAATGTATATTTATTGCCGCCAACGTTTCGGCTTGCTATACAAGCCATCTTCAGGGCTGTAAAAACATATATGGTGTAACAATCGTAAGGACAGAAACAATAACAAAAACAATAAAAGAAAGGCTAGAAACATTAACATAAATATCAGTACCTATATGCTTGAAAATATAAATATAAATATATATATATATATATATATATATATATATATATATATATATATATACATATATATACACACACACACACATATATATACATATACATATATGTATACATACACACACACATATATGCATATATAAACATTCATGTGTATATATGCATATATGTGTGTGTGTATGTATACATATATGTATATGTATATATATGTGTGTGTGTGTGTATATATATGTATATATATATATATATATATATTTATATTTATATTTTCAAGCATATAGGTACTGATATTTATGTTAATGTTTCTAGCCTTTCTTTTATTGTTTTTGTTATTGTTTCTGTCCTTACGATTGTTACACCATATATGTTTTTACAGCCCTGAAGATGGCTTGTATAGCAAGCCGAAACGTTGGCGGCAATAAATATACATTTTAGCATATAAAATGTGTTTTATTGAATAAGAACACTGACCGAAACCCCGACGATCTACGCTTCCTACTTCTGAACGGTCGACCATATCTTCTCAATTATCTACAATTACATTTAGAATACATTCATTGTAGAAATTACAAAAACATGTATGTTTTAACGTGAAGTAAAGTAATGGACACAATATTTCAAAAACTAAAATTTTTTCTAGTTTTTTTTTTTTTTTTTTTTTTTTTTTTCCCCCTAGAAAAATGTACCTAATTGTTTATGTTTATCTCTCTCTCTCTCTCTATATATATATATATATATATATATATATATATATATATATATATATATATATATATATATACATTTAATCACTTTCCATTTTAAAATAATTTTCAATCACTAAAATATTCTGGATTTTTGGCAACCTTTTATAATTCTTTTGCTAGTGGTTTCTACCGCCAACTTCTAAAAAAGAGCGAATCGCTACTGTCGCAAGCTCTGTATTCAATATAAATAAATAAATAAATAAATTAAGAAGTTGTAAAGTGTATCTGTACTGTTTATGTTAATATTTAGTTTTATATGTAGTCAATGAGTTTGAGTAGTATATGATTGTATAAATCTTAATAGTGTATATTACTCAATTTCAGATAGTTACAATTTCTAACAATAGATTGTTTTTCTTATTTTAATCAAGGAATAAAAAATAACAAGGAATAAAACTAAAAAAAAAAAAAAAAAATAAAAAAAAATGCCTGAAAAAGTCTAAAAACAACATTTTTTGGGTCTTTTTCACTTCCTTAACGCAAATTCATTTTTAAATAAAAACATATGTTCTCAATTATAATAATTTTAACAGTTAACGTATTTGTGTATCTATTATATAAAAATGAATCGCTAAATGTGTTGGTAAGCGCAAATCTCGAGAACAACTGAACCGATTTCGCTAATTCTTTTTTTATAATATTCCTTGAACTACGAGGATGGTTCTTACGGAGAGAAAAATTAAAAAAATTGCCTTAAAAAGTCTAAAAACAACACTTTTCGGGTCTTTTTCACTTCCTTAACGCAAATTCATTCTTAAATAAAAACATAAGTTCTCAATTATAATTTCTAACAATAGATTGTTTTTCTTATTTTTATCAAGGAATAAAAAATAACAAGGAATAAAACTAAAAAAAAAAAATTAAAAAAAAAATGCCTGAAAAAGTCTAAAAACAACATTTTTTGGGTCTTTTTCACTTCCTTAACGCAAATTCATTTTTAAATAAAAACATATGTTCTCAATTATAATAATTTTAACAGTTAACGTATTTGTGTATCTATTATATAAAAATGAATCGCTAAATGTGTTGGTAAGCGCAAATCTCGAGAACAACTGAACCGATTTCGCTAATTCTTTTTTTATAATATTCCTTGAACTACGAGGATGGTTCTTACGGAGAGAAAAATTAAAAAAATATCCTGAAAAAGCCTAAAATCAACACTTTTCGGGCCTTTCTCACTTCCTTAACGGAAATTCATTTTTAAATAAAAACATATGTTCTCAATTATAATAATTTTAACAGTTAACGTATTTGTATATCTATTATATAAAAATGAATCGCTAAATGTGTTGGTAAGCGCAAATCTCGAGAACAACTGAACCGATTTCGCTAATTCTTTTTTTGTAATATTCCTTAAAGTACGATGATGGTTCTTACGGAGAGAAAAATTAAAAAAAAAATGCCTTAAAAAGTCTAAAAACAACACTTATCGGGTCTTTTTCACTTCCTTAACGCAAATTCATTCTTAAATAAAAATATATGTTCTCAATTACAATATTTTTAACAGTTAACGTATTTGTTTATTTTTATTTATTTATTAATTTTATAGAGCGCGCAAACGAGCGATTCACTCTTTACAAAGTTGCGATGGGTAGAAACCATCAACAGGTCAATGAGTCACTAAGAGTTAATATTTACATGTATGTATATGGGATAAACTAATATGGGATAATATGGCATACAAAATATAACGTATTTGTATATCTACTATATACAAATATATTTGTCAAATACCACTCACTCACTCACTCATCTATCAACGCCCAGCCCAAACCGCTCGACAGAAAATTTTGAAATTTTGCATGGACACTCCCTATATAACGTAGGCGCTCGCTAAGAAAGGATTTTTTGATATTAGTATTTTTAAGCATTTTAGAGGGGTTTAAAGTTTGAGTTGGTTAGAGAAGGCAAGCCTAGGCAGCCTGCGTTGCTAGGACGATAAAGAACAGCTGTTACCTTACATTATCTATTTCATAGTTTTATTTCTAATTGAGGTTAATTTCAACTATAATGGCAGGCCTTGAATTACTAGAAATTAACTGTCCCTCATAGAGTTTTAATTGCGTTTCTTTTCTGCCTGTCCCCGTCAGATAGGCTTGCCATATTTTTGGAGAGTTAAACCGAGACACATTAATATGGGATGGGCATACCAGGGGGGGTTGGGAATAAAAACATTACAAATTATAAGCAAAATGGTGAGTTTTAAGCCTAGCAAGTAACGGGAAGGGGGGATCCTGAACTGTTAGTCTACCCAAACCTTAAAAATAAAAACGGAACTTTTTTTGCTACTTGATTTTCTTAAAACAATCTCTCAGCCAAATAGTAGTGTCTGGCAGCTGGGAGCGCTGTGCAGGTAGTTCCAGCGTTTTACAGTTAGATTACTTCTCATTTCTTTGACACTGTGAGCAGTAGTTACAATGTTGATTGTAGAAAAGTAACCGATTTAAAAAAGATTCTTATAAACATGAATTCATTACTTTGAACATCTTACAGCCTTTTCCGGGTCATTGATAAAACTGGGCGGGACACCCATTAGAAACAATTGCAATATACCGGGACAGTCCCGGTCAAACCGTGATGTATGGCATATCCTTAGGTTTTCCAGCCGAGGTAATAATATCCGGAACCCTTGCACAGCCTCCTCGCCTATAACCTTGGTAATACTCGTAAATATATTGGGTGTTACCATATGACTTCTTGGAAACATAAACTTTTAAATTTTAACGCCCATTGAATAAAATATAGTATGACGGGAACCGTGCTGTAATAAACTGCACAGAATTGTATAGTATCGTAATTTTAATGAAACATTATTTAACGCAATAAAATAACTACTTATCTGCCGTGACGAAGCACGGGTATTCAGCTAGTCTATTATATAAAAAGTCCGTCACGCAGGAGCTGCATAACTAAGCACTTTCCTCAGAATTTGGGTAGTGTTGATTGTTTTCCAGAACAATTTGCTTAAAATATCCTACATAAATAAAATAAAAACATGAATAGTTCTCTTTTAAATTTGTAATGAGTAACTGATCAATTAATAATTTGCTTCCAGAGTTATGTTTACACATGGTACCTATTACACTACGTAATAAATACAAAAAACCTCATATTATCGTATTTTGATCTAACGCAGGAACAGGATACAGTCACTCTAGTGGTAGAAAGCGCTCCTTGCGGCGGCTTTGTGAACCTACGTCTGGCGGGCTTTTCTATTGAAATATATTACAAATTAAACCCCCGCTTTCCGATTGACCGATTCAGCTCATTTTTACAACACTTCTTTCTCATGAGTTACCCACGACGTATACCGCGTTTCGTTACAATACAGCAGAAATTACGACCGGTATGAGTATATTAAGAATTTGGGTCAAGAGTAAACCCCCCCTTCTAATGAACCGATTTAGTTTATTTTTACAACACATATTTACCTGTAGATTACCACTACGAATACCGAGTTTCGTCGAAATATACCAAAAATCACGGCTGGTAGTGGCGAATTGGTATTGTGGGTCCGGAGTAAACCCCCCCCTCCTAATGAACCGATTTAGTTTATTTTTACAACAGTTATTTACCTGTGGATTACCACTACGAATACCGAGTTTCATCGAAATATACCAAAAATCACGGCTGGTAGTGGCGAATTGGTATTGTGGGTCCGGAGTAAACCCCCCCTTCTAATGAACCGATTTAGTTCATTTTTATATCTCAGTTTTCTCTCTATATTACCACTACGAATACCAAGTTTCGTTGAAATATAACAAATAATACGGCTGACATAGTCAAATTAGTGTTTTGGGTTCGGGGTAAACCCCCCCTTCCGGTGGACCGACTTTGGTGGTTAACGAACTCGTTCAATCGTTTGCTAATTGAATGCTATATACCAAGTTTCGTGACGAAAAAACAAAAACTCTGGCCGCTATCGTGTTAACAGACACATATATATATATATATATATATGCATATATATATATATATATATATATATATATATATATATATATATATATATATATAAATTTTAACGGGGGTCATTTTCGGTGTCTACTAGGTAAGATCGATAAAGATTTGAAGAAATTTTTCAAAAATTCCGTCATGAGTCCAACCTCAATAGCTACTTTCCTTCGGAGGAAAGTGCTAAAATGAATCGCTAAATGTGTTGGTAAGCGCAAATCTCGAGAACAACTGAACCGATTTTGCTAATTCTTTTTTCATAATATTCCTTGGACTGCGTGGATGGTTCTTACGGAGAGAAAATTTTTAAAAATTACCTGAAAAAGTCTAAACACGACATTTTTCGGTTATTATTTACTTCGTTAACGGAAATTCATTTTTAAATAAAAACATATGTTCTCAATTATAATAATTTTAACAGTTAACGTATTTGTATATCTATTATATAAAAATGAATCGCTAAATGTGTTGGTAAGCGCAAATCTCGAAAACAACTGAACCGATTTCGCTAATTCTTTTTTTATAATATTCCTTGAAGTACGAGGATGGTTCTTACGGAGAGAAAAATAAAAAAAAAATTGCAGTGAGTGTTAAGGCTTGAGAATTTAACACTCCGTGTCAAGGGTCATAGGTTCAATTCCCACTATGGGGTGGTTGCTTTTCATTAGAAAAAGTCCGTCTCGCAGGAACTGCATCATCTTAGCGCGGTTCGGTTCATATCCCTAGTCTAATTTGGAAAGATTAAAATAGAAGCAGTTATTATTTTGGTTCCACCAGTCTTTTTTTTAAATTAATTATTATAATGGCGTGTCAACCCTTAAGGTCACTAACGCCATTCCTGTGAGTAGTAAAGTCTTGAAAGGTCATGATTTACAATCTTACCTGGAAGGTTCGGCTACTCTAGAAACAGACCTGCTAGTGACAAGGTCTTGGAATCTTGGAAATCTATATTTCTAACAATAAATTGTTTTTGTTATTTTACTTAACCAGTTTTATTGTCAAATACATTATCCAACTATAAGCAATTAAAAAATAACAAGAAATAAAACATACAAAAAGAACCATTGGAATAAACGAAATCAATTAATTTAAAGCTTTAAGCACTTTTTTCTCCGATTGACATCGCCTAATTAAAACTTTCTTCAGAACCTTTTTTGTAGAGCATTTAGTAAGCTTCCGAATGGCAATCTTCCGCTTCACAAGATTGTCAACGGTTTTCGAGATACTAATTAAATTATACAAAGTTACCAAACCTTTTTTTGTCTGTTAATAAAATATTTTATTCTAACCCTTCCTTTACTCTAAACGTAACAAAAATTTTAACATATTAGTGTTGATGAAGCTCAAACATGCAGAAAATGTTTCAACTTTATCCCATAATTCTAAGTACCAAAATCAAAGACAAAGAACCCTCCCTAGGAAGGACGCTAGGCAGTTGAAAAGCTATATATCTTGGAAATCCATATCTCTAACATTACATTGTTTTTCTTATTTTTCTTAACCTGTTTTATTTTCAAATACATTATCCAACAATAAGCAATTAAAAAATAACAAGGAATAAAAAACAGACAAAAAGAACAGTTCGAATAAGCGAAATCAATTACTTTAAAGATTTAAGCTCTTATTTCTCCGATTGACATCGCCTAATCAAAACTTTCATTAGAACCTTTTTTTTAGAGCATTTAATAAGCTTTCTAATGGTATTCTTTGGTTTGCCAAGATTCTCAACCTTTTTCGAGATATTAAGGAACGTATACAAAGTTACCAAAACTTTTTATGTCTGTTAAAAAAATATTTTATTCTAACCCTTTCTTAGCTCCAAACGTAACCAAAATTTCACCATATTAAGTTTTGATGAAAGTTAAGTCTCGAAAACGGTTAAAGCTATCGCCTTGAAAATGGTTTCATTCGTTTTCCTAGCCCAGGAATCATATAAAGCGAGTACTTAGAAGCTTATGAACTCAAAAACGTAAGCGTTACGATTTTTTTTGCGCGAATTTCGTTCCAAAAGCCATCTTCCAGTAGGCAGATTTTGCTGGTTAACGAACTTGACCTTTCAAATTGGACGACGGATTTTTGTACCAAATTTCATCACAATCGGACCATTAGGGGAGCCAGAAATGAGCGAACAGGCAAATATATATATATATATATATATATATATATATATATATATATATATATATATACAAATTTGAACCACCGTTATTTTTGGTCTCTAGGGGTTCTGAAACACGAAATTTTCTAGTCGGCACTTTCGGATTGTTTCATTGTATCAACCTTATAAGCGGGGTTCCTCCCTATGGGGGAGGGAGGAACCGCGCTAAAAAGGAAAGGCATCAGCCCTATCCTGGCTAGAAAGGGTGGTAACCTATAGCTAACCCGTCCTAAAATTCGTATTTAATAATAATGGACGTTAACATTTAAATAAATAAGAACATGTAATCACTAGGTAACATTAGAATCACATGTTAATACTGCAATTTAAATTAATTTATATTTGCATTAACGAAGTAAAAAATACTCCACTTTTCTATATTTCTATACAAAAGATTGGTAATAATAATTAAAGGTCAATTTGAACTTTAATACCATACCATAAAGTGTTAGTGGAGGGGTTCTGGGAAGGCAAAACAATTGACTGACATTAGTATCGTATAAATATTAATGTCATTATTTATACGATGGTAACATTACTCAAATACAAATTGTCTTTGGTAAAATGTAAATTGTCTATGGTAAACTGTTACTTCAGATGTAAACATCTCTTTGCTGTGCATCTATAATATTACTAAATCTAAAAGCCACAAATTTCTATAAAATTACTAAAGTGTTGTGTGTTTGTGACTTACTAAATATGCCTCCTATAAGGCGGCGGACAAATTTAGGCAGAAAAACCCGAAATGCAACGCATAAAATTAATTATCAATCTAATCGTACTGCCCAGGAACGTGAAGATCGCAATGAACGTGAAAGAATTCGGTTAAGACAGACCCGTGAAGCGCGACATTCGACTAATAATGGTGCAAGTTTGAATCGAGCTGCTGTGAATTCATTACAGTGCCTGCAGCTTTGTTGCTATTGGACCTATGAGTTTGACTATAAACAAATCCCAGGGCAGTCATTAAGTGTTTGTGGTATTACCTAATCTAGATAACCCATGTTTCTCGCATGGTCAATTGTATGTTGCCTGTTCCCGTGTTGGAAAACCATCTGCTCTGTTTATTTACGCGTCAGGTAATGAAACAAAAAATATCCTGTACCATTAAGTACTACAATAAAAATGAAACTTAATTTAGAATAAGTAAAAATAAAATGAAATATAATAAGTAGGTATCATAATAAGAAATCTGATATTGTAATTTTGATTGTGATTTTTTAGTGACTATTAAAAGAATTTTAGTGTTCTATAATTTTTATTTTTTGACATAATTTAATTGTCGATTTATTAAGTTGTTTTTTTCTTTTTTTTTTTATCTTACTAGCTGTCCCGGTGTCCCAAATAGCAGAATAAGTATTAAACAAAAAATTAAATAATTGACTGTTTGGGTGGTACGAAGTTCGCCGGGTCAGCTAGTGTACAATGAAATAAACAAAATTAATTTAGTCTTAATATTCAAGCTAAGAAAAATTAAATTTTGCAAAGTGGTCCAAGGTACAACACCTTTCCCTATATATATATACATATAGGAATGGTTTTTGAGAGGGCTTCTCTGCCCAGCGGTGTTGTTCCTCTTCATGTAGCAATATTTCGTCGGTTTCCTCTCCGACTTCATCAGGCTGCTTCCTTCGTCCTTGGTTGTAAAATTTTTTCCGTTAGTAACCACCAAGGATGAAGGAAGCAGCTTGATTAAGTCGGAGACGAAACTGACGAAATAAGAGAGGAGCAACACCGCTGGGCAGAGAAGCCGTCTCACAAACCATTCATATATATATATATATATATATATATATATATATATATATATATATATATATATACACACACACACACGATAAAAATAATATGTATGTATGTGTGTGTGTATACTAGCAACTACGCCATCCTGATTATAATTGGATGATTGTAAAATTTCAATGAACCTATCTCCAGTAAGTTCTGTATGAATAGCTATAGGTATTACAAACATAAATTAAACAATATCATTGCATTTATAGCCAGACAGCGGAGGCCATCTTGAATAGTTTGAAGAACACAAACAACTCGGTTTTCATTGCATTATTTCATCTTGAATTATATAAAACAAGCTTATACAGATTCACTAAACTGATTCTTAATAAAAAAAAGTCCGACTCCCAGTAACTGCAACATCTTAGCGTGGTTCCGTTCATATCCCTGGTGCCATTTCGAAAGGTTGAAATAGCAAGTTATAATTTTGGTTAGTCCATTCCTGATATAATTTATGACCCCAAAGAGGTCAGGGTTTAAGGGTACAGACTTCTACCTGCCTGACTCCCTGGATTTGTAAAGGTTCGCTCTAGAAGCACACAGCTTACAAACTAGTCCAGGCAACGAATAGTTCTAGATAAATAACGGTTATAGGGTTGTAGAGTATTCCATTCCCTTCAATAATATATATTACTTTGCTATATTATGTATTTTCCTTCAAAGGTAAATATAATTTCAGTGTTCATCGTGAAATCTGAAATTTAGCGACTAATAGTCCAGGTAACTAAGATTTATAGATGGAAATGTTTGGAACACAATTTTCGTTTACTTCATAACTTTGTTTCGACTAGCTTGGAGGTGAACATATCAAAAGTCCTCGCCCGTAGCCTTTGTGTTAGTGGGAGGGGGGTCTAGAAGGTCCCTTTTTTCGGGTTTTCACTTATATCTCGGAAACCCTGCGTCCTAGCAACTTTACCATTTTATAACAAATGAAAACTGTTTAAATATGCAACAAGTTCTACTCATTAAACATTTTCGAGATAACATTAGTTTTCGAAATATCCGCTCTTGAATGTCCGTCATTTTGAGGAAAAACACTTTTGCCGCATATTTTTTCCCCGTCTTGGCCGGATAACTCTTCAACGATGCAGCCAAAAAATAAATAACGGTTATAGGGTTGTAGAGTATTCCATTCCCTTCAATAATATATATTACTTAGCTATTTTATGTATTTTCCTTCAAACGTAAAAATAATTTCAGTGTTCATTGGGAAATCTGAAATTTAGCGACTAATAGTCCAGGCAACTAAGATTTATAGATGGAAATGTTTGGAACACAATTTTCGACTTTATAACTTTCGGCTAGTTAGGAGGTCATCATATCTAAAGTCCTCGCCCTTAGCCTTTGTGCCGGGGGGGGGGGGGGAGGGTTTAGACGGTCCCATTTTTCGGGTATTCACTTATATCTCAAAAACCCTGCGTTAGGGTGTCTCTTATATGGGCAATTTTTTTTTTATTTTTTTATTTTTTTTTTATTTTTTTTTTTATTTTTTTTTTTTATATCGAAACGCATACCCTCTAATTCTTTTTAAACTACTTAGACTTACTTATATACAAAATTGTATTCTTCTAAGTCAACAGTAACCCCCTTTTTAACCCCTCCCATTATGTAGCTAAATTAAATGAAATATTTCTATTTTATAAAAATAATAATAAAAAAGAAAGTTCGTAAATACATAATTATTTATTAAAAGAACGTAAAATTTCAGATCAGCAAGGACATTTCCTTTTAAAAGTCCTTTCTTTAGAGTCTGGATACAAATTTCTGTGGTCCTGCACGGAGCCTAGAAAATATTGTTTTTGCTCTTCCTTTGCAGTGATCAAGCCATGAAAATTTTACACAAGTTTTACACCTCATAAAGAAAGAACCTTCCTTTTTGCCTCTTAGTAGGCAACATCTTCTTCCCACGTAGAAATGGTGTTCTGAAGGAAATTCTCATCAATTTTTAATCGAGAAAATAGTTTTGTGATATTTTCAGACACAAAATCACTTAATGATTTTCCTGCGGCACTAAAGGTAATATTATTATTGAGTTCGTGAAACCCGTCTAAGAAGTAAAACCATGTAACGTATTCTCATATAGCATACAATTATTGAGACACATCTTCATTAGACGGAATGTATCCGTTCCCAGAATCATACAAACTAGCTTTTTTTTTAAGTTCACTACAATGTTACTCTTGGTTTGTTCATCAACTTCATCTTCAAAGAGTGATAATAAAGTCCGACTCGCAGGAACTGCCTCATCTTAGCGCGGTTCCGTTCTTATCCCTAGTCTAATTTCGAAAGATTAAAATAGAAGCAGTTATTATTTTGTTGAGGGGAGATCGTTGACCGTTGATGATGCAAGGTAGGGATTGTCCGGGTTAGGTCACTGCTACTTAATAATACATACCCCATATACAAGCAATTTATCAGAGCTAGTATGTTGATCGTGATGTTCTTGCGTTTGAGATGTCGATGTCAAGGGTTCCTCAAGCAATTCATCAGAGGTAGTATGTTGATCGTGATGTTCTTGCGTTTGAGATGTCGATGTCAAGGGTCCCTAAAGCAATTCATCAGAGCTAGTATGTTGATCGTGATGTTCTTGCGTTTGAGATGTCGATGTCAAGGGTTCCTCAAGCAAGTCATCAGAGCTAGTATGTTGATCGTGATGTTCTTGCGTTTGAGATGTCGATGTCAAGGGTTCCTCAAGCAATTCATCAGAGGTAGTATGTTGATCGTGATGTTCTTGCGTTTGAGATGTCGATGTCAAGGGTCCCTAAAGCAATTCATCAGAGGTAGTATGTTGATCGTGATGTTCTTGCGTTTGAGATGTCGATGTCAAGGGTCCCTAAAGCAATTCATCAGAGCTAGTATGTTGATCGTGATGTTCTTGCGTTTGAGATGTCGATGTCAAGGGTTCCTCAAGCAAGTCATCAGAGCTAGTATGTTGATCGTGATGTTCTTGCGTTTGAGATGTCGATGTCAAGGGTTCCTCAAGCAATTCATCAGAGGTAGTATGTTGATCGTGATGTTCTTGCGTTTGAGATGTCGATGTCAAGGGTTCCTCAAGCAATTCATCAGAGGTAGTATGTTGATCGTGATGTTCTTGCGTTTGAGATGTCGATGTCAAGGGTTCCTCAAGCAATTCATCAGAGGTAGTATGTTGATCGTGATGTTCTTGCGTTTGAGATGTCGATGTCAAGGGTCCCTAAAGCAATTCATCAGAGCTAGTATGTTGATCGTGATGTTCTTGCGTTTGAGATGTCGATGTCAAGGGTTCCTCAAGCAAGTCATCAGAGCTAGTATGTTGATCGTGATGTTCTTGCGTTTGAGATGTCGATGTCAAGGGTTCCTCAAGCAATTCATCAGAGGTAGTATGTTGATCGTGATGTTCTTGCGTTTGAGATGTCGATGTCAAGGGTCCCTAAAGCAATTCATCAGAGCTAGTATGTTGATCGTGATGTTCTTGCGTTTGAGATGTCGATGTCAAGGGTCCCTCAAGCAATTCATCAGAGCTAGTATGTTGATCGTGATGTTCTTGCGTTTGTATGAAATGTTGTGTAGTAAAAGAGGATAATAAATTTTCGGAACACATTTGCTCATGAATTTTTCTCTCTTCTTTTAATTTTCTCAGTCTTGCTCTTTCTTCTTGTTAATTTAACTTTTTATCTCCACTTCCTAACCATCCCTGGTTCTCTTTATTTTTCTAAAAAGATTTGATCTTCCTCTATTTTCATCCTTTCCAAAGCATTAGCGTGTGGTTTTGAAAGCCCTCCTATCGGCGCTTGTGTTTTTGTTTTTTTTATTTGCAACTCTCCCCAAGCATGATGAGGAACCACAAGTTGTTTTACAGATTTAGGTATAGCTCTCGTAGAGATTCTAGCTTTTTCCCAGAATATAATATACTCAACGATGTTAAAAGATTCGCGAATATTAAAAAAAATTGCTGCCAAAATTTGACAGTTAGATTGTAACTTTGTACCTGTTATTTGATATTTCCAACTAAGAAAATATTTTTTTTTAATGCTTCTTAATTGTACTGTCATCTTCTAAATGTAAAAAATATGTGTTAATCAAGAGAAAAACAGAGAACAACTGATAAATACGGCGAGTGAGCGCAGCTATTACCAAACTCAACCTGTATGGCCACATTATTGGAAGTCGGCACGGGTTATCCTACTCCAAATGGCCACATTAATGGAAGTCGGCACGGGTTATCCTACTCCAAATGGCCACATTAATGGAAGTCGGCACGGGTTATCCTACTCCAAATGGCCACATTAATGGAAGTCGGCACGGGTTATCCTACTCCAAATGGCCACATTAATGGAAGTCGGCACGGGTTATCCTACTCCAAATGGCCACATTAATGGAAGTCGGCACGGGTTATCCTACTCCAAATGGCCACATTAATGGAAGTCGGCACGGGTTATCTTACTCCAAATGACCACATTAATGGAAGTCGGCACGGGTTATCCTACTCCAAATGGCCACATTAATGGAAGTCGGCACGGGTTATCCTACTCCAAATGTCCACATTAATGGAAGTCGGCACGGGTTATCCTACTCCAAATGGCCACATTATTGGAAGTCGGCACGGGTTATCCTACTCCAAATGGCCACATTAATGGAAGTCGGCACGGGTTATCCTACTCCAAATGTCCACATTAATGGAAGTCGGCACGGGTTATCCTACTCCAAATGGCCACATTAATGGAAGTCGGCACGGGTTATCCTACTCCAAATGGCCACATTATTGGAAGTCGGCACGGGTTATCCTACTCCAAATGGCCACATTAATGGAAGTCGGCACGGGTTATCCTACTCCAAATGTCCACATTAATGGAAGTCGGCACGGGTTATCTTACTCCAAATGACCACATTAATGGAAGTCGGCACGGGTTATCCTACTCCAAATGGCCACATTAATGGAAGTCGGCACGGGTTATCCTACTCCAAATGTCCACATTAATGGAAGTCGGCACGGGTTATCCTACTCCAAATGGCCACATTAATGGAAGTCGGCACGGGTTATCCTACTCCAAATGACTACATTAATGGAAGTCGGCACGGGTTATCCTACTCCAAATAAGGTAAAAATTTATTTTCGAGTGTTTTAGGAGTGTACACAACACTTTGTGAAAAAAGTAGGACCTATACATTTGAAAATCAAAACTTTGAAAAATAAGGGACCAGCGTCTTAGTGACATTACCATTCTATAACAAATGAAAACTGTTTAAATATGCTACAAGTTCTATTCAATAAAAATTTGAGAGATATCTTTAGCTTTCGAAATATCGGAACTTGAATATCTGTCATATTGGGAAAAAAATCACACTTTTTTCTATTCTCGACCGGATATCACTTCAACGATGAGCCCAAAAAATAAATATCGGTTGTATGGTTGTAGAGCATTCCACTCGCTTCAACAATATACAGGGTGTCCACCCCCTTTTTCTCCTAGGGTTGTTGGAATTTCCAAATGAAACTTGGTAGGTCTTAGTTATGTTGCATGAGGTTTCTTTTGAAGGTTTAGTTGACTTTGTAACATTCTCCAGTTTTTCTCCAGCGCATCTAACTCTCTAACTCTTGAGCCAATAGCGGCAGGTATTTTTTATGACGAATTCTGATAGGACATTTAATTTTAAGACTAATTTATTCTGAGACATCTTTTGATCCGACGCACCGTTTGCGCGTAAAACGAAAAAAATATCGCCCTTTTGAATACAATGTTGGGTCGATTGATGAGATAGGTGGAAAAATATATGGATATTAATTCTTTCAAAATTAATATAAACTACTCCGACTTTTACTGGTAAGTGAAGTTGTCTGTTGCACGTACCAGTTTTTGTTACTTATTCTTTTTGCCATATTTCTTCGGTAGACTATGAAAACCAGATTTTTAATTGATTTTCAAAGAAGACCACCGCAAATTAATGAAATTCGAGTTAAACACTTATTCACTGGGATGACTGATATGATTGTTATGTATTAATTCTTGAGTAATAATGATAATAAAGAAAAGGATGAAAACATATGTGAGGATTTACTTCTGCTCCTAATCCTCATTGTTAATGTACTTAGGTGAAAGAGGCTGTTTGCTGTTAATGGTATTAAGATTATTTGGTATAATGTGGCATTGATAAGAAATTAGACTTAAAAATAAGTTGCTAGTATCAGTTGACCATTCAGTGATACAAGATACATTCTTCTTATTAAATATGCCGGCGTTCGATTTTTATGTAGACATGCTCCTAATTTTTGGGGAATGTCGGAGGAATTCCAGCGCCGCAGCACGTCTTTACGCTCAGCGATTTCCCAATGGACCACATCCTTCAAGAAAGCTCTTCCCGAGACTTGAGTAAAAATGAAGAACAGCAGGTTCATTAATTTGCACAAGGAAGGGAAGGAAAGTGCCAAGACCTGCGATAAACGAAGAGAACACAATAAATGTCCTTACAGCAATGGCAGTTAATCCCCATGTCAGCTGCAGGGACATTGCTAGGGACTCGGATATGAGTAAGTCCTCAGTGGGAAGGATTGCAAAACAAAATAAAACGTTTCCATTCCATATGAACCCGCACCAAAAACTATTACCTGAGGATTGCAATAAGAGATTACGCTTCTGCCAATGGATGCAACAAGCCTTAGCAGAAAATAGGAATTTCTACAGACAAATTCTATGGACTGACGAATCCACATTCTGCAGCGATGGAAGCAATAATAAACATAATTGTCATTACTGGGCGGAAGAAAATCCTCGCTGGTTGACGGAGGTTGATCACCAGCATAGCTTCTCGGTAAATCCTCGCTGGTTGACGGAGGTTGATCACCAGCATAGGTTCTCGGTAAATCCTCGCTGGTTGACGGAGGTTCATCACCAGTATAGCTTCTCGTTAAATCCTCGCTGGTTGACGGAGGTTGATCACCAGTATAGCTTCTCGGTAAATCCTCCCTGGTTGACGGAGGTTCATCACCAGCATAGCTTCTCGGTAAATCCTCGCTGGTTGACGGAGGTTGATCACCAGTATAGCTTCTCGGTAAATCCTCGCTGGTTGACGGAGGTTCATCACCAGTATAGCTTCTCGTTAAATCCTCGCTGGTTGACGGAGGTTGATCACCAGCATAGCTTCTCGGTAAATCCTCGCTGGTTGACGGAGGTTCATCACCAGCATAGCTTCTCGGTAAATGTATGGTGCGGGATTTTCGGAAAATACGTAATTGGCCCTCATTTCTTTCAAGAGAGACTTACGGGAGAAATTTTTCGTAATTCTTTGACAAATAATCTACCCACATTATTGGAAGATATTCCTCTGCAACAGCGCTGTAACATGTACATACAACTTGACGGTTGTCCCACACATTTTTCATTGATAGTACGGGAAACACTTCATCAGTTATTTCCAGGTATTACATGCTACTTTTATAAAAGTATTATTTAAATTTATTATTATTATTTAAATTTATTTATGATCTAATTCAATTTTATTACTAATTTCGGTACTTTCCCCCTTCTCCTACAGACCGCTGTATAGGTCAATTAGTTCAAAGCCTGAGCGGCTAAAAAGCAGCCATTTTGTTTTTGAATTGCAGGGGATTGAGTATAAGAGTAAAAAAGTATCATCTTAAAAAGTATCAAAGTGCATCATCTTAGCGCGGTTCCGTTCTTATCCCTTGACTCATTTGGAATGGTTAAAATAGAAGCTGTTATTATTTTGGGCCCACATTTGTTGAAAGGTCTTGATATCGTCGATACAAATGCAAACTAACGAATATGAAAAAATGCATCTTTCATTGTGCATCTTTAATAATTTCTACTGGACTTATTTACGGCAAATTCTTCAATCTGACTTCACTCTATTAAAGGGAAAGTATTCCACTATCAAAAGGTCAAAGCTACCGAATATTTGCTTGTCCAAAAAAAAGTTATGAATAAATACTTTTCAACTCTGAAAAGTGGTGATTTTCATATTCGTTAGTTTGCTTTTGTATCGACGATATATGATCTTACCTGGATGGGTCGGCCAACCCTCCCTAGGAAAGACCCTGCTAGGCAGTTGAAAAGCTATATATTGGAAGTCCATATTTCTAACATTAAATTGTTTTTCTTATTTTCCTTAACCTGTTTTATTTTTCAATAAATTATCCAACTATAAGCAATTAAAAAATAACAAGTAACAAAAACAGACAAAACGAACAGTTCGAATAAACGAAATCAATTACTTCAAAGTTTAAGCACTTATTTCTCCGATTGACATCGCTTATTCAAAACTTTCTTCAGAACCGTTTTTGTAGAGCTACCGGTTTTCGAGATATTAAGGAAAGTAAACAAAGTTACCAAAACGTTTTTGTCTGTTAATAAAATATTTTATTCTAACCCTTCCTTAATTCTAAACGTAATCAAAATTTCAACATATTAGGTTTAATGAAAGTGGAACGTGCAGAAAATGTTTCAACTGAATTCCATGATTCTAAGTACCCAAACCAAAAACGTTAATCAACAAATATTTTTCCAATTTTCTTGAAAACGGTTCAAGCTATCGCCTTAAAAATGGGTTCATTCGTTTTCTTATGCCAAGAAGCCTATAAAACGAGTACTTGGAAGCATATGAAGTAAGCGGAACGATTTTTTGCGCGACATTCGCTCCAAAAACCATGTTCGGGTGGGCGGATTCTGCTATTTAACGAACTTGGCCTTTCAAATTAGACGAAAGATTTTTGTACCAAATCCATCAAAATCGGACGATTATTGAGGCCAGAAAAGCGTGAACAGACAAATATATATATATACAAAGTTGAACCACCGTTATTTTCGGTCTCTAGGGGTTCTGAAACGCAAAATTTTCTATTCGGCACTTCCGGATTGTTTTATGAGATCAAACTTATAAGCGGGATTCCTCCCTATGAAGGTAGGGAAGAACCGCGCTAAAACGAAAAATGATCTTTAAATGTAGTAAATAAAATAATCAGACTACTGAGGCGGTAAGGACTAAGGAATGGTTTCTTCCTCAACTAATAATAAAAATTATTATTATCATTATTTTTTAAATCATTGCCTATTATTGGTTTTAGGAGAATGCTTTGGCCCATAGTGGTCAGCTACCTTTCAGAATGGTCTCTCTTAAGAGTCTACAATATTGTAGATACTAATAACTAGGGCCCGGAAGTTAGGCATTTATTTTTGGGTGAAACAGGCAGGCAAAAAGGCACTTAAAATACTGAAAATAGGCATTTATTAGGAGTGAAGGCAAAGAGGAACCTTGCTTATTAATGATGAAAATATGTATTTTAAATACTCATTCATTTCTTTATTACCAATTAGCTGTTACCCGGCGTGCCATGCTACACCTACTTTCTGCTTCCATAAAATCAAAAATAAATTAGGAACCCCGTTCATTGTTTCGAATCCGTGACCTCCGAACTGTGAGCCATAAACGATTTTTAACATAGCCTATGGGACGATTTTAATATGGCCTAAGAGACTTCCCGGATCAAGACCTACCAGTATTCCAAGTTTGGTCAAAATGTGTGGATTTGAATAAGGAACAAACGGACAAACAGTCGTGATTTTTATATATATAAATAGATTTATCACAGAATTATTGTACTTACTCTCAAGGGAATTACTTCCCTTGTTACAAACAACAACAAGATGCTTTTTCAAAGAATCAACTGTTATCCGGAAAACCAGGTAATTACGAAATCCGGAATAGCAGGTAACTACACCATTGTCACAGCAAAAGGGCTGTGAGGAAGGAGATGTGACTTATTTCTCTCATCCTCTCTCTTTCCTGATATTCATTATGCTTGTGCATTCCTTCTACTAAGGAAGGTTCTGTTATTTACAGAGGTTAAATCCATGGGTTGGGAAAATAAGCTTTCGAATAGATATTTTTGACGGCAATTTGTAATTTAATTTGTGCAACCTTTTTTATCTTCGATGAACGGAAATTATATATGTGCTTTTTGAAATGTTTAAATCGCAGAAAAAATTGCATAACAAGCAAAAAAGGCATAAATAGGCAACGGAAGCCAAAATAGGCAAAATAAAAATTGTCGCTACACTTCCTAAATGCACTGAAACATATTTATTTCTATCTGATTCTTCAATATATCCATTCAGATAAAAAAGGCATTTTGCCTAAATTCCGGGCTCTAGTCATAACATATAAATAAATTCACAGCAAAAATTAATAGTGCAATTGTCGTTGTGAATAATAATGCACTCAATTCAACTGAAATATCAAATTGATATGGTACTAAAACAAAATCATGCAACATACCCTTTAAAATCCATAAAAATCGTAGAAACGGAGATGCATGTGCTCGATCGACGATGGTTGGCGGACTACTGGTCCTCTTGAAGAACTCTGGAGGGGGAAAACTTATCCTGGGGTTAGTAGGGAGTGGTGGGAGGGTAAAGGTAATAGCTTGAAGCCTAAAGCAGCCCCTACACGGTCAGTAATAATGACATTATCAGTAATGTCATTACTAATCAACTCTCGTCATTCCATATCATCATTACAATGTACACCTTACACCGTCATTCCACGGATCATTTTTAATGTCATTACTTTTCTTCAGTAAGCATTGTGATCTCCGTGACAGAACCGTTTTGTTAATAATGGATCCTCGCAAAGTCCCCTGTGTAGCTATAATTGCGACACTAGCCACAAAAAAACATGTGAAACGTTCGTATAGGCCTTAATATGACACATATCCTTCCAATCGGGGCGTTTCCAAGTGTTCTGGGACCGAGGTTATGTGCAAAATGTTTACATTTTATTTTTATTTCGATAACCATTTTACCTTTTGAGATAATACAATAGTCATTTATATGGTTAGAAAAAGGAGTCTTTCTTCTTTTGAAAGATTTCAATGACGTAAAAATCGGATTATCTCAAAGGGGAGATATTGAATTTCAAAACGTCACATTACTTTTTCGCTAATTAATTAATTTTTATTCTTTTCCAGACTGGGAAAAATCATTATTTTTTGTTTTCAATATTATTCACCACGTTAGGGTTTCTTGGGGTGCTGATTTTAAATCTGCTATTATTTTTGGTGTAAAAAAATGTATAATACTAGTTTTCTTGAAAACGTAAGCATATTTTTGAATATATTTGACGAAATATAAATTATAGTTTAACGATTATATTTTCTTCTAATTTACTCTATAAGATTAATAAGGTTGATACAATGAAACAATCCGAAAGTGCCGACTAGAAAATTTCGCGTTTCAGAACCCCTAAAGACCGAAAATAACGGTGGTTCAAATTTGTATATATATATAGTTCGCCCGAAACGCCATCTTCCAGTAGGCGGATTTTGCCTTGACCTTTCAAATTAGACGAAAGATTTTTGCACCAAATTTCATCAATTTCATCATCATAATTTCATCAAAATCGGACCATTGGTCTGGGAGCTACAGAGCGAACAGACAGATGTATATATATATATATATATATATATATATATATATATACAAATATATATTTGTATATATTTATTTTTATATATATATATATATATATATATATATATATATATATATATATATATATATATATATATACATCTGTCTGTTCGCTCTGTAGCTCCCAGACCAATGGTCCGATTTTGATGAAATTTGGTGCAAAAATCTTTCGTCTAATTTGAAAGGTCAAGGCAAAATCCGCCTACTGGAAGATGGCGTTTCGGGCGAACTTCGCGCAAAAAAAATCGTAACGCTTGAGTTCATAACGTTTTTGAGTTCATAAGCTTGTAAGTACTCGTTTGGCTAGGAAAACGAATGAAACTATTTTCAAGGCGATAGCTTAAACCGTTTTCGAGAAAATTGGAAAAATAGTTTTTGAATACCGTTTTTGGTTTGGGTACTTAGAATCATGGGAATCAGTTGAAACATTTTCTGCATGTTCTACTTTCATCAAGACTAATATGTTGAAATTTTGGTTACGTTTGAGCTAAGGAAGGGTTAGAATAAAATATTTTATTAACAGACATAAAAAGTTTTAGTAACTTTGTTTACTTTCTTTAATATCTCGAAAAAGGTTGAGAATCTTGGTAAACGGAAGAATACCATTAGAAAGCTTATTAAATGCTCTAAAAAAAAGGTTCTAGGCGATGTCAATCGGAGAAATAAGACCTTAAAACTTTAAAGTAATTGATTTCGCTTATTCGAACTGTTCTTTTTGTCTGGTTTTTATTCCTTGTTATTTTTTAATTGCTTATAGTTGGATAAAGTATTTGAAAATAAAACAGGTTAAGAAAAATAAGAAAAACGATTTAATGTTAGAGATATGGATTTCCAAGATATAGCTTTTCAACTGCCTAGCGTCCTTCCTAGGGAGGGTTCTTTGTCTTTGATTTTGGTACTTAGAATTATGGGATACAGTTGAAACATTTTCTGCATGTTCGAGTTTCATCAACACTAATATGTTGAAATTTTTGTTACGTTTAGAGTAAAGGAAGGGTTAGAATAAAATATTTTATTAACAGACAAAAAAAGTTTTTATAACTTTGTATAATTTCGTTAGTATCTCGAAAACCGTTGACAATCTTGTGAAGCGGAAGATTGCCATTCGGAAGCTTACTAAATGCTCTACAAAAAAGGTTCTGAAGAAAGTTTTAATTGGGCGATGTCAATCGGAGAAAAAAGTGCTTAAAGCTTTAAATTAATTGATTTCGTTTATTCCAATGGTTCTTTTTGTCTGTTTTATTTCTTGTTATTTTTAATTGCTTATAGTTGGATAATGTATTTGACAATAAAACTGGTTAAGTAAAATAACAAAAACAATTTATTGTTAGAAATATAGATTTCCAAGATTCCAAGACCTTGTCACTAGCGGGTCTGTTTCTACTGTAGCCGACCCTTCCAGGTAAGATTGTAAATCATGACCTTTCAAGACTTTACTACTCACAAGAATGGCGTTAATGACCTTAAGGGTTGACACGCCATTATAATAATTAATTTAAAAAAAAGACTGGTGGAACCAAAATAATAACTGCTTCTATTTTAATCTTTCCAAATTAGACTAGGGATATGAACGGAACCGCGCTAAGATGATGCAGTCCTGCGAGACGGACTTTTATCAATGAATCAGAGTATTTTCGCGATTTTTTCCCTCAGCCCTCTAATGGACCACAGATTCAATACTTACAGGAAAACTTCTACATTTATTAAACATTAAATCTATGAAAATGAAGTGGAAGTTTATTAGGGAATAAATTGAACGATTGGCAACCTTTTGTCAAAAAAATGTGGAATGTAGTTTTGTTACTTTCAAATACCTTGTGTAAGGAAATTAAAAATTAATCATTCTTTAAAGGCCAAACTGTGGGTATCCATTGTCTATTCCGGAAGCAATAAATGTAACTGAATGAAACGATTGGAAAGTTTTTTCATTTGAGAGATCTGTTATATTTACACATAATTTGAAATGTTTTCAAATAAAATTTGAAATAAAACTAAATTTCTGCAAAACATTGCGGGAGGAAAAATGTTAATCCTCAGTTCGGTCGCAACATTTTGTGGACGCACAAGGCCACATTCACACGGAATGGAATATTTAACGGTCCTAATTCGCATACTCGGATTCATGTTAATCCTTAAGCCAAGTTCAGTTTAAGATCAGCTCCAAGTAAACATTTTTTGCAGAATTCTTGACGAATATCTTCTTCAGCCAATCCTGATTCCTAATAGGTTTAATTCAACGTATTTTTAAACCTCCACACGATTTAAATACGACCGACCTATTCCATTGAAAGTTGTTCCGCTCGTACATAGATTCGTGGTTCCAGATGGATTGCTGTCCTGCACATACCAGGAGTGCTGTTAGACAGTGGATGGATCCAGTGCCCGAGTTCATAAATGTCCAATTGCAAATTTAGCAAATTTTCAAATATATTAACAAATATTTTAGTGCCTAAAATATCATGTAAAAGATAAATCAATGAAAATTTTTTAAACACAAACTGTAGCAGATCTCCCAAATATAAAACTTTTCCAATCATTTCTTTCAGTTAATTTTTATTGATTCTGGACTGGACAATGGATACTCACAGTTTTGCCATTAAAAAATGAATACTTTTTACACAAGGTATTGGAAAATAACAAAACTACATTTTACATTTTTTTGACAAAAGGGAGCCAATCTTTCAATTTATCCCGAATAAGCCTTCACTTTGTTTGCATGGATTTAATCCTTACTAAATGTAGAAGTTTTCGTGGAAGTATTAAACCTGTAGTCCTTTAGGGGGCGGAGGAAAAAATCGCGAAAAAACTGATTCATTGATAAAAACAGAAGCGCGTTATTGGACGTCCAGAAAGTATTTTTTAATAATGATTTTCACCAATGACCCCAGTGGTTGCAGTGCCTTTAAAAAAAAAATAAAATAATGATTTTAGTGAATTAAATTACTGTCTTTTTAAAGGAAATTTTTTCTACATTATGATAGAATAATTAGAAGTTAATTATCTCGAATAGTTTTTGAGAAATCCTTGCTTATTCATTAAAAAACATGACTACGTTAAAAAAAAAACAACAGAAAATTAGACATAGCTCCTTTTCGTTTCGGAGTCGGACCATACTTGAAATGAACTTTTTTGTTGGAAATTATGTGTACAATCACCTCTTAGAGTTTGGCTACTTAGACCTGAATCACCCTGTATATGTATATATATGTATGTATGTATATATGTATATATATATATATATATATATATATATATATATATATCTCAATAAATAAATAAATTATATTCGTTTAAGTTCATTGTTTGTTTACAATCATGTTTAAATTTTCGCGTGTTACCGGTCACACTAATATGGCCGATTTTAGGCTTTAACTTATTACCTTTATCCTCCCACCATTCCCTACTAACACTAGGATAACTTTTCCCCCTCCAAAGTTCTTCAACAAGATCAGTAGTCCGCCAAACATCACCGTTGGATTTTATGGTCTTTTTCCTACGATTTTTATGGATTTTACAGGGTATGATTTTGTTAAAATACCATGTCAATTTGATACTTCAGTTGAATTGAGTACATTATTATTCATTGGACGATTAATTTTTGGTGTGAATTTAGTTATATTGTATAACTATCTACAATATTGTAGATAGTTATATTGTATAACTATCTACAATATTGTAGATTTTTAATTAACAATTCATTTTGATTTATAATTCGTTGAGTGAATCTGTATAAGCTGGTTTTATATAATTCGAGATGAGGATATAAATCAGTGAAATGTCTAAACAGACTTGTATGTGTTCTTCTAACTATTCAAGATGGCCTCAGCTAACTAAATATGAAGTGAAATTGTTTCATTTATGTTCCAAATATAGCTAATCATCAAGAATTTTATGGTTCATTGAAATTTCTCATTCATCCAATAATAATCAGGATGGCGTTGCTAAGTATACACTCATAATACAGATTATTTATATATAATTCGAGGTGAGGTGCTTTTGTAACTAATAAAAACAAATAGTAACATGTAGCATCTTAATTTATGATTTTAATAACATTAATTAATTTAACTTTTCATATACTCAACAATAAAAATCATTTAAAAAAGGCGTAACACCAAAAAAAACATTTAAAAAATGCGTAACAACGGTGTTTTGACAGTTTTCTTCAAATGCCAATAGCTAATTTAATATTGGCGTTAAAATAAAGAAATTAATATTATGTAGGATTGTCCTTGGCTTTTATCATAGCCCTGAGCCTATTGGGTTGGAGGCTGGAAGAAACAAGCTTAGAGGTCATGGAAGATACGCGTCTTAAGTTCTTCCTTGGAGCTTATTGGACACTTTGTGATTTCCTGTTTTAAATGATTCTACATGAGCTGAATAGGGCTCAGTGATTGAGGATAAATTATCAGAGCTTGAATTGCCTATTTTGGGCAATCCTAAAGATACCAACTTCGTGTGATTAGACTAGCGTGTTTAAGATCATTGTCCTAATAGAAAAAGAACTCACCCTAGAGCCTTAAGCTGTCTGAACCTGATATTATTATTATTTTCAGAATATCACAATCATTACTGCATTTATTTTACTAACAATTTAAGACAATTTCTCCACACGACAGTTCTGCTGTCCCAACTTATTTCCAACATTATATCTGTTATAACTAAGAAATGGATGTTATTGTATTTACATATTTTTTTTTCTGATTCCTAAATCGTAATTGTTGATGAAATTCTGCACGTTTTAAATTATCTTAAAGCATTTAAACATGGTTTTATTTTACACTTTTTTACACATTTTGTCAAAAATCCATATTTTTACATATTCTGCCATAAATACATATTTTGATATTATTTTTTATTTTGTAATTGAAAAAATAAAGGCGAAACCGAAAAAGAAAATAATGCTTTACCCATTAAGTCTAGATGTGTCTTTTTTAGTGCTTTACTCATTGAGTCTAGATCACTGTGTCTTTTCCAATTGCAAGAAGCAAAGGTGGCTGGGAGCCATACTTCCCCGGTGCTAATGGTCTAGGAGCAGATGCGTTTAAAAAATATGTAACAAATTATTTGAGAGGAGATCGTGCGATAGATAGATAGATAGATGATGCGAGGTAGGGATTGTCGGGGTTCGGTCACTGCTACTTAATAAAACTACATTTTATCGTAAAAATGGTTTTATTGTGCTGATGTTTCGGCTTGAACTTCAAGCTTCAACAACAGGGCTGTAAAAACAAGTAGGACATATTTAACACTAATATATACACATATCTACCTAAATATACCTAACACACACACACACACACATATATATATATATATATATATATATATATATATATATATATATACATGCATACACATATACACGCACACGTATGTACATATATATGCCCACATATATACACACATACATATATGGGGGAAAAAACATATAAACGTAATGTACAGCTAGAACAACAATGTGCTATAGAAATTAAACAGATATAAGAATACAACAATATGGGCTTACCGACGGGAAGGTTGAGAACTATACCTCACCGAGTTTTTAATAAATAGAAGATGTTGGAGTAGGTAGAGGAGATGACTTCTTTATCAATTTTGTCATTAACTGGGTTATTTTCTAGGTGGATAAAAATTGATTCGAAAAGGAGGCGTTTATCTTCGTTGGATTCTGTGGAGAGGATGGAGTAGTGGTCAAAACCAAAGTCAAGTCCGTCTGTGATGGCATGTCTAGTTAACCCTCCAAAGCCCATGACTATTCTATTTATTTTTCTAATTTTCTTTTGTTGCATAAATGGGTTAATATGAAGTCAATTGAAGTAACTTTTAAGAAATGTTTGTTATAAAACTGTCAATGTGTAAAATAACATATTGGGCACTGGGTGTACAAGTATCTAAATCTGGTGTCTTTTAAAAATTCACTACATTTCATGAACATATCTTTATTTTACTGCAAGTAAATTATAATAAAATGCTTAAGTACATGATTGGTTGCCTATGATAAATATTGGTTTTAGGAAAAATTATTTATTTTATGAAAATGGAAATAACAATGCGAATGAAGCCCTATATTGCAGCAGTCACTCAGGAGTCTTACAATGTGATTTTCTCAAATAGTTTCGGGACAGCCTGCGTTTGGTATATTTAATTCTTGAAAGAGGTCTATGGTACTAAAAAATTGCCCACATAAAGGTTGTAAGGCCCAAATCCTTGGGGTAACCGGGAAGACAACTCAACTACTACAGATCCACCAAGCCGTAACTATTCTTCAAGGGCAATGTAGCCACCCTGATAAGACAAAATTTTATAACCAAACCTTATGGGCTTGCCATGGCGAGATGCTGCTTACAGTTATTTTTGAGTTTCAAAAAATCCGTTGGAACTTATACTTTCTTCTCCAAACATCCTTTCACACATATTCAATTGAAGATAAGTTAGTGAAATTTCTGAATAATGTGCCTGTAAAACCTTCATTCCCAGCTCTATTTGAAAATTTACATTCCTCTTCAAGCCATTCAATTCTGGATTTATAAGATTTTTCGTGCCTTTAGTTACTCTACATTTATTAGACATCGTTTTTTTTACTGGACGTTCTTTCTTTGTTGTAAGTGTTTTTTATTCTTTCTTTATTTATATCAGTTTTATTTTTTATTTATTTATATCATTTAAAACATGTAATAATTATTATTATTTTGAGAAACTGACGTTATCTCATTTTATTTTGTGAAATAAAATTATTTCAAATATTTGAAGGTAGATATTTTATTGCCACCAATAAACAAATCATAATTGAAGAAGCCCCAGTGCCCAAGGTCCCCTAAGGGGGACCACTGAATTCAAAGAATACTTATGAACAGGGATTTAATCAAATTCTCCCAAACTTTATTTTATTTGATAAAAAAAATGTTCAGTAAATGATTTATTCAGAAAAAAGTATAAAACTTTTCCATTTTTTAGCCAAATGCAATGAAGATTCTAACCGGTTGTTATTTTGATTGTTGCAGTAACTTCAAATCCAATTATCTTTGTTATCTGTAACACTGGAGTGATGAATTTTCAGTAATGTAAATCAATCCCTTATTTAACCATAGAAGTAAAAATCCTAAATCCCATCTTCTTTGAAAATTTTTAAACTAATGTGAAAAAGTGGTCCCCTGTAGGAGACCTTGGGCGTTGGAGGGTTAAAGATAAACGCCTCCTTTCCGAATCAATTTTTATCTACCTAGAAAATAACCCAGTTAATGACAAAATAGATAGAGAAGTCATCTCCTCTACCTACTCCAACATCTTCCATTTATTAAAACCTCCATCCTAATACCTTATACCGCCTGCAATATAGCCCTTCATACCTGCCTCCCTTCCATTAACACAACATTTTACGACACAACTTCCTCTTTCTTTCATCACCTAAGTACAATGTTCACCCCCCCCCCCCCACCAACTCCTTCCCCCTACGTTTTCCTGTATCAAGTCAGAAATGATCCAACATCGGTGAGGTATAGTTCTCAACCTTCCCATCGGTAAGCCCATATTGTTGTATTCTTATATATGTTTAATTTCTATAGCACATTGTTGTTCTAGCTGTACATTACGTTTATGTTTTTTTTCCCCCATGTATGAGGGCATGTATATGTACGTATGTGTATGTGTATATGCATATATATATATATATATATATATATATATATATATATATATATATATATATAACAAATTATTGTTTAACAATTGTATTATTCCCTTAATCGACTCTCTAAAACAAGTCAATAACATTTCATGTTTGATAATTTAAAAATGCATTTTGTTGCCAACAATTTTCCAAAATAATGTTCATCTGTAAAAATTTTCAACTTCTTTTTTCCCCTTTTAAAATGAGTCCCTAATTTTTATTTATGCTTTCTTTTCCAATATATTATAGAGTTTGCAATTTGCTCTTTCCATTTATAATAACCATTTATAATGAATTTCGCACTACTTATTTATAAATTTCTTTTCAATATTTTATAGTGTTTTAAGTATTTTTTTATTACATATTTTATTTTTTATTACACATTTCATTATATTTAGTTGAATATATTTGTACATATTTTCAATTTTATTTTATATGAAGATTTGTTCCCTAGTTATATCTCGTAACTTATCATGCTGAGGAATTTGCATGGTATCACAACTCTTGTGCTGAAGATTTTTTTTTTTTTTTTTTTTTTTTTATACGGCGCATCAACAAATCTATTAGCGCCGGTTTAACTAATTCTCCTAATTTTTCCAGGGATCCAGAAATGAATACACCCATTAAGGAAGAACCAGAACAGCATTTGAAAGGGGAGATTGGAGGTGATTACAATAAATTTTATTTTTCTGTATTTGGTCTTAAAAATGCTTGGTTTTTATATTTGTTAATATTTATTTATTTTATTGTTTTACTCCACTTCTAAAGTCATTGGTGATTTTTGAATAATTCAATTTATATGAAACAAAGTAATTTTTGAAGTATTTCCCCCCACCTTGACGGCCTCAAATACATGTTTTCAACCTCCTGAGAAAGTCATTCCTTAGGTTTCAGGGGCCAACAATAATCGTTTGAGGTCATCAAAGATCGTTATAATAACAAAAATTGTGGAAATATCAAAAATTCTCATCTATTATTTAAAATTGTTTTATTCTTTAATTTCCGACCAGAGATGATTGGAGCGATTTTTACTTGATGTCAAGAGGACGAAAACATTTTTACTCCGTCTGTATGAACAAAAATTCTTGAAAGAAAAACTTTCATGGCATCATGGATTTGGTAACTTTGAACACTCGCTGAACAGATTGTACGCTGTCTAAGCTGAAAAATTGTTTAAGAGATCAAATGTTCATGAAATTTTGAGTAGTCTTTGTAGCTGAAATACATAAATAAAATAGGGTTTTGATAAAAAAAAGTTGGTGCAAGTTTTGCGCATTTCCACACAAGCTCAAAAATGTGCTAGTTGAATTTATAGTACCTATTTATAGCATAAGAGGAGGCGGGTTAACCGCTTCATTTTGTTTTATATCCCTTCAAATATTCTCTTTTAAACATTGTTGCTGGGTGACATCAGCTCCTTCTACATGTCAGCATGTAGGAGGAGAACCCTTCAAATATCGAAAATAAAAATGTGCATCCATAATTTAAGATACACTATATTCAGATATATTATTAAAAAAAAAAAAAGAAGTGAATAAAAAATGTCTCCATCCCAGTCATATGACCTGTAAATGTTCCAAATTTTATGTTCTGAGTTCTCCAACTACATGAGGTATTCAGTTTTAAGCTTCTTTTGACGATTCTGTACCACTGTGCGGGGTCTGAGGGAACACTAATTATAATTTTATTCTAAACAGATGTGAATTCACAAAACTTCTTAATTTGTGTATAAATGTTCTCCAATAAGTAACAAGGCAAATTGTTACAGTTTAAAAACCTTATATTCAATCAGAACAAAATGTTGGCTACTTTTCAACACAATCCCCCCAACACTTAAACACTTGTCCCATCATTCCTCTAAGTTTCTTATGTCTCTCACATAAAATTCTTTTGGTAGCTGTCGGAGCCAAGTTTGCACCTGAATCTTGACTTCTTCGTTAGGTTTAAACAATTGTTCATATAAGTAAAGATGGAATGGTTGGAATTCGGCTAAAGAAACCTTAATACGATTTTTGTTAACAAAAATCGTATTAAGGTTTCTTTAGCCGAATTCCAACCATTTCATCTTTACTTATCACCTCGACGGCTAACTATCTAATCATCATGATGAATTGTTCATATAGTCTTTTGACCCCCTTTTACGGATCTCACAGCACTTTGTACTTCCATGGTGCAATTCCGATTCGGACTCGACATCTTCAGCTAACTGAATTTTAGGTTTAGATTACAAAATCTTACTAAACAGCTGATCAGAAGTAATAACAAGGATGCCAACTTGAAATTCAAAAAGTTTTGTATTGAATTATAAAACGGATTCTGACCTACATCAATTTGTCTTTTTACTTACTGATATAACAATTAATAACAACTTTGTACTCGATCCTTCAAAAATATTCGAATATAATTGTAAATTGTATTAATGTCCAGGTGAAGAAACTACTGGGAATATTTTGGGAATCTTTATAAATGAAGACAATGGTGCTATCGAGGAAGTTTACCCTTCAACTTCAGGTAATTAATGTAATACTCCTATTCAATATTAAATACAATTTATCTAATTATAAAGTATGTAACGTTGATCTATCCAGCATGTTTTGTATAGAACAGATTGGATCAGCATGAAGCTGCTAAACAGTCGACTGTATTAACATAATTTAGTTTCGGAAATAACAAAATACAATAAAATTAAAATAGAGCTTATGGGGATGGGGTGCCGATACGCGAAATATGAGTTTAGTGTGTTAACAATTTAGACCAGAAATTCGAGATCTTAAATCTTGCCTTGGCTTAGCGAGATGCTGAAGGCTTGAGATACGAATTGAAGATGGATGACTTTAGACGATGTAATTACATCCGGCAGCCATTGTTGTTTTTGTCATAAATGAGGGGATTGCTTGATATGGCGCATGTAAGCAAATTCGATGAATGCGGAGTTCCCTTTAAAATATAGAATGTACTCAGAAGAAGAGGAGCATCGTGTGCTAGCTTGTGCTTTCAGCACATTCCTCCAAAGGAAAGTAGGTATATTGAGGTTGCACTCGATTTTTGAAAAATGTCTTCAAATCTTTATCAATCCTGCCTAGTAGACTCTGAAAATTACCCCTATATATATATATATATATATATATATATATATATATATATAAATATATATATATACATATACATTGTTACAATATTTTATTTCGGGTTAAATTTATATTAAAATAAATTAAGCATAGTATGTTGTATTGATCTCATTGATTTTATAAAATAAAGTAAAAAACAAAAACAAGATCTGACGATTGTAGTATAATAAATAGGAGATAATGTCCATTTATACAGGTTAACTGTTGATATTTTTCTGAATCCTGTGTGTTATGTTTATTATTTGAAATTTAATATTCTAACCAGTCTAATCTATTATATTTTACAAATTGAAAATGGCTTATAGCCAAAATGTTTCTGCAACAAATTTTAAAAATAATTTAGTGTGCGGCATGCCGCACGCTATGTAGCTGGAAAATAAAAATATATTTGAGGATTGAATAAAGCTGTTACCAACTTCCTACTACATCTTAGTCTTTAACTTAGGATTTCCAATATATATATATATATATATATATATATATATATATATATATATATATATATATTGTTAAGATAAATTTTTATAAAAAGAAATAAAAAAAAATTGTAATTACTTGAGTAAGTTTTATTATATTAATTTAACTTAATCTCAGGGATAGAAGTTCCGAGTGAATGAAGAATATAATATTGATTCTTAGACAATTCCGAAATACAAAACAATATTAAAATACATACAAATAATAATAAAAGAATCAACAACTACAAAAAAAAACAATTTTTACCTCTAAATCAATCCGCTTCCAACAAAGCCTCAGTACACTGCGCTTCAGCAATTTCTTCCTCAAGGCGACGTGCTTTATTGCCAGATCTCGTGCCTCTAAATTAATTTGCTTCCAATAAGGCTTCAATACACTGCGCTTCAGTAATTAATGGACTCAAGCTCCGCACGCCACCAACGCTGAGAATAGAGAGACGCTCCTAACTTGACCACTGCTGGAAATCAACTGACCTCTTCTCTCTATCACTGCTGAGAATCAACTGACGCTTCGTTCGAGCGGGAAAGTTTGGCGTCCTTTATTTCTAACTTCCGCGTTTTTTTGTTGGTTTATATATGAAAGTAAAAATTATATTTTTGCAACTTCAAATGATTAATTTATTGTTATCTGAATGTACATTTAATATGTGCATATTGTACATCAGTATTGTCCAAAAATATTATTAATTTTGATCGTATATAATACGATGTTAATTGTATATATGGTTTGTGATTTGCGCGGGCTTTTCAAAGTATTGATGGTTATTTGAATTTAAAAATATTTTCGTGAATGTAATAAATCATTACAATATATATATATATATATATATATATATATATATATATATATATATATATATATATATATATATACATATATATACATGTTAAAAACAAAAACATTATACATGAAAGAGGAAGTGTTTGCTATAGGTAGAGCTTAAATTATAGGCAGAAGGAAAATAGCTTAGGGATGAGAAGAGAGACTCAGGAATGTGTAATCATAAAAGTGTCTAGATAATGGAATCATAAAAGTGTGTAGATAATGGAAGGGAGGCAGGTATGGAGGGTTTTATGGCTGGGGTTTGGAGTTTGAGGCTCTATACCCCCCCCCCCCCTTATACCTGCCTCCAATCCCTCTACTACCTGCCTCCAATCCCTCTACTACCTGCCTCCAATCCCTCTACTACCTGCCTCCAATCCCTCTACTACCTGTCTCCAATCCCTCTACTACCTGCCTCCAATCCCTCTACTACCTGTCTCAACTTAATGGGTCGTAAAAACTCCTCTCCACTCATTTTTTCTCAACACTTACCTTCATCAGCCACAGTCAGAAATGATTACACATCCGTGAGGCGTAGTTCTCCGTCTTCTCATCCGCGTAGTTCACCGTTTTCATTAATTAATTTTATAATCTGTATCTGTGTTACCAATTTAAATTTTAAATAAATATTAATCTACCTCTATTTTAAGCTATTGCACACACTTACCAAATGTATGTCTCACCCTGTTCCATGAATAACATTTCTTTTGTATATATATTTATATATACATATTTATTAATATTAATATTGGTATTAACTCTGCCATACTTGTTTTACAGCCCTAATAAAGGCTTGAATTTCAAGCCGAAACTTCGGCAAACAACAAAACTCATTTTCTTATTAAAAAAATGTAGTAAATATAGATGGCTGACAAATTCTACCTTCTTATCTTTTTATAGTTTTGCTTTATTAATAACTAAATAATTGTATAAATACTTGAATAATTTAATTTAAGAGTTTTTCATTTAACCACAAAATAATATTGAATTAGTATTTGACGTATTGTATTTTGTTTGAGTTTTTGATAGTTCTATTTTTATTGATTGTAATTAAAAGCATACTGTTCAAAAGATAAATAAATAATTTTGTTTCCGGATTTTGTTATTTGACACCGTGTAACTCATTTTAACTTTTTTTTTTTTTTTTATAATTCATTCACAACTTATTATTCTACTAATATGAGGAATAGTAGTACTATTCTAAAATTACTCCACTACTATAAAGATTATTCTGATCAGTGTGTTTCTCTTAGATAAACAAATATAAACATTTCAAAATAAAATGGATTTTTAAACTTTATACTTTACAACTCTCATTTTGGTACTTTCTTTTCAAAAGAAAACATAGAACATAGAAAAACAAAAGTCCGTCACGCAGGAGCTGCATAACTAAGCACTTTCCTCAGAATTTGGGTAGTGTAGATTATTTTCCAGAACAATTTGCTTAAAATATCCTACATAAATAAAATAAAAACATGAATAGTTCTCTTTTAAATTTGTAATGAGTAACTGATCAATTAATAATTTGCTTCCAGAGTTATGTTTACACATGGTACCTATTACACTACGTAATAAATACAAAAAACCTCATATTATCGTATTTTGATCTAACGCAGGAACAGGATACAGTCACTCTAGTGGTAGAAAGCGCTCCTTGCGGCGGCTTTGTGAACCTACGTCTGACGGGCTTTTCTATTGAAATATATTACAAATGAAACCCCCGCTTTCCGATTGACCGATTCAGCTCATTTTTACAACACTTCTTTCTCATGAGTTACCCACGACGTATACCGCGTTTCGTTACAATACAGCAGAAATTACGACCGGTATGAGTATATTAAGAATTTGGGTCAAGAGTAAACCCCCCCTTCTAATGAACCGATTTAGTTTATTTTTACAACACATATTTACCTGTAGATTACCACTACGAATACCGAGTTTCGTTGAAATATAACAAATATTACGGCTGACATAGTCAAATTAGTGTTTTGGGTTCGGGGTAAACCCCCCCTTCCGGTGGACCGACTTTGGTGGTTAACGAACTCGTTCAATCGTTTGCTAATTGAATGCTATATACCAAGTTTTGTGACGAAAAAACAAAAATTCTGGCCGCTATCGTGTTAACAGACATATATATATATATATATATATATATATATATATATATATATATATATATATATATATATATTGTAATGATCTAAAAGGGGGTGCTCTAGAAAGGGTCAGTTTCTGGCATAGCAAAGAGTAGCATTCCTATTCAAAATAAAGGCTAACTTATATTTCACTAGCTGTTACCCGGCGTGCCATGCTACACCTACTTTCTGCATATAGAAAAGCCCAAATAAATTAGAAACCAAATAAGTATTATTAAAATCTAATAACACGAATCTGTAACTGTTTCGAACCCGTGACCTCCCAACTGGGAGTCCTAGGCGACTTTGACCTAACCTATAACACCCCCCCCCCCCCGTATCAAGACATACATGTATACCAAGTTTGGTAAAAATCGGTCAAACAGTGGATTTTTATTAAAAAAAAAAAAAAAAAAAAGCACATACAGACAGCAGCTGGTAGACGTTTTTGACCTGGCCTATGACACTCCCCTGATCAAGACCAACGTGTGTGCCCAGTTTGATCAAAATCTGTCAAACTGTGTGGGTTTGTATAAAGAACAAAAATACAGACAGACAGATGGTAGCCGTTTTGACCTAGCCTCTGGCAATCGCCGTATCAAGACCTACCATTATTCCAAGTTTGGTCATAATCGGACGAACGGTGTGGATTTGTATAAGGGACAAACATACATACAGACAGCTGGTAGATTTTTTTGACCTAGCCTAGGAGATTTCTCGTACCAAGACCTACCATTATTCCAAGTTTGGTCAAAATCGGTCAAACGGTGTGGATTTGTATAAGGGACAAACATACAGACAGACAGCTGGTAGACGTTTTTGACTTAGCCTACGACACTCGCCAGATTAAGATCAACATGTGTACCGAGTTTAGTCAAAATCGGACGAACGGTGTGGATTTGTATAAGGGACAAACATACAGACAGACAGCTGGTAGACGTTTTTGACTTAGCCTTCGACACTCCTCAGATTAAGATCCACAAGTGTACCGAGTTTAGTCAAAATCGGACGAACGGTGTGGATTTGTATAAGGGACGAACATACAGACAGACAGCTGGTAGATTTTTTTGACCTAGCCTAGGAGATTTCTCGTACCAAGACCTACCATTATTCCAAGTTTGGTCAAAATCGGTCAAACGGTGTGGATTTGTATAAGGGACAAACATACAGACAGACAGCTGGTAGACGTTTTTGACTTAGCCTACGACACTCCCCAGATTAAGATCCACATGTGTACCGAGTTTAGTCAAAATCGGACGAACGGTGTAGATTTGTATAAGGAACAAACATACAGACAGACAGCTGGTAGATTTTTTTGACCTAGTCTAGGAGATTTCTCGTATCAAGACCTACCATTATTCCAAGTTTGGTCAAAATCGGTCAAACGGTGTGGATTTGTATAAGGGACAAACATACAGACAGACAGCTGGTAGACGTTTTTGACTTAGCCTACGACACTCGCCAGATTAAGATCAACATGTGTACCGAGTTTAGTCAAAATCGGACGAACGGTGTGGATTTGTATAAGGGACAAACATACAGACAGACAGCTGGTAGACGTTTTTGACTTAGCCTTCGACACTCCCCAGATTAAGATCCACAAGTGCACCGAGTTTAGTCAAAATCGGACGAACGGTGTGGATTTGTATAAGGGACGAACATACAGACAGACAGCTGGTAGATTTTTTTGACCTAGCCTAGGAGATTTCTCGTACCAAGACCTACCATTATTCCAAGTTTGGTCAAAATCGGTCAAACGGTGTGGATTTGTATACGGGACAAACATACAGACAGACAGCTGGTAGACGTTTTTGACTTAGCCTACGACACTCCTCAGATTAAGATCCACATGTGTACCGAGTTTAGTCAAAATCGGACGAACGGTGTGGATTTGTATAAGGAACAAACATACAGACAGACAGCTGGTAGATTTTTTTGACCTAGCCTAGGAGATTTCTCGTATCAAGACCTACCATTATTCCAAGTCTGGTCAAAATCGGCCAAACGGTGTGGATTTGTATAAGGAACAAACAAACAGACACGTGATTTTTATATATATAGATAAGTCCATCACAAATATTATCATTTGTCAATCAATTAAATAATTAAAAGAGTAATAAAAGGGATAGCAATTGGCAGTGCTTAGTTGGCAGTATTTATTTTTTTTTAAAAAGGCAGTGTTAAATAGAAGAGTCCAAATATCTCGGCTAGGAGCGATAAGGTTCCCAGGAAGATAACGATAGAGGTGTTTCCAAGTATGAACAGGAAAATCCAGGGAACTCGCTGAAGTCAGACACCCTTGGTGTGGTGGGAGTAACGCCTCTATAAAAAGGGCCTTCCCCCACCACTCACTCTCACTTCAACGCCAGCCAAGGGCGAGAGCGCACCCTTTGCACCACCAGAGTCTGCCGACCCCAAGCACTTCACCTGGACATGATGGGGAGACACAACTCCAAGATCTAGCAGCCGACCATCCAGCTCCTCAACACAACTACAATCAGCCTGCCTCTTCACTTCAAGAACATCATCCGTAAAATAAGCTGAGTATAACTCACTCACTGCCAATTTTTAAATAAATTCTAAAAGCTATCTAAAATTTCATAATGGCCAATATTTATATTTTAATATATAAGATAATATTTTAAATATGTTCTAATTTTTCTAAGATAACCCAACATTGATACAAATATGTGAGTCAAGCACTATTTTTATATTCTTTTTATATCACAGCCATGCAAAATCTTAAATTATATCTTTTATTCAATATAAGTCAATTATTTCCAACTCTATTTTTATTTATAATGAACCTTTCTCCTGGTATTTAATATGGTCTCAACACATAAAAGGACAGATGGTAAGAAATGATTCTAATAATATATTTCTCATGCTTTTTATTTCAGGAAATTTATTAAATTAAATTAATTATTCAAATGGTTTTATTCATAAATCCGCATGTGGTGAGTTTGGTAATATTTTAAATGAACCCTGAGATTTAAAGAAAGTATAATATAAACATTTCTAAATCAACGTTTCCTATAATTAACTTTCAAATATATATTCAATTTTCTTATTTTTGCCCAACCAAAACACCACATATCGGCGCCCAACGTGGGGCGATCCACTAAACCTGTCTTCGAAATCCTGAACAGGTTGAGTCGCGTAATCATTCCCGTAGCTTTGTAATGCAGCGCTGCAGCCTAGAGAAGAGTTGCAGTAGGCGCGCGCGTGTTTTAAAACCAAAATTAAAATTTTTATTTTTTGTTTTTATGTTTTCAGATTTTAATATTGAGACCATATATTTCAAAAAGTGTGTTTTAAGGTTCAAAACATAAATTTTTATGAAAACTAAAATTTTTTGAGTGATATTAAATTTTTAGCAAATAGTTTATTTTTGGCTGTGATAGTTATTAAATTATTTTTTATTTTTTTATATATTTGTTTTGTCAGCTTGACAATTTTGCTACGACCACATTATTGGATCAATGTTGGGAAATGTGATGGCAATTTTGAAAGATGCGCTAATGATAGATATAATTATTTATATTTATTTCTGTATCTTTTTATATTTTGTTTATTAATTTTTGGATCGTATTTGTATTTTTTTTATATGTTAACATTACTTATTTTAACAAAATGGAACATAACGAAGGTAATAGACCTTTCACCCAGGAGGAAATAATAATAATAAATTCGGGGTTCGCGAAGATGCAGTTAATGATGAAACAAATGATGGCCCTAATGGTAAGCCAGAAATCAGAATCCGAAAAATATAAAAATGAAATAATAGAAAATCTAAAATCAGAATCAGAAAAATTAAAAGCAGAAATGCAAAAATCCAAAACCGAAATAATAGAAAATCTAAAATCAGAATCTGAAAAATTAGGGACCATAATGACGCTCCGTGAAATTAAACCAGTTCCTTTAATGATAAATGATCAAAGTAGTCCTAAAATAACTTCCGTGTCCAACGATCTATTTAATTCCGATGAAACTTATATTTTCAATAATTTATTCAAAATAAATAAAATTACAACAAAATTAAATAATAACATATTAACTTCCGCCGAAAATTATATTTTGAACAAATTATTTAAGAAAAATGAAACAACAAAAATTTTAAACCCAGATTATTTAACAACTGTTGAAGATTTTATTTTAAACCATTTATTTAAAAACAATATTTTAATAAAAGAAACAGCAAAGGTAAACATAAAATTGTATATTAAATGTCCCCTTATTAAGATCGACCTGGGATATAAAAATAAAGCGAATAAAAATGAAATTATTCGGGGAATGTTCCATTCGATTCTCCTTAAATATTATCATCAACCGACCAAAGATGATGAAATAAAAAATTCAACCAGTAAAGTATAACAATAAAACCTCTCTGTTTTGGAGCTCCTCCGGCGTTGGGTACCGGATTTGAGTGGATAGGGACAAATAAATAATAAATTTATTAATATTTAAATTATATTACCTATCAAAATTCTATGGTTTATGGATAAAAAACCAATGTTTATAAATTTCTTTATATACACCATTTTCAAAATTACGAGAGGCAAAACCCATATTTTATTTCATTTTTAAAATCGTGTGCACAACCGTACACTAAAAACGAAAAATGTTACGAAAAAGGTCATTATATTATCCTTTTTTAAAGTCGTAGATTCAGTAGAATGATAACCGGTTTATCCGTTAAAAGCAGTAAAATTATTAATAAAAATTAAAATTTTGCACCAATATAAAATTCTAACGTCATTATTAGTATTAATATCAAAGAGAAATTATCAAGAAGATATAAAAAATTTATTTCATTATCGGTCGTGATAAGATTTTAGACACGCAAGTGTAAAGGTTGGAGAATCCAAAATATGCTTTTATAAGACAAAAAGATTCGATAAAAGTCAGGAAATATCCAGTTGCTGTGAAAATCCTATTCCTACCTTAGGAATGCAGATAATAGGATTATTAACTCCCAAAAGCTCTTATCTACCTCGTGAGAAGAAAGGTTTGATAATCCCTAATGTCAACAAAGCAGGCTCATGCTAGTTCAAGTTTTCAACACGCGCACCGCGCTAGTGTTCTACATTGTCAAGAAGTTCCTATAATTGCCACAGCCCCGAGCAGCGCTCGCCTCACTCTCTATTCAATATAACTAGAACCTTCCAACAATAGGATGTTTTTAAATGAGAAATATATTTTTGAAGCCAATAAGGCTATAATGAATTAATGAAGAGAATAATTAATGGTTAAACTACTTAAAAATAAAATAATTAAAACTTAGTAATTGTTTAAATGAATAGAAAGACAGACATTGACAAGGACAGTTATAAATATTTAAAGGGAAAAAACCTTTTCAAAAGTTAATAATAAATAAAGAAGAAGTAGGAGTAAATAATTAATTGAAGTAAGGGGAAGGAGAAAAATATTTCATATATTTTGATATATTTGAATATTTATTTTATATTGAGGGCTCACGGACCCATGAAGAGGCCGGAGTACCTATTATTTGTTTTGTATTAAAGGCTCACGGACCCATGAAGAGGCCGGAGTACCTTATCTACGTAATGGGAAATATAATATTATATTATAATAAAGGGGGGAAACTTATTAATAATAATTTTTGAATAATGTTATTCAAGTGGAAGGAGTTTAATAAATATTGAAGTGGAAGGAGTTTAATAAATATTGAAGTGGAAGGAGTTTAATAAATATTGAAGTGGAAGGAGAAGTTTTTAAATGAAATGTAGTAAGAAGGAGTGACTGACAAACAAGTTGACACCGACAAGGACTGATAGACTATAGACAAATTATTTTATTACAATAAAATTTCAATTTTTTAAAAATGGGCTAGTGAGGGAACAAACTTTCTTGAACAATTATTAGAGTCATGTCAAATGCATTGGGTAAAATAATTAAATATGAATCTGGAAATTTCAATTTAATTTCCTGCTGTACATAAAAAATAATTAAAAAAAAAATAAATAAATAAATAAAACTTAATATTTGAATGAGCCAGGAAGCTCAGCTTTGAGCTATACTTATTTTTTTTTTCGTAGTAGATATTTTTTTAATTATATTATAAAAAAAAAATAAAATAAAATAATTTAGATAAAAATAATTTAAAAAAAAAAAAAAAAAAAAAAAAAAAAATGTTATGATATAAGTGACTTTGTATTGGAATAAGAAGAATACAGCCATACAACATGTGTTGTAAATGTAAATGCTATTATTGTATGAATTTTTTTTATAAGACATAATTTATAATTCTGTAGACTTGTTAGAATATTTATAATTTAATTTACAGCATATAAGAAAAAAATTTAAACTTTTTAAAATGAAACCTGTTAATAGTATCCAGTATTTGAATTGTAATGCTACCCTGAGCCGGAAAACAAAATCTTTAGACCAAATTAAATTAAAAAAAAAAAAAACAAAAAAAAAATTAAAACATGCTAAGCAGTTTTTAATTTTTTTTTTTACACCGGAGCCCACCCGAAATGTAATGATCTAAAAGGGGGTGCTCTAGAAAGGGTCAGTTTCTGGCATAGCAAAGAGTAGCATTCCTATTCAAAATAAAGGCTAACTTATATTTCATAAGTCCATCACAAATATTATCATTTTTCAATCAATTAAATAATTAAAAGAGTAATAAAAGAGATAGCAATTGGCAGTGCTTAGTTGGCAGTATTTATTTTTTTTTAAAAAGGCAGTGTTAAATAGAAGAGTCCAAATATCTCGGCTAGGAACGATAAGGTATACAAGTTCCCAGGAAGATAACGATAGAGGTGTTTCCAAGTATGAACAGGAAAATCCAGGGAACTCGCTGAAGTCAGACACCCTTGGTGTGGTGGGAGTAACGCCTCTATAAAAAGGGCCTTCCCCCACCACTCACTCTCACTTCAACGCCAGCCAAGGGCGAGAGCGCACCCTTTGCACCACCAGAGTCAGCCGACCCCAAGCACTTCACCTGGACATGATGGGGAGACACAACTCCAAGATCTAGCAGCCGACCATCCAGCTCCTCAACACAACTACAAGCAGCCTGCCTCTTCACTTCAAGAACATCATCCGTAAAATAAGCTGAGTATAACTCACTCACTGCCAATTTTTAAATAAATTCTAAAAGCTATCTAAAATTTCATAATGGCCAATATTTATATTTTAATATATAAGATAATATTTTAAATATGTTCTAATTTTTCTAAGATAACCCAACATTGATACAAATATGTGAGTCAAGCACTATTTTTATATTCTTTTTATATCACAGCCATGCAAAATCTTAAATTATATCTTTTATTCAATATAAGTCAATTATTTCCAACTCTATTTTTATTTATAATGAACCTTTCTCCTGGTATTTAATATGGTCTCAACACATAAAAGGACAGATGGTAAGAAATGATTCTAATAATATATTTCTCATGCTTTTTATTTCAGGAAATTTATTAAATTAAATTAATTATTCAAATGGTTTTATTCATAAATCCGCATGTGGTGAGTTTGGTAATATTTTAAATGAACCCTGAGATATAAGGAAATTATACTAAAAACATTTCTAAATAAACTTTTTCTTATAATAACTTTTAAATATATTCACTTTTCTTTTTCTTACCCAACCAAGACACCACAATATATATATATATATATAGATATATATAAATTTTAACGGGGGTCATTTTCGGTGTCTACTAGGTAGGATCGATAAAGATTTGAAGAAATTTTTCAAAAATTCCGTCATGAGTCCAACCTCAATAGCTACTTTCCTTCGGAGGAAAGTGCTAATAATACTCTTCTCTTCTAAAAACAGGAACAGTATGAAGGAAAACAATGGAAAAACCCAACAAATTTGAGAGGTAAAAAAAAAAAGTGTAAAAAGTTACAGTTTGAGACAATCAGTCGTATGACCTGGCCAAATCCAACCCGAAACAGAAAAAAATGTTGAATAGGGAACCCCCAACACACCTAGATATTTTTCGGGTTCCCTATTTCTGCATGCTCTTCAATGAACATTCATCACTAACACAGTATAACATGAAAACCGCAAGTACAATTTTTTTTTTTTCCGGTTCAAACTTATATTAATTTAAAATAGGCCTCTCATTTTGTTTTTTAAAGGGATAAAGTAAATTCTTAAAGGTAGGAATTGTCGGGGTTCGGTCACTGCTACTTAATAAAACTACATTTTACCGTGAAAATGGTTTTATTGTTGCCGACGTTTCGGCTTGAGATTCTAGCCTTCATCAAGGCTGTAAATTCTTAAAGAATGTTGTATAACCGAACCACATTCCTGATGTGTGTGTTTATTTATGAAGCTCCTGTGCGATGAACTTCATTTGACTAAGTACTTTATGGACATTACTTTTTTTAATGATAATAAAAGGATATTTATTCTGGAATCATTTTCATTTTAAATATTGACTGTTCACTTTTCACCTAGAAATTGGAAGGAGTAACATGGATATCAAGCAAGAGCCAGGGATTTATATTCAATCCGAAATTGGAGTGTTGGACGGTAAATTTTTATTTTTTTTCCTTTCAAATGTATACTTTAGTTTTATATAATTTTGAAAGTAGATATAAAAATTATTTTGAAATATTGATAGCAATATTCCCTTTTAGTGCGTTCCCTAACTCCTTGTTGGGAGGAAAACACGCTTCTCCCATCGACCAAATGACACAATTCAAAGGCACTGATGAGGGATCTTGATGTTTCTCAAAAGTGCCAAAAACACATTCAAATTCATATTTATATATATTAAACATTTATATATATGCTTGATGTTTGTTTTTTGTCGCTGGAATGATATTTTTAGATGGAACGGAATTTTTCTCGAGCGGTGGTACTCCTCCTCACTTCTTCCTGGAATATTTTGATGGATTCATCTCCATCTTCGTCAGCCAGGTACTTGTTGTTTCTTCCTCGGTAGTTGCCAAGGGAATGAAATTTTTCTCAATCTGGGAGCCCTTTCTACCTACTCTCTAGCCCCAGTATCGGCGGACCAATGGTGTAGAAGCTCCCTGGTGTAGTTGGGATTCTGCCCGTTAGTAGCGCTGATGGTTTTGCCTCTTTTTTTTTCTGTAAATTTTTCGAGGAAATTACAGGAAAAAAAAAGACGCAATACCATCAGCGCTACTAACGGACAGAATCCCAACTACACCAGGGAGCTTCAACACCATTGGTCCGCCGATACTGGGGCTAGAGAGTAGAAAGGGCGCCGAGATCGAGAAAAATTTCATTCCCTTGGCAACCACCGAGGAAGAAACAACAAGTACCTGGCTGACAAAGATGGAGATGAATCCATCGAAATATCCCGGGAAGAATTGAGGAGTACCACTGCTGGAGAAAAATGAAAAATGCTGAGAGCGTACGGGAGGAGTTAAGACGGAGAAGCATCGAGCGTACCGAGTGCTGCGAGTCCCTTCATTCGTCAGCAATGAAAGGGTTAAAGAAATCCATTATAATGGTGTCCCTAATGTTCATGAAAATGTTTATTTTGCTAGAAATTTATGCAAGGATGCCCTTATTTTTTTAACCCATCTATTTCTAACAACAGTAAATTGATTCTCATTTTACTTATCCTGTTTTACAGACAAATGCATTTTCCTAATAGAAGCAATTATAAAAATAAAAGCAATACAAACTAAGGGAAATAGAAAAAAATTAAAAAGTGATTTAAACTACGGCAAAAACTCGTTCAAAAGAACAAAACAAACGTGTTTGAAGTTTTAAGCACTTATTTCTCCGATTGATTTCGCCTAATCAAAACTGTCATTAGAAACTTTTTTGTAGAGAATTTAGTAAGCTTTCGAATGGTTTCTGTCCACTTACCACGATTTCTCAACTGTTTTCGAGATATGAAGGAAAATACGCGAAGTTCCCAAAGCTTTTCATGTCTCTTAATAAAATATTTTATTCTAATCCTTCCTTAACTCCAAATGTAACCAACATTTAAACATCTTTGTATGTATGAATTTCAAACATGCAGAAATGAGTACACTGGTGTATTCGCTCCTAGCCGAGACATTTTGAATCCTTTTATATTTGCCTTTTAAAAAAAAAAATAAATAATGTCAAGCTAAGCACTGCCAATTGCTAAACCTTTTATTATATTTAATTATTTAGTTGTTTGACAAAAATAATATCTGTGATGAACTTATTGTATAGGAATGCTACTCTTCGCTATGCCAGAAACTTACACATTCTAGAGCACCCCCTTATAGATCATTACAATATATATACAAATTTGAACCACCGTTATTTTTGTTCTCCAGGGGTTCTGAAACGTAAAATTTTCTAGTCGGCACTTCCGGATTGCTTCATGAGGTCAACCTTATAAGCAGGGTCCTCCCTAAGAAGGGAGGGAGGAACCGCGCTAAAATGTAGGAACCTCAAAATATTCAGATATTTATTCCAGGACAATAATGTAAAAAATTGGAGTCTCTAAAATGGGATTTTTAGACCAATATTCATCGAGGGATAATTTTTTATGTATGGAAATTATAAAAGTATTATGTATGGAAATTCATATAAATTTTATATGTCGAAAAACATATACATATCATTAGGTACGATGTCTGCCAATTAGATATTTTCACCATAAGAGAAAAATAATGATTTCTCTCTTCACAAATTTGGTTAATAATGTTCAAATTGGAAAAAAGTTCAAAGAAACCATTAGGCACTATTTAGCTGAACATCAAGCCTCATGTTTGAATTAGATCATTGAAATTGATGTTTTTTCGGTCTCAAATTCTCGCGCCGCTCCTTCAATATCATGTCCTTCTTCTGTTCAAAATAATATATTCAAAAATATCAACATTTGGACAGCCTGCAGATATCGACACACCAGGAGCAGAAGTTGAGGATTGAAATGGATCTGCTGGCCAGTCCCCATAGTCCGATAGGGACTAATAATCATTATAATCACTGTCAAAAATAGCCATGAGGGCTTCTTGGACACTGTACTTCTCATCCATTTTTAGAATGAATTATAAAAAAAAAAAAACCCTAAGTACGGAGGACACACACACAAAAAAAAACTTTTTTTCTAAATTAAAAAAAACAAAAAAACTAACACGAATATAAGATGTTAACACTTGGGGAGCTAAAAGTGAACTAATTTTGCTAAAACAAGCTGTTGGGAATGTAGAGATGTATAAACACTAATGGTAATTTGACGAGGGTTGACAGGGTGAATAGGCTGAGAGGGCAACAAGTTGTAATTTCCCTGAATAGCTCACACAACCACAAACTTCATTATAATACCCTCTAGTAATAGGGAGGAATACTAGAAGTACACTTCGGTAACGCTAGATAGCTCAAAAGCCGTGAAATAAGAAGGAAAGGATGTGAGGAGCTCACGACTGCTGGAGAAGTCAATGGTATGGGGGTCCTATCTTCCTTAGACTTCTACATAAGTCAATCATACGCTCTCGAAAAAGTTAAAGTTTATTTCGGCACAAAATTAATTTTTTATTAAAACAAAGTTAGTAAATTAGAAACATGTTTTTTTTTAATTGGAATTTATAAAAGAGCTTTCCTTAAGAATGCGAAGAGGCAGAGTGAGTACATTCTACTAATTGTTAGGTATTGTCAGTTTCTATCCCTTTTTTTTGTGTGTTGTTCGGCGTATCAACATTAGGGCTATTAACAGGTTGCCACCCTTTTCTATAAAGCCAACATCAAGTGGCCGGCCATTCAAGTGCTAGCCACGCCCGACGTTGCTTAACTTCGGTGATCTATGGGAACTGGTGCATTCAACGTGGCTCTATGCCTTTTTGTACCAAAAACCAAACGATAAAAAAACACTCCTTTATAGTAAAATGCTACAAATATACAATACTTCTCATTTTTGTCCAAGTAATAATTTGTCATACTTCTTCTTAATTCATTTTAAAAAGAGTAAATCTTATTTAAATTATATACACTGTTAACATGTTAAACCTTTTAGTTTAAATACAATTTTTGAATTTGAATTACTCTTGAAAGCATATATTGAGAAATTTTGTATCCCCAGGAACTGTAAAATATGACATAAGCAAACTACATATCAAGACTGAAGCTGAGCTCGACATTCCAGCAGACACGGAAGGTACTGTATGTCTATGTTTCATTACCCACATCACTCAAAAGGTTATTGAAATTTGTGTATAAATATCAGTGCTAATGGCCTAGACGCAGATGTACTGTAAAGTAGAGAATAAATTATATATATATATATATATATATATATATATATATATATATATATATATATATATATATATATATATATACACTAGCTGACTACCCGTGCTTCACCACGGCCGATAAGTATTTTTTACTTTGTCTTAACAAAGGTATGATCAAAATTAATACTACTAAATAATTTTGTACTGCTTATTATTGCACGGACTTTAAAGTTACTCAGGAAACACCATGTGGAGGTAACCGTGCTTGTTTCCATTGGGGAGTAAAAAAAAATAAAATAAAATACAACAGCCACTTAAAAATGTAAGTAAACAGAGAAAAATACACGTTGAAAAGAGCAAAACTAACAACTTTGAAGTTTTAAGCACTTCCCCATCTTCAATTGACATCACCCCACCGAACATTAAGAATCTTTTTTGTAGAGTATTTAGTAACCTTTCAAATAGCCGCCTTCCACTTACTACGATTTCCCAACAGTTTTTGAGATATTTTAGAAAATAAACTGTGAATCACCGAAAACTTTGTATCACCATTAATACAGCTTTTTTTCCATATACTTCTTACCTCTAAACGATACCAAAGTTTAAATATCTTAGATTAGATGAATCTCAAATACCTGGTCCATGTTTAATGTGAACCAATATATATATATATATATATATATATATATATATATATATATATATATATATATATATATATATTTATATTTGAAAATTGAGCATACTGTAATTTAAAAGCTAATTGGGGGAAGTTATTTTACAGTTGCTGCTTTAATCTGTGATCATCATACCTGTAGAGAAACAATAGAGGTGGGGAAAGAATTTAAAAAAAGAAAAAAAAAAAAGAAAAGAAAAAGGGGTAGGATTGAGATAGGAAATCTTAGCTACTTGAGTTATCTGAAGTGAAGGGTTCCGAGGTTTAAGGCTGGACGCAAATTGAGCCCAGGGCAGACAGAGCAGAGACAAAGCATAGTTTAGGACGATTCTTTAAAACACAGGTTCTAATGAAGAGCACAGGTGCAGGAGAGACAAGATCTTTGTTGTCCTTCCGACCTTTTGTGTTAGTAACACAGTCTCATACGTCCTCTGTCTGTACTGGCTCCCTCTCCATTCTATTTAATATTGGAAAGTTTAATATATTAAGTGCAAAATTATCCTGTGTTGTACGATACAAGTCACCCGGATTATATGAGGAGGAAGACTAAAGTCCAGATATGGGATCTTCAATCAAAGAATTGAACATGGACAATGGTAAGTATAGGTTATTTTGTAATATATTAATTGAAGTACAAAGTAGATTTACATTTAAGGATATAGTAACACTCAAAAATATTGTCAAAAGATTCCACATTCTATTGAGCCTTGACACATCTTCGTTTTGTCAGAACATCAATGTTTTTGACTTATTAAATAATTATGTGGGACACAAGTCAATACAATAATATCAACTGTCTCCAACTTTCATTCAAAAGGATGCTTGAAATCCCGAAATCTTGCCGATAAGTTTCAAAAAGCGCATTCCCACAGTTTGTCGAGCTAGAGATAATCTATAGTTGAACACTTTGTTTTGGTAACTGTTGGTGACGCTTGATTTACAATATGCGCGCGTCAAATGTTTCATTAAAGGAAACGACTCTTCCGCAACCAACACGAAAGGGTTTGGTAATTCCCGACTGGACAATGACTTAGGAACTGGCAAATTTAATGTTCCGTTGTACAAACGTTTCCCAAATGATGAGCTCTGAAAAATATTTCTGTTGCTGAATCTTTTTGTGGAACCAATGTCCACCAAAATAAAGCGATACTGTGCATCTACTGCTGCCAACAAAACTGTGAAGAAAAATTGTTTTAGTTAAAGAATGAATAACCACTGAAAGCTTGTTTCGGATGGTTTCATGTTTACCTTCAATAAATTCGAGAAAATTTACGAGAAATTGCCACTTTCTCGCATACTCTATTGCAATATTAGGTAGCAACATTAGGTTCAGGCATATAAATAGGTTGCAAATATGTTCTTTTTTCCCGAAAACTTTAGACTCAATGTTGGAAAATGTTATTTCTCCCATCTTGTAGCTCAGTGCTATTGTTTTAAACATATCCTCTGTGGCGAAGTACCTAAAAGGAAATAGGAAATATTATTGCATTATGTTATTTGTCTTCTAATATTTATAAATAAATGTTGTTACAGGAAAGAAGGCTAAATACCAGTGGACAAGGTTGGGAGACTGCCACCGTGATGTCCTGCTCAGGCAGAGAAAACAAAAAAGTGTGACACCTGAAACTATATTTAGACCACGGACATATCAAAAACAAATGAAATTTCTTATACCATGCATGGCTAATATATCGTCCGTTTCAAACATTTTAGACGATAATGAACAACCGTTACCAGATCCAAGCACTGGTGAGCATGAAGTATCGGCAGGTGAGGCATCGAACAACATGATTGAGACACCAGCTATTCCCACATTTCCTGCACCTTCTACCATAAAGAAAAAACCCAATTGGGCTGATTTGTTAGAAAATAATTTAAAGAAATATGAGGAAAGATTAACAAGGCACAAACTTCGTAATTTAATACTAAAAAAGAAGGAAGGTGAAGTTGTCAAAGAAAATTGTGCTTTAAATCAGTTTTTCAATTCGATGTACAATCTTACAAAAGTTATGCCCTTGGAATATCAACAGCAGATAAGAAGAAAACTGTTTGCTGCAGTTATGGAAGTTGAAGACAAATTTTATTCTCAATCTCCAAATGATGGTTGAGAATTAGCTGATAATCCATTGTATTTACTAACTCCCACGATTATCATTCAACATGATGAGGAAGAAACAACACAAACCTTCGGTTAACTTGCGGATCCTCAGATGTGGGAAGTGCCTGAAATACCATCACAAGAAAAGTAGATGCCGAGACTTGCCAACTTCTTCTAGAAACAGGATCCAGGTTGGACACCAAGTGGTTCATATAGAAGGCTACCTGCAGATCCCGAGATGGGGGAAGTGCCTGGAGTTACATCACAAGAGAAGTAGATGCCGAGACTCGCCAACTTCTTCTAGAAACAGGATCAAGGTTGGACACCAAGTGGTTCATATAGAAGACTACCTTCGGATCCCGAGATGGGGGAAGTGCCTGGAGTTAAATCACAAGAGAAGTAGATGCCGAGACTCACCAACTTCTTCTAGAAACAGGATCGAGGTTGGACACCAAGTGGTTCATATAGAAGACTACCTGCAAATCCCGAGATGGGGGAAGTGCATGGAGTTACATCACAAGAGAAGTAGATGCCGAGACTCGCCAACTTCTTCTAGAAACAGGATCGAGGTTGGACACCAAGTGGTTCATATAGAAGACTACCTGCGGATCCCGAGATGCAGGAAGTGCCTCAAGTTCCATCACAAGAAATGGAACTGTGAAAGAAAAATTGATTGTGCAAGATGTTCCCAAGATTACAAGGAAGAGGTATGTCAGGCAGATATGTTAAAATTACTCAAGCCATACAAATTTTCTAATAAAACTAAACTAACTACAGACCACTATACTTTTGATAAACAATCTTCATCATACTTAACTGAAATAAAAAAAAAAAAAAAATCTTATAGCTAACAACCAATACTAATAATTTTTTTTTTTTCTTTTTTTTTTTAATTGCTTCTGCTACTGTGGCCATTCGCACAATAATTTATTAATAAAAGAACTGACAACCAATAATAATATAAATTAACTATATTTTATTTTATGAAAACAATGCTTAAAGTATTACAATTAAATGCTCATCATTCTCGAACTTGTACTTTACATTTAGAACAACATCAATTTGATGAACGTATTAATATATTCTTACTTCAAGAAGCTTACATAATAAATAACTAGGTTACAGTACTAATAAGATCTAAAATTTGGGGTGTTTAGCAATGCAGTCACCTCCAGCAATAAATCTTGGACCTTAAGAGGAGAAGAAGGAATTGATAACTGAAGAAGGGACTGATTTATTGGGTGGGCAATACGCAGAATAAATGGTTATAGGAACTAGAAAGAGGATTGGAGGGTAACTGTGGTACTCTGCAGAGGTGTAGGATCAGGATAGTGGGAAATGGAGGATTTGATTTGGATGGCCGGACCTCCGTGAGGAGTCCTGTCTGAGTAGTCTGTTCTATATCTCCTATATCCTGTAATATAGAAATGTAGTCGGTCAGTCAAGTGAGTTTCAGTTATCAGGGCAACATCAATGTTTTTGTCTTGAAGTAAGTGGGTCAGTTTGTCTTTGTGGGCTGGCAGTCCATTGGCGCTCCAGAGGAGGATTGAGAGAGATTTAAAGGAGGGTGCAGTCATGGATGCTGTTCACTTTGTGAAGAAGGTCAGTCAGGGGGGATATTAGGAATTGAAGATTTCTAATTATTTGATTCAGATTTATAAGGGCAATTGTGATTGAGGACTTGTCATGGGCGTATATAAGGGGGGGCTGAGGGGGCAGCAGCCCCCCCCCCCCAAATTTTGATTTGTTCGGTAAAAATTTCATAAAACCCTTAAAAATAAATTAAATAAGATCATTTAGTTCATTAAAAAAAATCGATTTTGGGCGTAATAGCGTTTTAGTTGGCTAAAACTCTTCTAAGATCTAAATTGTCAGTATTCCATACACCGGAAATGGTCTCAGCCCACCCGAAATTATTTTCTTTATACGCCCATGGGACTTGTCAGTGGAGGATTTTGTATGAGGAATAGTAACCCTTGAGGATAATGGGGAATGGGACCAGGGGTGGGAACGGTGTTGGTTGTTGATGGCTTGGAAAGATTTGCCCGAAATGCAGAAGCGCGTAGGTTATTCTTCCAGTCTGTGATTGACCGGAGGGCTGAGGCCATAGTTGGGCAAAAATTAGCGAGCGCTAAAAGCTGATACCTCTCCGCTAATTTAGCGATACCGTATAAACCCAGCGCTAATAATTAGCGCATAGCGACGGCAGTGCGCTAATTGCTAATTTATTTATGAAATGTTTAAATATCGTGATAGCTAATACGTTTAGCTATAGTTACAACATTTTTTCATCTCAAAGTTCACTTCCGGTCTGCTCTGAGCAACTTTCTCCTCACTCCTGATCCACTTCCGCTTTAATCTAGATGATTTCCGATCACACCAATGTCAATTTTGATTACTTCCGGTCGACTCATGCCTATCGCTGAGTAACTCCTTTTCGATCTGGGTCACTTCTGGGCTATTTTTACCACTTCCGATAACACTTCTGGTTGCTCAAAGTGGCTCCCGTGTCACTGCTGGTTCACTTCTGGTCTATCATAAGAGCCCCGAAAGCCCAGGGATGCTTCCGTAAACGACTCAGGGATGAATATCACGTTAACTTCGCATATAACATCAGGTAAAACTGAAGTTTACCCTCCTCAAAACCGATTTCTTTCAAATTTTGTACAATAACCTATTTTGATGCACTAAACACGAATCCGTTAAAAAAAAAAAGTTCGCATTCAACTAGGAAAGGAGTTATTAAGCACTAAAGTTCACTGTTATGGGGGTTATGAGAGCTGAAGTAAACAACTAAATTTGTCAACATGCACATGCGCGCGTATGGAGAAGTTCGTAATAAAGAAGTTTAATTGAAATTTACCATAAATTATTTAAATTCACCAGCAGTTATTTATTCACAGTAATTTTTTTAAAATAATGAAACTCTCTTCACATTGCTTGTTTTTTTCTTAAAAACTATAATATAACAGAAATCCCTAAAAAATTAGCTAATGCCTTTATAATTATTAGTTCGTTCTAATTTGCGCATCCCAGCACTAAGGCCGGGCGCAAATTGAGCCCAGCGCAGACGCAGCACAGGGGCTTCAGAAATAGCGGTAAAACAGACAGAGGAGGTCCGTAGGAGCCAGTTCAGAAACGGTACCGCAAATTGAACCCAGCTCAGTAACTTGCCCAGTTCCGATAGAAATCATGCGCTGCTTTGCTGAGCCTCGAGTCCAAATCTGACGATAAAAACAGTATGCTTTTTTTTGTCGTCTGTATTTTTAAAAAAATGAAAGAGAGAAAAAATGAAATAATGATGCGGATAGTGAACTAATAAAGGAGTATAATGAGTATTTACAAGAAAGAACTGGTTGTGAATTTAACTGATATAAAAATCCCTTAGGAAGTAATTAATTAAATGAAAATGTAGATTTGTTTCTGACGAATGCCCAGATAGATATAATAAATGTAATAGTAGATGTAGAGTGTATTTTAAAATCATTAGATACTTGTAAAAACCATTTTAATAGCCTAAGAAATGGTAAACATAAAACCTTTGTAGATTGTAAGAATATAAGAGAAAATTTATTATTTAGAAATCATGATTTTCTATTTTCCTATAATTCAAGTAGGAAAATTGGAAATTTTGTAGAGAAGAAAGAAAAAATGTTTTTAACTGAGTAAATTAATTAAAATTTGGGAGAAGGATTTAAAAATTACAATTAGGTTTAAAAAAAATCAATTCTAAAGTTATATTAATATTCATATAAGGCTTTGAAGGTTGAATGAGATGTTAACACTTTATTTTTATTCTTTCTCTAGTAATTTGAAAATGGCTAAAATGTGTGTGTAAGGAGAGGAAATAAATAAATGAAATAGGTGATGATCGTACTAGGGCGTTTTTAATTTAGCTTGACCTCAGAATTTTCTTTTGGAGAATGATATTATAATATTTTTATTGAGTTTAGTTCTCAAAAAGTTCCTAGATTTCCCTCTCTTTCATTTTTTTAAAAATACAGACGACAAAAAAAAGCATACTGTTTTTATCGTCAGATTTGGACTCGAGGCTCAGCAAAGCAGCGCATGATTTCTATCGGAACTGGGCAAGTTACTGAGCTGGGTTCAATTTGCGGTACCGTTTCTGAACTGGCTCCTACGGACCTCCTCTGTCTGTTTTACCGCTATTTCTGAAGCCCCTGTGCTGCGTCTGCGCTGGGCTCAATTTGCGCCCGGCCTTAGTGCTGGACTGTATGGAGTTTTTTATTGAATGGGATCCTTCCATTTTTTTATTCTCCATTTATATATATATATATATATATATATATATATATATATATATATATACACACACACACACATACATATACATACAGTAGAACATGGATAATTCAAACTTCGATAATTCGAATAAAATTTTGGATAATTCAAATTTTTTAGGAGTCTACCTCCAATGGGAAGTGGTCAATCTTGAATGTTGTGAGAATAATCTCCCCTCCCTTAAGAAGGATATAAGATAGGGATGTAGGTGTTCCTAGAAAAGAAGCGGGCGGTCTCATAGTCTAGTTCTCCAAAGTGGTGAGTCGCGCTTCCTCCCTTCCAGGGGTTGCAGTTACATACACCATCCTGTCGTTTTATCCTAGAATTCCCTCCCATCTATATTTCTTATTCAGTTATGTCAGTCAGCGCCTAGATCTGTTGTTTCTTTGTCCCTTGAATTTCTGATGTACTGTGGAGTTGTTGATTTAGGATGTCGAAGCCTAGAAGTTATAAAACTTTAACGTTGTCAGAGAAAATAGCTGCGATTAAAGAAGTTGAAAATGGAATAAAGAAAATATTTAAAAATGCCAAGGAATTCCTCGTAACACTTTATCAACTTACCTGAAAAATAAAGAAAAAGGTTCTTGCCCATGAAAATGACTTTTTTTTTTTTCAAAACAATAGACTTTTATTTTAATTTTCTGATAAATTATTTATTACTTATGTACGTAATCATCAATTTACGAAATGTTTATTATTGTCTAAATAAAATATATGCATTTTTTAAAATTAAAAAATGTGAAAATATGAAATTCGATTTTTACTCCTTTATTTTTGAAAACTTTTGTAATTGGAATTTTGGATAATAACAGCTCCTCTCTCTTGTAGGAGTCTGACAACAATGATTTGTACATTGGCCTAACGTCCAATCAAATATTTATAGGGATGATTTATCAGATTTATCTTTGTTCTCCTGATTCATCGCTTTTCACTATGTAATTTGTTTCAGATGACGGTACTCTTTGCTATGTCTGCCATCACTGCCAGCGCAACTTCGTCTCATTCAAGTATTTGAAAATACATGTGAAGCTTTGTTTCTTTCGTCTCAATCCCTGTAAGTTGCCATTTTTCTAGCATTTTAAAATATAATTGAAAGTGTGATGAGAGTAGCTACTTTTAATACAGAAAAATAGATGTAAAAAATAGATGTAACACTTATCAGGGGAGGGGAAGGTTGGAAGGAGACCAAAAAAATATAAGATGGATAATTGGATAAACATACTAAATACGTGTAATTCAACCAAAAGAATATTTACAGAAACAAACATAAGAGCTAGTTAAAACGATTAAATTAATTACCCTTATCTAATTAAACTCCCCCTATAGTTCTGAGCTGCCTTAGACCCCCTTAGATTAAGTCTCTACTTACAGCGTACGCCATCCAAAAGTCCATGCTCGCACTACTGTTCGGCGAGAGCCCGCGCACACGACTGCTGTCCTCACAGAACAACCGCTGTCTCAGCGGTACGGGGCTATCGAACCCGGCAGGTCTAGGCAGCTCCGCTAGATCGCATAGTGATGCGTATTCCTACCCATTACATTACATTACAGCACATTCCATTACATTACATTACACTACATTACATTACCCCCCCATTTGGAAAAGTGCCGTATAATGTCCAACCGGCACTTTACCCACCTTACAGCATTAATATACCCACATATATCAACCTTAGCCCGACACTTCGGCACTTTCGCTGATTTGATGTCCGTGAGTGACGTCGCCACCAGCAAATTACCGCTATTAGTCCATGGTGGCGACGCCTACCGCCCTCGCCGAATGAGTTGGATTCTTCTCGAAACCAGTGACGAGATTCGGGGATCGTAGGCCCTCCGGGATCATACCGCCGGGAGTACAAACTGGTTCCATCATCCTGTTCGTGGTCATGAGCTGGTAGTGAAGTTACTTCCGTGTTTTCGTAGCCCATCGTAGGCCTCCATGGCTGGGGTCTGGGTGTCATGTAGGAGTTCTTGATCTTCTCGGGTACGTGGCCGCCAGAAAGGCTTTCCATGCACGGCGGAGCACCGTCAGAACTCTGCGGCTGCAATTGCCTTAGGTCTCGCCTCCCTGGATTCTACAGGAGGTCCACCACTGCTATAAGGTCTCCCCGGCTCACGGCCAAGCGGGCTCTCGAGGCTGTCCAGCAGAATTCGAGCATCTGCGAACCACCTGCGAGAAAACTTAATCTAAGGTAAGGCAGCTGACACTTCTAGCAACAATCCCTGTAGCTCTGAGGGAGCCACAAGGCCTCCCACCGCTGACTCTAGGCCCGGAGTCAGGCCTTCCAACCTTCCATCCCCTTCAATAGAGCCCCGTTCTACCCGACGATGACCCGACTGAACCCTCTACTCCCACGCCCCTACTCACATTGTCCATTTACTTCGGTGGGACTGACCGGCTTCTAAGCTCGTATGGAGAACGCTCCCTCGGGATCCCCGTACCCGGATGCGGCGCCCATGGTGACGCTTCGCTAGAGGTCCGCGAATCCTCACTATCCTCGAGCGTCCAAGATACCTCATCAGCACCCTCGCTCTCTACGTTGCTTCCCTTCCTGGCGGTTGCTTCTGGCGGGGCAAGGTCTCGATGGATGACAGTTTCATCTCCCTCGTCCCCGGATTCCTCTTCCTCTACATCTTCCTCGGAGTCCAAGGGCCCCGATACGGTCGAAGAATCACCTGTCGAAGTCCCTCCCAGCGGGCGCCTAGGGTGAGAGCCTTCCGCACCAACTCCTCCGTCAATCGGCCAGCCCTCGTGGGCGTCCTCTTCTTCGTCCTCACTTGTATATCGGGGTCCCGGCCAGATCCACTGTGGTTCATCGATTTCCTCCGGCACGCTTCTACCCAGCGCGTCCTGGTTGGTTCGCGGTTCCATCTTCACTTCTGGGTCTCCTGGGCCGAAAGCCCGCTTAAGCCTGTTCACGTGTACTACGACTACGTTCCCGGTGCTCAACTGGATCCTATAGTTCACCCGCGAAATAACCTGTGTCTCCTCATGAGGCCCTGTCCAAGGGCAGTGGAACTTTGGGCAGTGACCTACCTTCACTGCCGGCACATGGAGATATACGAGATCCCCCACTCGGAAGAGTCTGTCTCTGCGATTTCGGTTGCAGTACCTAGTTCTCTCCGCCCATGCTTTTTCTGCTCGCTCTCTGGCCTGCTGGTAGGCTTGGCCAAGTTTTTCTTGTAGCCGCTTTATTGGGTTCCGCCGACAATCACCTTCTACATCGACGACCGGTTTTGCTTGCACACTGGGAGGTTCTAACTCCCGGCCAAACAGTAAGTAGTTCGGAGAATATCCCGTCGAAGAATGGGGAATTCCCCGATAGGCCATTACTGCATAGGGTACCCATTTATCCCAATCTCGGCCGTCCTTCCGCACGAAGTGGGCCACCGAATCAGTCAACGTCCTGTGAAGCCTCTCCACCATACCATAACCTTCAGGGTGGTAGGCTGTGGTTTGCAGTTTCTTGATCCCCAGGATCCTACAGACCTCCTTAAACAGCTGCGCCACAAAATTTCGACCTTGATCTGTCAATACTCTCTGCGGCACCCCATGCCGTGCTACAATGTGCTCTACAAAGGCCTTGGCAGTCTCTTCGGCGGTTTGCTCCCGGATAGGGATGGCTTCGGCATATCTGGTGAAGTTGTCTATCATGGTGAGTAGGAACTTGTTTCCCTTCTTGGTTTTCGGGAGGGGCCCAACTATGTCCAACGAAATTTGTTCGAAGGGAGTCGTCGCCATGAAGGGTTTATCGAGCGGTACCTTCAGTCCTGCAGGGGTCTTGCGTTTTGCACACTCCTGACATCTCTCCACAAAGGACCTCACCTCTCCCTTCATACCCGGCCAGTAGTAGGAGGAGCTAACCACCGACGCAGTTCGTTCGACCCCTGGATGTCCTGCCCAGGGTGGAGAGTGGCAGGCCTCAATTATCCTCGTTCGTAGTTTAGGCGGTACTATAGCCTTCCAGCAATTGTTGGTTCGGTAGAGAACCCCTTCAGCATCCTTATAAATCTGCTTACTTTTGCCTACTAGTCCTTGGCACCACGGGTCAGATTCTTGTGCCTCTATTAGCTCGGACCTAGTCACTCCTCCTTTCCCGGCGTCCACCCACGCAACTCGCCGACTAAGCGCATCCGCATTCTGATGCTTCTTTCCTGGATTATGTTCGACTTCATAGTCGAATTCGGAGAGCCTCAACGACCACCGGGTTAGACGGGCAGAAGAGTCCTTTATATTGAGCATCCATTTGAGCGCGGCATGGTCAGTTATCAATTTAAAGCGTCTCCCCAAAAGGTAGCAGCGGAATAACTTAGTTGCCCAAACGACCGCTAGTAACTCCCTCTCTGTAGCGGAGTACTTGGTCTCGGCCGTGTTGAGCTGTCTGCTGGCGTAGCAGATAGGGCGCTCCCTTCCGTTCCTGACCTGAGACAACACCGCTCCCAGAGCCACCCCTGAGGCATCCGTACTGAGAAGGAATGGGTCTCGGAAATCTGGGTAGGTCAATACACCTTCTGAGGAAAGAGCGTCCTTTAGCTGTTCAAAAGCTTTTTGCTCCGGTTGGCCTCAGGCGAACTGGACGCGGGGACTGGTCATTGCAGTAAGGGGTCTGGCTTTGGCCGCAAAATCAGGGACAAACCGCCTATAGTAGTTTGCCAGCCCTAAGAAGCTCCGTAACTCCCCTGCGTTCTTTGGGCGCGGAAAGGACTTTACAGCCTCAACCTTCATGGGGTCCGGCTTCACTCCTTCGTTTGTTACGATGTGGCCTAAGTAGTTTACCTCGCTTACCGCGAAGTTACACTTCCCCCAGTTGGCTTTCAAATTCGCTGACCTGAGAATTCCTAGGAGCTGCTGAAGCAATTTGATATGACCATCCAGGCCTTCGCTGTAGACTACCGTGTCATCTAGGTATACTAGGCATCCCCGCCCTTTTGGCCTTCCCAAAAGTCGGTCCATTGTGCGTTGAAAGGTCGCCGGGGCTCCAGAGAGGCCAAACGCCATTTTCTTATACTCAAAATGACCTTCCGTCGTAGTGAAGGCTGTCTTTTCTTGATGTTCTCTGGCTATGGGTATCTGCCAGTAACCGCTCGACAAGTCTAGGGTGCTAAAGTAACGGCTGGAGCCTAGCTGTTCTAATGTCTCCTGTATAAGTGGCAGAGGATAGGCGTCCGCTCTCGTCACCGCATTGAGTCCTCTAAAGTCCGTACAAAAGCGGTACTTAATCTCTCCATCTGGCAACTTCTTACGGACCACTACTACGGGTGCAGACCATGGGCTGTCCGAGGGGGCAATGACTCCTTTTTCGAGCATATCTTCTATCTTCTCTTTTACTATTTGCCGTTCGTGAAATGGCACTCTGTAGGGCCGCTTGGCTACCGGTGCGGCCTCCCCGGTTCGATTCGATGTTGCACCGGCAGGCTACAACCCTCGGTACTTGGTTCCTCGAAGACATCCCGATATTCCCAGATCACATCGCCGATGGGTACTCTCTCCTCCTGAGACAGGTGCTGGAGCTTCTGGCTAATATCCTCGACTGGTGAGTCGACTGTTCGCGTTTAACTTATCAGAAACCTCCGTGTGAATGTCTTCGGTCGACACCTGGCGCGCCACTCCAACAGACTGGTGCTTCTGCACCCTTACCATTTCCTCTGAGGTGTTGATTGCCTTTAGCCATACAGTCCCCTTTTCACACCCCGAGACAACCCTGGCAATCCTTACCTCTGGCTGGTCAAGATAGCTCGGTTCGACTAGCAAGACCTGGCCTTCAGCCCCTCGCGCCACCCTGCCCTTAAATAGCTTCTCCGACAGGGGAGGAAGGGTCAGGGTACGCCTTGTCCTAACAGGATACGTCGACTCGGGCCCGTTCTGCTTTTCCTGGCGACGGACGCCCGTCGGCCTTTCTTCTCGTCGATGCCTCGGCCTAACGCGACACTTACTTGGACTGTACCTCTCGGCAAGCGCCTGCGACTCTCGGATAACCTCCTCGATCCATCGCTCATCCTTCTCTCTTTTCTCAATGCACCTCCGTTCCTCTTCTCTCACAGACACTGGGTCAACTATCACCTTCCGGAGTACCTCCTCCCTGCCTGCTGCCACTTCCCCTGTGTTTAGATTGACCGTCACCCGAAGCCTTTTCAGAAGATCCATACCTAAGAGGCCATCGCACCCGATGTCCACATCGGCCCGAGACAGACCTGTACCTCCTGTACCCCCTTTACCTTCAGCGGGTTGCCTGTTATTCCTCGCACTACATCTCGGGCTGGGATGATTGCCGTTCCTCGAATGGGCTGTCGTATCAGCGAGATATCCGCCCCAGTATCCACGAGCATTCGATGTGGTATCCGGTTAATCTCAACCCTTGCATACAATCCAGCATCCCTTTTTCCTTGTAAGCCCATAAGCCTATTGCCCCTTCTCTCTCTTAATAACGGACCGGAAGTCGGGGCTTTTCCGGTCCGCTCCCTTTTTGGGTCAAACCGATTTCTCGGGCCGACGGGGCACCCCCGGGCAAAATGTCCCTGTTGTCCACACGAAAAACACGTGCTCTGTGTGTTTGGTTGGGGCCGCCTCGACCGATTCTGTTGGAACCCTTCTCTTCTAGGTGGGTCGAGGGCCCGTCTGCTCGTTCCGCAGGCTCTGGCAAAGTGCCCCTTCCCTCCACATCGATAGCAAATCAGGACCCGAGTGTCGTCACCCTCTGGGGTTGGCTTTTCTTCTGCAGTTAGTGCGCATTCCTCATGCTCTACAACAAAGAGCTTGGACGAACTTCCCAATTCCACTTCCGCCTCGCTCGCTTTCTGCGCTGCCTCTTCCAGAGAATCCAGCGGATTCAGCCTGAGGAAGGTGCCTACGCTTCCCCGCAGACCTCTCAAGAAGGAGGCCAGCACGACCTTGTCTATTTGCCTGCGCGCCGCGCCTTGTTCCTCCGGCGTTCCCTCCTCCGTGAGAGCCTTTTGGCCCATTGCCCGACACCGGTCGGCGTATGATTTCGCTCCTTCTCCGGGTTCCTGGCGCAAGTTACTAAGCCGCAGCAGGTACTGCTCCGGCTTGGCCCTGTCCCGGAAGCGTTTTTCCAGCGCTTCCTTTACGGCGGCATAGCCCGTCTCAGGCCGTCGTAAGTCCGCTCGGCTCGCCAGAAAGGCCGCTGCAGCATCCTTTAGTCTCATTCGGACTACCAGGGCCTTGTCACGGTCATCCCAGTTTCCACTTTGCGCTGCTAGCTCTACCCCTTCCAGGAATTCTGCCACCGATACGGTTCCATCTCCCGTCCATGGGGCAATCATCCCTTGCAGGCTGAGATCCTTTCGCAAGGGTCGGGACTCCTCGGGTCGCCTCCTCTCCGAGGTCATGTCCCGTGAAGAAGCCCGCGCCTCCTCATGTTTACTACTCTTTTCGGCTGCCAAGATCAGCCTCTCGCACTCCTGTCGCAGCGCAGCTTCCCTTTCCCATGGACAAATCCTCTCCACCTGGGATTTGTCCATGATTCCCGGTGAGAAACCCTTTCCAATGAGGCGTCACACCTATATCCCTTTATCTCGAACGGCCTAGTCGGCTGATTAGCGCAGCGTCGGCGAGATAGTGTCCGCGCGCCTACTCGTAGCGATAACCCGGATAGCTAGAGCGGTCCTCGCCAATGGTTTCCCTCTCCCGGCTAACGTAGGGAGGAATTCCCTCTTCCCGCTGATGTAAGGGGATTTTCCCTCTCCTCGGCCACACCCTATAGCGTCGTTCGTTAGGTATCCTTACGTCCCTTTAGAACGTGTTAATGATAACCCCACACCTGACACCATTTGTAACACTTATCAGGGGAGGGGAAGGTTGGAAGGAGACCAAAAAAATATAAGATGGATAATTGGATAAACATACTAAATACGTGTAATTCAACCAAAAGAATATTTACAGAAACAAACATAAGAGCTAGTTAAAACGATTAAATTAATTACCCTTATCTAATTAAACTCCCCCTATAGTTCTGAGCTGCCTTAGACCCCCTTAGATTAAGTCTCTACTTACAGCGTACGCCATCCAAAAGTCCATGCTCGCACTACTGTTCGGCGAGAGCCCGCGCACACGACTGCTGTCCTCACAGAACAACCGCTGTCTCAGCGGTACGGGGCTATCGAACCCGGCAGGTCTAGGCAGCTCCGCTAGATCGCATAGTGATGCGTATTCCTACCCATTACATTACATTACAGCACATTCCATTACATTACATTACACTACATTACATAGAATTAATTGATAAGTAGTTTTGAGCAAATATTTATATTCAGCCATGTATGTGACACAGAAATAAATCCATGGAGTGAGTGAGTGAATGAGAAGATTCATCGCAAGAATCATTCTTACACATTTACTAAACAAAATAAAAGATCAATTCCATTGCTAGTTTCCTAATAATCGATGTTACTAAAAGCCTGTTTTAGCTGACCATTATCTTTGTTTATTTGCCTAGTATATTATAATTCTTTTAATAAACAAGTTTTTAACATTTTATTAACTTCTTATTGTATCAATATCTTTGTCCCCCCGGTGATCATATTTTCGGATGGAACAGCTTCTTTCTCCAGTGATGTTACCCCTCTGTTACTTCAATTTTCCCTTTATTTTTATAATATTCTTAAATCCAAGAATAGGATATGCATAAACATATGTGTGTGTGTGTATATATATATATATTAGAATATTTTATTCCTTTCCATGTCTTTACGTTCCTTTTGATTCTCATCTCTTTCTATTTCAGGGTTACCTTCAAAATCAGAAGTACTTAACAAGCATCGCTCTTTCATATTTAGTGAACACTATACTCATAAAAGATCAATCCAAATTTTCTCCTCTATTATCATGCCTATGGCTACATCAGTAGAGGTTTGTCAACAATCTAAACAAACAAATAATAAAAATGGAAAATTCAAGCCTCACACTTGTCAGTATTGTGACTATAAAACAGCCAGGCTCCAACTTTTGAAGGAACATATTGCGACCAAACATACTGAATATAAACCTCACCGCTGTCCATATTGTGTTTTTAGTGCATTTCAACGTGGACATCTAAGGTATCATATAATCTCCAAACATACTGATGTTAGGAAATACTCATGTCAACATTGCGACTATAAAGCAGTTGTTCTTGGAAGTTTAAAGATGCATATCTTAAGAAAACATTGTACTGACAAACCCCTCACTTGTCTACATTGTGACTATAAAACAGCCAGCCTCCAACTTTTGAAGGAACATATTGCGACCAAACATACTGAATATAAACCTCACCGCTGTCCATATTGTGTTTTTAGTGCATTTCAACGTGGACATCTAAAGTATCATATAATCTCCAAACATACTGATGTTAGGAAATACTCATGTCAACATTGCGACTATAAAGCAGTTGTTCTTGGAAGTTTAAAGATGCATATCTTAAGTAAACATTGTACTGACAAACCCCTCACTTGTCCACATTGTGACTATAAAACAGTTTGGCCTACTACTTTAAAGAACCATATCATCTCCAAACACACTGATAATAAACCTTACTCCTGCCCACATTGTGACTATAGATCAGTTTATAGGGTAAATATAAAGAACCATATCATCTCCAAACATACTGATAATAAACCCTTCTCCTGTTCACATTGTGACTATAGAACAGTTTATAAGGTAAATTTGAAGACCCATATTATCTCCAAACATACTGATAATAAACCTCTCTCCTGTCCTCATTGTGACTATAGAACAGGTATTAGGATATGTTTATGTTAAGTAACATAAAAACAGAAAAACTAAGAAAGTTAAACATGAAATCACATTTTCCAAGATCAACATACAACGAACGACATGCACAGAGTACAGACAAACAAACTACCTGGAAAACCCTTAGACGGCAATGACCCACGGAGCCAACAAATACTTTACCTGAACGAACACCTGCACAGAGTACAGACAAACAACCTACCTGGACGACCCTTCACAGAAGTAAACAACTCACTCCACCCTGTATAAATACTCTGACACTACAAACACAGTTCAGTACTAACGTAACAGTGGCTTGATAATGACGTATTTACGTCGAAAGCGCTCGCCCACAGTACTCGCACAGATGCCAGTGACGACGGTCTCCACCGACAGGTATGACAACATACCAAGGACTCGCTGCATTGTGACTATAGATCAGCCTTAATTGATAAAATATTTATCTACCTAAGTGCATTGTATCTCCTAATAAAAATAAATACAATTAAAAAGTATACATATATATTTTTTATGGTGTTTTTTCACACTGGGGTCATATTTTTAGATAGAACAGCTTCGTTCTCCCTTTCTTCAGCGATGTTACTCCTTTCCTACTTCACTTCTCACTTCATTCTTATAATGTTATTTAATCCAAGAAGCTACATATATATATGTTTATTTTTAAGCTGCATCGCTGGGAATTAGATGTGTTTTCTACAACTCGGCTTCTTTCTCCAGCGGTCTTGCTCCTCCTTTCATCGCAATATTTCGCCGGATTCCTCTCCGGCTTCTTCTGGCAGTCCTCATCCTTGTTAGTTGGTAAGGGATTGCTGGTTCCCTTACCAATCAGCAAGGATGAGTGACTGCCAGAAGAAGCCTGAGAGGAATCCGGGGAAATATTGCGATGAAAGGAGGAGCAAGACCGCTGGACAAAGAAGCTGAGTTGCAGAAAACACACCTGCATATATATATATATATATATATATATATATATATATATATATATATATATATATATATATAAAGTGTGTCTACTGCAGGAAAATGTAAAGAAATGAAAAATAGGGCACGAAAATCACGAATTTGGAAACCATGTCACGAAATTTTTTTTATTTAAAGATTTCCCATCAAAGAGCTAAATTAAGCGAAGTTTCTGGAATTAATCTTTGTCCACTAAAACTGTGTACAAACCGGTGGAGTGAACTACTAGTTTTCACTAGCTAGGGCTCGTATGATGATACCTGCCTTAAAGTTATGTTTAGAAAATGCTATTGATGATCCTCTAGTTGGTAGGAATTACATAGTTGTGCAGAACCATGTTCCGGCGGACGGATTTTGTTGGTTAACGAACTTGACCTTTCAAGTTAGACGAACGATTATTGTACGAAATTTCATCAACATCGGACCATTCGTCTTCTACCTAGAGAGCGAACAGACAAATAAATATATATATATATATATTTATATATATATATATATATATTTATATATATATATATATATATATATATATATATATATATATATATATATATATATTATATATATATATATATATATATATATATATATATATATATATATATATATATTTCAACAACCGTCATATTCGTGATCTATGAGATCTGAAACGTGAAATTTTCATTTCGCCATTTTCGGATTGCGTCATGATGCAAACCCCAAACGCCCGTTTCCTCCCTATGAAGGGAAATCTAATCTATCATCTATCATTTTAGCGCGGTTCCTCCCTCCCTTCAAAAGAAGGAAACCCGCTTATGAGGCAATCCGGAAATGCCAACACGAAAATTTCATGTTTCTGATCTCATAGATCACGAATATAACGGTGGTTCATATATATATATATTGGTAAAAAAAAAAAAAAATTAATTCTGGTTTTAAAACACGCGCGCGTCTACTGCAACTCGTCGGCTGCAGCGCTGCAATACAAAGCTACGGGAAAGATTACGCTACTCAACGTGTTCAGGATTTCGGCGACAGAATGACACTTTTTGTGGATTGCCACGCGTCTAGTGCGCCAATATGGCATTTTTTTTTTTCTTGAGGCGTTAAAGTCACCACCGCCTCAATTGGTAACCTAAATGAAGGTTTCATCGAACCCTTCGAAGGAACGAAACTTCATATTACGAGACAATGTAGAGATGAGAATATCAGTTCAAGGGGTAGATACCTTACAGACTTCATGGAAAATGAAGGATATTTCGTATTGAACGGGAGGTCTAGAAGTGATAGACCAGGCAACTACACTCACACACACCATTCAACATGCTCTACACTAGATCTGGTCTGGGCTAATATCGAAGGATTACAAAGTGTTGAAGATTTCACAGTATTGGATTTCTGCTCATTCTCAGATCACTTCCCTTGTCTCCTTAGAATATTTCAAAGAGGAACTAATCCAGCAAATAAATCAAGCCCTGCCATACCTAGAGCCCAATCTAAGCCTAAGTGGGACAATACAAAACTAGTAGAATTCCTAACGAATCTCCAACCTCTATCAGCACACTATTCAAATATCGATGAAGCTAACTCACAAATGATAGCTGCTATAAAGCTAGCTGCTTCCCAATCATCCATGTCTACCTCAACAGTCCAAATTAAGAATAAAAAATCTAATCCGCCATGGTTTACAGAGGATTGCTTGGTGGCAAAAAAAAGAATACAAACTGTGCATAAAAATGCTATGGGAAGATAATTCTTCTCAACACCTCAGAGCACTCCTTGACGCTAAGAAGACATATAGAAACACCGTTTCAGAAGCTAAAAAAGGGTATCAAGGGAACATAATCGAGGCACTTTCCAATATTAAAAATAGCCAGCAGTTCTGGTCTACCATCTCCCAGTTCAAAACCAAAAAATATCAGCCAAACCCCATCAGTATCAAAACCTGTACAGAACATCTTCTATCTCTTTACCCTCCGAATCCCCTCTCACCCGATGTATATCAATTCAGCGACGTCACACATCCATCCCTTGATTCAGAGATTACTTATAATGAGTTAACTTTCGCTATATCAAATCTAAAAAATAACAAATCTCCCGGCACAGATGAAATATCAAACGAATTTTTCAAAAACCTTCCTATAAGCTATAAGTATTATTTGCTACATGTGTTTAATACTATTTTTTTGACCGGAAAAATCCCAGACAAATGGGGCGAGATAATGATGAATATGATACATAAAAAGGGGCCCACAGACAATCCGAATAACTACAGGGGGATCGCATTGATCAACACAATAGCTAAGTTTTTCAGCAACCTCTTAAACCTCAGATTGGCTTGAATATGGTTGCCCATTACAAGAGTCGCAAAACGGATTTAGAAAAATGAGAGGATGTGTTGACGGGATCTTCACGCTTATCTCAGCAATACATATCAATATTAGACTGCCAAGGAGAAAGGTTTTCGCAAACTTCATAGACTTTGCAAAAGCATTTGATAAGGTCGATCATAATCTTTTATTTTACAAGCTTAAAGAGTATGGTATCAGTAGAAAATTCATTTCCGTAATAGCAGATTTCTATTCCAAAGCGCAAATCTCTTTGAAAATTGGAGCTAACAAGACAGAACCTGTGTCTGCAACTCGAGGTGTTCTGCAGGGAGATGGCTTATCCCCAACACTATTCTCTATTTTCATTGATGACTTGGAAGGCTTTCTTAGAAGTAAGGGTGAATCGGGCATTGACATCGATGGACAAACCGACTTGCTGCTTCTTCTTTATGCCGATGATTTAATACTTCTGTCATACTCGCCCATAGGTGCAAAGAGAAAGGCTAGGCTACTGGAGGAATACTGCAGAATCAACCGTATGACAGTAAATATTAACAAATCAAATATAGTGGTTTTCAGGAAGGGAGGAAGAGTAGCAGAGCTCAAAGTATCAATTGATGATGAAGACATGTCCATCTCCAAAAACTACAATTATCTGGGAATTCCTCTCTACAGCTCCGGGATATTTACACAGACAGCAAGAGACATGTGTAAGAAAGGTAATTCGGCAATGGCTTCTACTATCTCGCTCTTGGCAAAGCTAAAGTGTGAGTCTTGGGATGCGAGAATTAAGCTTTTTGAAGCGCTGTGTCTTTCGGTCGTGCTCTACGGAAGTGAAGTTTGGGGTCTAAGGTGTTTGGATATTGTTGAATCATTTCAGGTGCAATTTCTCAAGAACTCCTACACCTCCCTTCTAGGACCCCGGGTTATATGGTACGGCTGGAGTGCGGAAGGACAGCGCTAAAACATCAAGTGCTGAAAAAAGCCCTAAACTGGATGTCCAAGATTCTGTGTATGCCTGCAACCAGATTGCCAAAGAAATGTTTCAACAGATTATTAGCACTTGATAAAGCCCCGACAATCCGACCGACTTACAACTGGGTATCACAGTTGAAGCAAATACTTGATGAAATAGGCATGATTCATCTGTGGGACGAGAGCGACCTCATGTCACTAGTGAAAGTGTCTAAATTTGTTCTTGAGGAATATGAAAACTTCCTCATTTAAGCCGACATCTCTAGAGCCTCCTCTTCTTCCTACTCACCAATATACCGCAGCATTAAGCCAAAAATTAAGGCGGAAAATTATTTAAAACTAAACACAAATATTAAAAAAATAAGAATAATTTCACAAGCAAGATTGTGTAGACCAGAAAATCTGAAATTTTATTGGGAGCGAAGCGTCTACTCTATTAACGGGGAAGAACTATGTACAATATGTAATAAGTTCGAAAAAGAAGATTTAAAACACTTCCTTCTCAAGTGCCCTATGTACAATGATCCTAGAAACACTTTTATCAACAAGTACTTAGACCTCTCGATGCAGGACGAGGAGAAAATCAAGACAATACTAGCAATAGACACAATAGAAAAACTTAACAATATTTATTATTATATCACAAACTCATTAAAAATAAGAGCTTTCATTATAAATGAATGATATATTGATGGTGCTAGCTAATTCAGAAATTAAGGGTACTTTATAAATGAATAAAACTTAACAAATAAATATTCCAGCATATTCCGGGAATTAGGTGCTATTCATCAATTAATAATAAAACTAAATATATAACTATATTAATATATAATCGAGGAGAAGGACAAATTTATTTTATATGTCTCTATGTATATAGACTATGTCTTAGTAAATAAAAATAATAATTTAAAAAAAAATTTAGCTTATAAGTCTGTTATTTTAGGATTAGAAGAATGTTATTCATTAATAATTGATAATTATTTTTTTATAACTTTTACTAATGTTAAGGATATATATATATATTTCATTCGTCCAAGATGGAGGACAGTGTAGAGGTCATAGAAACAGTGCTCCGCCTTTTGGTACCAGTAGGTGAATTCTCAGTGCTCAAAAAAAAACTTAAAAAGTGATGTATACAAAGCCATAGGACTCCTTCAAGATTTACAAAAGACTATTCAAGAAAAACGTGAAGATCCTGGAGTGTCTACACACATAATGACTACAAGTGAGGTTAGCAGTAAGAAATCCTATGCAAGTACATTAAAAACTAAAATTAAACCAACAAATAATTCTTTTAAGCTTATTGTTAAAAATAATAATGAAAAGGATAGCATTGAAGATACAAAAAAACAATTCAAATCAATAATAAAACCACAAGAATTAAAGATTGGAATTAAAAATTTAAAAATGACGTATAGAGGACATTTAATTGTAGAAACTCAAACTAATAACGATATAGAAAAAATTCACCAAACATTGATAAATTCCAATACAAATTTACAATCAGATTTTATTAAAAAATTGAGACCAAGGATTATAATAAAAAATATTCCTTCGGAAATTGATGAACATAACCTATCAGAGACTATTCTATCACAGAATGAGGAATTAGGATTAACTAACGAAGATTTAGGTCACTATTTCATAATGAAATCTAGATATAATGAAAATCAGAGACATGCAGTATTGCAGGTTTCACCACAAGCTAGGAATATCATCGTGAAACGTGCAGAAAAGCTCAAGTTATTCTACACGATTAGTAGGACCGATGACTTCCTTTCTGTCCGACGCTGCAGGAACTGCCAACGGCTCAACCATTCAGGACTTAGCAGAGGAACCCTCACCTGCCCTCATTGCACAGAGGAACATGAAGCCAAGCACTGTCCACGAAGAGAGAAGATAGAAGAACACAAGTGTATAAATTGTATTAGTTTTAATAACTATTGCAAACCACATCAAAAGGTATCTATCTACCATTCTGCTCTTAGTAAAGGTTGCCCATCTTATCTTAATGCCTATAATAGATTAATAAATAACACTGATTATCAATGAATAATACAACACTGATTTATAATATCTTTATTTTTATAATAGAGCATTTATCAAATCCTTCTTTAATAAACACACAAACAAAACACAAACTACAGCTGATAAACAAAACACATTCCAACTCTATTATGTATTTTCTGAAAAACAAAACATTACTTCATATACTAAATCTAATATTGATTGATGTGCGATTGTTTTTGTTTGGTAGAAAACATATGTTTCTTTCCAACTCTCATCTAATTAATGTATCTTGTTTACTAGTTTCTTTTGTTTATGATTCCAATGGCTGTTGAAAGAATTAAAACATATGATCAAAATTATGAAATTAAATTTATACAGATTAATATGAAACATAAAATTAATTCTACTGTATTTTTATATGAATACTTAAATAATAAAAAAATAGATATTGCTCTTTTACAGGAACCTTACATTGGTAATAAAATTAAACCTAAAAGATTTAAGATTTATTCAAGCAATAATCATAAATCTCGTTCCCAAATAATTATTAATAATAACCAAATTGATGCCTCCCTCCTTTCAAATTACAGTGATCCAGATACAACCGTTGTTGAAGTCATATATGAAGGGAAACAGTTAATACTGATTAGTGCTTATTTTAATATAACGCATGATATTGATGAAGATTTAACGAAATTAAATAAAATTCTAAATGAATTAAAAACTAACGATATAATTATAGCAGTTGATAGTAATGCTAGATCGAAAATTTGGCATGATAGTATTACTAATAAAAGAGGAAGACGACTGGAAAATTTCATTGTTTTAAACAATTTGACATTATTAAATGAAAATCACAATTTGCCAACTTTTGATGGCCCACGAGGCCAAAGTAATATAGATTTAACATTAGTAACACAAAACCTCATAGATAAAATAAATAATTGGAAAATTTCAACTTCAGAAAACTTTTCAGATCATTTTTCAATTAAATATAACTTTGCTTTTGAACAGATAAAAAACAAAATAAAAGGCATAGGATTAGTATATAATACTAGAAATGCAAATTGGGATTTATTTAAAAATACTTTATCTGCAGAAATCTGTAAGGAATTTAAAATAACTGAAAATATAGAAACTAATATGCTACAATTTTTATCAAGTAATAACTTGAATTTGACATTGAATAAATTTTCCAAAATCATTTCAAAAACCTGTAATAAGACTTTTAAAATTAGAAATTACCAAAAAAATAATACTAACAATCGGTTTAATCCGAAACCTTGGTGGGATGAAAATTACTCTTCGAAAAGAGACTAAGAAATTAAGGAAAATATATCAAAAAACAACATGTACTGAATCTTTGAGACAGAAAAGAAAACAAGCTTATTTAGAAATAAAACACATCTATGAAAAAAACATAAAAGCTAATAAAATAAAATCATGGAAAGAATTTTGCAATAATATAAGTCCTTGTAATCCATGGACATGGCCTTACAAATATGCTAATGGAAAATTACATGAACAATTTACACTTAATACAATACAGAAACATGACGATTCATACACAAATAATACAATAGAAACATACCAATATATACTCGACTCACAGACAACATACAAAATGATAATGAAATACACAAAACAATTCGCAATAATATACCAGCAGACCTACAGACATATGACGACCTACCATTAACCGATTCAGAAATTAGTTATATTATTCAAAATTTAAAAAGAAATAAGTCCCCAGGCATAGATGGAATTACAGGAGAAATATTCAAAAATGTATATAATTGTTTCCCAATTTTTATCAATGAATTATACAAAAATTGTTTCAAATTTGGTATTTTCCCCGAAATATGGAAAAAGTCTAAAGTAATTCTTCTAAATAAACCCGGAAAATGCAAGAATGATATTTCCTCGATTCGTCCCATTTCTTTAATTCCTACAGCTGGTAAAGTCTTGGAAAAAATACTTCATTCCAGATTATCTCATTATTTGTACTCAAACTCACTCCTACATATCAATCAATTTGGATTTACCTCTCAAAAATCAACAATAGATGCATTACACAGTACACTACAATTCATATCTGAAGCCAAAAACACTAAATCACATACAGTTCTCATATCACTAGATATTAAAGGAGCATTTGATAATGCATGGTGGCCATCAATTTTAAATTCTTTAGCTAATTCCAATTGTCCTAACAATATATATATATAGATCTGTGAAAAATTACTTACAAGGCAGACAATCCTTTATTATAACACCAAATATGAAATTTCACAAATTTCAAACACTAGGAACGCCTCAGGGGTCTAGCCTTTCACCATTATTATGGAATCTAATTGTAAATAATTTGTTAAAGATAAAGTTACCTCCAGACACAACTATTTTAGCATATGCTGATGACATATTAGTGCTAATAAAATCTAAAATATTCGAAAAACTACAAGTCAATATTAATGCAATTACAAGTATTATTGATGACTGGGCGGACCAACATTAGTTAACATTAAATATTCAAAAATCATCTTTCATTATATTTACACATAAAAGAATCCACCCACAAATTCACGTAAAATCACAAGGACGAAACATTAAACAGGTTGAAACATTGAAATATTTAGGAATAACTCTAGACAGAAAACTAAACTGGAATGCACACATTGACAGACTACAGACAAAATTATTAAAACTAGTAAATAATCTGACAATCGCTGGAAAGAATACATGGAGACTAAACACAGAAGCATTACATATATTGTATAAAGGAGCCGTACTCCCATCATTAACCTATGCTATTAATATCTGGGAATCTGGACTTGCTAAAAAACACAATTTAATGAAATTACAACGAGTACAAAGATTGATGGCCATTAAAATGATGAAGAGTTTTAAAACAGTGTCGTATGAAGCAGCCTGCGTCCTAGCGAAAATAGTACCTATAGAATTAATTGCAAAACAATATACTGCACAATATAAACTTCTTAAAACCTCAGAAAACGTAGACGATTTCAGAAATAGTTAAATTGAAAAAGAATTCCAAGTTGCAATGTGGCTTCACCCATCTGATTTTCCAGTTTTTAAAAGTCCTTACAAAAATAACAACATAGAATTAACAATTTACACTGATGGAAGTAAGGAAGGTGAAAACGTAGGCTGTGCTTCAGTGGTATTTATTAACGACGAACCCACGGACGTACATAAATACAGACTGGGACAAAACTGTACAAACATACAAGCAGAACAATACGCCATACTTGAAAGTTTGCGACTAATAAAGACCAAATACAGACACTATAATAATGCAATTTTATACACAGACAGCAAGACGACCTTACAAAAAGTCCGACTCGCAGGAACTGCGTCATCTTAGCGCGGTTCCAGTTTTTTTTTTTTTTTTTTTTTTTTTACGGCACATCTACATCTAGGGCATTAGCGCCGACATCCAGGGTGTAGCGAGGAATTTCACCAGCGAGCCGTGGGATGATAAAATTCCTGCCGGAGGTTGGGAATCGAACCCACCATCTCCCGCTTATGAATCCACGGCGCTAGCCATTAGACCACGGGAGAACCCGGTTCCTGTTCATATCCCTATTCTCATTTGAAAAGCATAGAATAGAAACAGATAATATTTTCCTCGGCCTTTGTTCAAAGGGTTTTATGGCTGGCTATACCTGGGGTCAGGTCCGCAAGACCCTAGAATCCTCTTCTACCGATACTTCATTTCATACGTTTCAATGAATTGGAAAATATCAAATATTTTCACACATTCCTGTGTTCTTTTACTATAGTAATAATTATACAGAAAAAATCAATTAAAAAATAAAATAAAAAAACTAACAGCATAAAGGTAATTGAAAATATTCAAAAGACGTCAACAAATCTTTTTCTCTTGGCAAGCTATATTTCTAACAATGAATTGTTTTTCTTATTTTGCCTAATCTGTTTTATTGTAAAATACATTATCCAACTATAAGCAATTAAAAAATAACAAGGAATAAAAACAGACAAAAAGAACAGTTCGAATAAGCAAAATCAATTACTTTAATGTTTTAAGCACTTATTTCTCCGATTGACATCGCCTAATCAAAACTTTCATCAGAACCTTTTTTGTAGAGCATTTAGTAAGCTTTCTAATGGTATTCTTTCGTTTACCAAATTCTTAACCTTTTTCGAGATATTAAGGAAAATATACAAAGTTACCAAAACTTTTTATGTCTGTTAATAAAATATTTTATTCTAACCCTTCCTTAACTCCAAACGTAACCAAAATTTCAACATATTAGTTTTAATGAAAGTAGAACATGCAGAAAATGTTTCAACTAAATCCCATGATTCTAAGTACCCAAATTAAAAACGGTATTCAAAAACTATTTTTCCAATTTTCTCGAAAACGGTTAAAGCTATCGCCTTGAAAATGGTTTCATTCGTTTTCCTAGCCCAAGAAGCCTATAAAAAGAGTACTTACAAGCTTATGAACTCAAAAACGTAAGCGTTACGATTTTTTCGGCGCGAATTTCGCCCCAAACTCCATCTTCCAGTAGGCGGATTTTGCTGGTTAACGAACTTGACCTTTCATATTGGACGACTGATTTTTGTACCAAATTTCATCAAAATCGGACCATTCGTCTTCGAGCTAGAGAGCGAACAGACAAATATATATATATATATATATATATATATATATATATATATATATATATATGTATACAAATTTGAACCACCGTTATTTTCGGTCTCTAGGGGTTCTGAAACGCGAAATTTTCTTGTCGGCACTTCCGGATTGTTTCATTGTATCAACCTTATAAGCGGGGTTCCTCCCTATGGGGGAGGGAGGAACCGCGCTAAAAACTGACTAATCGTTCGGTACATGACTCACTAACAGAAGAAATAAGGAAACATGTGACAGAAATACAAAACATTAACATAAACATATATTTTAAGTGGATAAGAGGACACTCTGGAAATATGGGAAACGAATTAGCTGATAAAGCGGCTAAAGCTGCCGCAAAAAGTCCCCAGTTACCAGTTTGTTATGATAAGATATCGAAAAAACACTTAAAATATATGTTACAAACTAAGACTATACAAACTTGGGAAAACCGCTGGATAAATACTAACAAAGGGACACACTTAAAGCTATTCATACCGCAAATTCAAACATATTTAACGAAAAAACAAACTATGACTGATTTTTACACGACACAACTTGTCACAGGGCATGGTTCAATAAACTCTTACTTACACCGTTTCAAAATCACAAACAGAAACACTTGTCCATGCGACTTTCTTACGGAACAAACTTACCAATTAGTATACGACTGCCGACTACTAATACAGGAACGGACAAAATTACAAACGACAATTATGAAACAAAACGGAGTCTGGCCATCACCAGAACAAACTCTGTTTATGTGCCATAATAAGGCATTAAGAGAATTTGCTGAGCAGTTTTACATGGCAATGGGAAGATTGAATGCCTATTACAAATAAACCGTGGTATTAAGCATTTTATGTGGTAGTACTAAAATTTAATTTTTCTACTTATTCATTGATTCTTTATTATTCATGTTTTTGTTTAACTTCATTTTATATTCTGTTCTTTTGTTAATTTTCTCCAATCGTTGTATTTTGTATAGTTTTAATTTGTAAACTTTTAAATTTTAACTTAAACTAATAATATGTCTAAAAAACAAAACAAAATATGTTAATATGCAAATGCAAGTGGTATATGCTGATTCTTGCATGAGACTTGCAGACAGTAATAAACTCCCTTCTTGCAGGGTTACTGTAAGGAGGAAACAAATAAATATATATATATATATATATATATATATATATATATATATTTGTTTAATATTTTTTTTTTTTTGGTTGTAATTCATATGACTTCAGGTCATCATCAGTTGTCAGCGTAGATACTAATAATATATAATTTATATTTATGTATAAAGGCATGGTAACTTCCACCATTTATTATGATACATTCGTAAATACAAATTTTTCTTCATCTTCTTCTTCCTCTTATAATAATAAAACTGAATAAATTATTTTATTAAAAAAAAAAGATGATAATTATAAAATAAGAATTATAAAAATTTAGTAGAAAAGTCTGTCAGTTTTAAATTGGAAGAATGTCATTTATTATTGATTGATAATTATTTTTTAATACTTTTATTTATGTTAAGGTTATATTTGTTTTTTGCTTTTTTTTTTTGTATTTGTATAATGACATGATCATTTTTTTGTATATTTTAGTATTAAGAGATGATAACCTCCAATATGTAATGTGAAACATTCACAAATACAATCTTTCTTCTTCTTTTTTTTTTCTTTTAGATTCAGCCACACGTGATGCGCCAAGATGTGGTGTTTTGGTTCGGCGAGAAAAAGAAAAATGGAATATATTTAAAAGTTATTGTAGAAAAAAAAACCGATTCAAATCGTCTCCTCTTCTATCATTCCTATGGCTACATCAGTAGAGCTTTGTCGAAAATCTGAACAAACAAATAATAAAAATGGAAAATTTAAGCCTCACACTTGTCAGTATTGTGACTATAAAACAGCCAGGCTCCAACTTTTGAAGGAACATGTTGCGACCGACCAAACATACTGAATATAAACCTCACCGCTGTCCATATTGTGTTTTTAGTGCATTTCAACATGGACATCTCAAGTATCATATCATGTCCAAACATACTGATGTTAGGAAATACTCCTGTCAACATTGCGACTACAAAACAGTTGTTTTTGGAACTTTAAAAACGCATATCTTAAGTAAACATTGTACTGACAAACCCCACACTTGTCCACATTGTGACTATAAAACAGTTTCTTCTACTCATTTAAGGAACCATATCATCTCCAAACACACTGATAATAAACCTCTTTCCTGCCCTCATTGTGACTATAGAACAGGTATTAGGTTATATTTAAAGAACCATATTATGAATAAACATGCTACTGAAAAACCTCTCACTTGCCCATATTGTGACTATAAAACAGTTATGTCTGACACATTGAAGAAACATATCATATCCATACATACTGATAATAAAACACTCTCCTGTCCACATTGAGATTATAGAACCTCTCGTAGTGGAGTTTTAAAGAATCATATCACGAGTAGACATAGTACTGACAAACCCCACACTTGTCCACATTGTGACCATAAAACAGTTAGGCTGAACCGTTTGAAGACCCATATAATGTCCAAGCATACTAATAATAAACTTCACTCCTGTCCACATTGCGACTATAGAACCTCTCGTGGTAGAGCTTTAAAGAATCATATCACGAGTAGACATTGTACTGATAAACCCCACACTTGTCCACATTGTGACCATAAAACAGTTAGGCTGGACCGTTTGAAGACCCATATAATGTCCAAGCATACTAATAATAAACTTCACTCCTGTCCACAATTCGACTATAGAACCTCTCGTGGTAGAGCTTTAAAGAATCATATCACGAGTAGACATAGTACTGACAAACCCCACACTTGTCCACATTGTGACCATAAAACAGTTAGGCTGAACCGTTTGAAGACCCATATAATGTCCAAGCATACTAATAATAAACCTCACTCCTGTCCACATTGCGACTATCGAGCAGTGGTGTCCAAACAATTAAAGTGCCATATCATGTCCAAACATACTGATGTTAAAACTTGCTCCTGTCCTCATTGCGACTATAAAACAAATAATCGTGGTCATTTGAAGCGGCATATCATGTCCAAACATACTGATAATAAACCCCAGTCTTGCCCACTTTGTGACTATAGAACAGTTAATAAGGTAAATTTAAAGAACCATATCATATCCAAACATACTGATAATAAACCTCTCTCCTGCCAACTTGTAACTATAGAACAGCGAAACTCTGAAGCTGAACAGCTTGAAGCTCTGTGTCATGCTCAAACATAAACGTTAATAAACCTCTCTCCTGCCCACATTGTGATTATAGAACAGCTCATCCAGGAAACTTGCCCATGTCTTATCCAAACATACTGATTCTGTCCGCACTGCGACTATATTACAGTTTATATCATCATTGAAGTTTATATAAGCATATCATGAGGAAACATTGCACTTATACACCCTCCGCATTATGAGTATAAAACAGCCAGTTTTGACCATTTGAAGAACCTTATTCTGTTTACCATTTGTCCTATATGTTATGAATAATATTCAAGTTAAGCATATACTAAATTACGCACTAATCATTCTGTTTTGGAGAGACAGAGGTATAAAAACTTATGTCAATTTGACAAGGGTTGAGAAGATAAGTGGGCTATGAGCATAACAAGAAGCCCATGCCTGAGTAGCTCACACAGCCAAAAACTTTATTCAAATACCCTCCAGTGACAGGCAGTAATACCAGAAGTACGCTATGGTAATGATAAATAGCTCTAAAGTCAAGAAATGAAAAGGGTAGTTGGGCTCCGTTTGTCCTACGACTTGTGCACAAGTAAACGATACACAGGCCCAGCTGCTCTTGACTCCTGGAGCAGTCAATGGTTAATGGAGTCATTTCCGCTTCGGATGGTTAATTTCCTGATAAGATCTTGCTTCGCTTTAAAATTTAATATAAGCTGTGTTTACATTTTGTATGTAAGATCTAGACAATACATAACCTGTTTCTATTCTAAGCTTTCCAAATTTCACTAGGGATAAGAATGGAAACTTGTTAAGATGACGCAGCTCCTGCGACTTTTTAATGTGTAAATGTTATAATTTTTAAGTGATTTTGAAATGTGAAGATTTTTAGACTGTAAGAAAACTATTTCAATTATCCAAGAATGTATAAATTACACTTATGAATATGTGTACAAAAGTTAAGGATGATTAAAATTCTTTGGAGGATTTGAATAATCATTTCTATAATTATTTTAGTGAATTTTTGTTTATATTTTCCATTGCTAAAATAAATAAATATATATATAGATATAAATTGTATATTACATAATTGTATAAAATTACTTGGAGATTTATTGAAAAGTAAACAGATGCTGATTGTAATTGTGTATATTCCGTAATAGTGTTAATTCCTCAATCTCACTTTGCGATTAGTGTGTAATTTGTTCAACAACTTGAGTGTACTTTGTTCATAGAAATAGCTATCATAACATTTATTTTTGATCATGTTTATTATTAGTAGTAACGCTACTGTCGCGTGTAACTTGAGTGTACTTTGTTCATAGAAATAGCTATCATAACATTTATTTTTGATCATGTTTATTATCAGTAGTAACGCTACTGTCGCAAGCTCTGTATTCAATATAAATAAATAAATTAGTAGTAAAAAATTCATATTTATATTGTTATAATATAAAAAAATAAAAATAATTATTAGCCACACGTTGATGCCCCAAAATATAATATTATTTAATTTTAAAAATTATTTATCTCACGGGTTCGGGTTCGAATGAAGTAAAGGAGAACAGAGATAATTCTGTGGTGGATAAATTTAAACTCATCGATAAGTTACATCCATTCAGATGGACAAACAAACATTACCTGATATAAAGCCAGCTTCATAGGACTGGATCTTCTTTATAACTGTATCATACTGTTTCTCCATTAAAACTGACTGAGGCAAGGCTTCATGAGAAATGAAGGTCGTATGAGACGAGCTCTGCATTGGACTAGAGCTGCATTAGGACTGACTGACAAGTTTCTTTATAACTTCTTACTGACTGAATGAGTTTCTTGGCGGGAGAGTCCAACCGGTAACCAGTGCTACCTGTATAAACTGCTAGACATGAAAACAGAATAATATTTGCTTATCCCAGCAATGAATTCAACATATCCATGAGTCTTTTGGATTTTCAGAATTTTTTGTGTTAGTTTTTGAATTTTAAACTTTTAATTTTGGATGTAGGGTGGTAACCTGGACGTTAAAATTAAAATAAATAATTTTGGATGTAAATTAATATGAGACAATTTAATTTGTTTTATATTTTCCTCGAACCTTGCGTTCGTCTTTACCCACCTTTCTTGCCTTTAACGGTTTTCGAACTTTCAATTTATAATGTAAAATATCATTACAATATATATATATTGTTATAATTATTTATACATATAATTAGAGAGAAAGAAACAATTAAAATATATACATTTTTTTTTAAAGAACGCCAAAATGTGTTGGGTTGCCAAAATGTAGTATTATTTAATTTTAAAATATTATATCTAAATATTCTATCTATAGCATATTTGATATGCCACGGCTGCTAAATGAGTACTCTTATCTCATGGGCACCGGTTCAAAGTAAGATAGACGAGAACACAGATTATTCTGTTGAAATAAATTGAATTGAAACGTAAAAAACAAAAAACTCATCAACATGTCAACATCCGTGCAATTGGAAAAGCAGATTTTACCTGCTATAAAGCTGCAGACTGCATACACTGGAATTTCTGCTCTCGATTACTTCTGGTGACGAACAAATAAATCTTCTTTCTTCAATTCAAAATTCGCCAATCTGCAACACGACTGAATCATAATAGATCTCCCTTAGAACTGTATCCGACTTGATTTCCATTAGAACTGTATCCGACTAGATCTCCCTTAGAACTGTATCCAACTAGATCTCCATTAGAACTGAATGAGACAAGCTCTCCCTTAGAACTGTATCCGACTAGATCTCCATTAGAACTGAATGAGACAAGCTCTCCCTTAGAACTGTATCCGACTAGATCTCCGTTAGAACTGTATCCGACTAGATCTCCATTAGAACTGTATCCGACTAGATCTCCATTAGAACTGTATCCGACTAGATCTCCATTAGAACTGAATGAGACAAGCTCTCCCTTAGAACTGTATCCGACTAGATTTCCCTTAAAACTGTATCCGACTAGATCTCCATTAGAACTGAATGTGACAAGCTCTCCCTTAGAACTGTATCCGACTACATCTCCATTAGAACTGAATGAGACAAGCTATCCCTTAGAACTATATCCGACTAGATTTCCCTTAAAACTGTATCAGACTAGATCTCCATTAGAACTGTATCCGACTAGATCTCAATTAGAACTGAATGAGACAAGCTCTCCCTTAAAACTGTATCCGACTAGATCTCCATTAGAACTGTATCCGACTAGATCTCCCTTAGAACTGTATCCGACTAGATCTCCATTAAAACTGTATCTGACTAGATCTCCATTAGAACTGTATCCGACTAGATCTCCATTGGAACTGAATGAGACAAGCTCTACCCTAGAACTGTATCCGACTAGATCTCCATTAGAACTGTATCCGACTAGATCTCCATTAAAACTGTATCCAACTAGATCTCCCTTAAAACTGTAGCTCTCCAATACGACTATGTGAGACCAGCTCTCCATTGTGACTGTCTCCAACTGCATGAGAATAGACCCAATATAACTGAAAGAGTTTTTGGCGGGATTGTCCAACCTGTAGTTAGTGCTACCTGTATCAGCTGCTAGACCTTACATCAAAATAATATTTACTCATTCCTGCAATTTAGATTTTAACACATTAATGAGTCTATTGCATTTTATGTCAGAATTTTCTGTGTTCATTTTGGAATGTAAATTAATATAAAACCATTTTTTTTATTTTTGTGGAATCTTCTGTTGGTTTTTACGCGCCTTTCTTGCATTTAACGGTTTTTCGAATTTAAAACTTTTAATTTGTAATGTAAAGTATCATTACAATATATATATAGGGGAAGGTGTTGTACCTCTGACCGTCTTGTACCTTTGACCACCGAGGATGTCGCAGCACGTAGTAACATTTTATAAATTTTGGTGTAATTAGTGTTTAGCTCCTTCACTAAAGCGCTTGTGTAACCTAATTAAGGATTATGGAAGCATAATTAATTAACACCATTAACATTTAAGTTAATAAGAAGTATATTGTATAAGGCCACAATGAGAAGGAAGGAACGCCGCCTTTACAACTGGTACAAGAAGCGGTAGCTCTACATGTAAGTATGTACTAGATACTACACAGAGGTATAAATTCTAACACTCCTCCTCGATTTAAACATTTTTCCAACATACAAAAAAAGATAAAATTTTAAATCGAATAAATACAAATACAAAATAAAGAGTTAGATTAATGTCCACTCATAATAATTGCAACTTGTCTCTAAACTGACTAAGCTTTTCATATTGTAGGGGCTTTGTAAAGATGTCTGCAATGTTTGCTGAGGATGGTACATATTCAATTTTGAATAATCCCTTATTTACACAATCCTTAATAAAATGCATTTTTATTTCAATATGTTTAGTGCGTTTGGAGTTTTCATAAGTTTCAGCCATGGATATAGCGCCTAAATTGTCCATGTATAGAATTGGTTGGTCTTCAATATTGAACTCGGATAAGATACCTTTCAAGTTTGTGAGTTCCTGTGCCGCTGCAGCTCCGCCCACATATTCAGATTCTGCTGAAGACTGTGCAACACAAGTTTGTTTCTTTGAAAGCCAACAAACTGGATTGCCTCCATACAGTACAACTACACCTGTAACACTTTTGCGGTCACTTTTATCTCCGCCCCAGTCAGCATCTGAAAAGGCTGTTAAGTTCATAGGTCCTTTGGTAAACTTTAACTGTTTATCTAATGTTCCTCTTAAGTATCGCAACACTCTTTTCGCTGCTGTCCAGACTTGTTGAGTTGGCTTGTCCAAATAACGACTTAAATAGGATACTGCAAACATAATATCAGGCCTACTATTTGTTGCCAGGTACATCAGAGAACCTATCAGTCTACGATATGGGACATCTATCACAGGTTGATTTGGATCAAATTGAAAATTTGATTCCATCGGTGTCTTAGCTCCTTTGCCAACTGGCATATTAAAATCATTTAACATTTTATTAATAAAAGATTTTTGAGAAATATATAGAGATGAATTACATTTAGTGATTTCTAAACCTAAGAAATTCTTTATTTCTCCCATATCCCGCACATTGAATTTTTCTTTTAGGGCTTGTATAACTTCTTTAATGTCATTATCTTTACCTATTAATAAAAGATCACCTACATGAATGACTAATTTAACAGAGTTTTTAAAATCTAAACAAAAGTCAAAATTTGAACGCTGAAATTCTAAGCTTAATAAATATTAATTTAATTTAGTGTTCCAATTCTTAGGACTTTGCCTTAAGCCATATAAAGAGCGATTTTAATTTTAAAACTTTTTTATTACTGACATTCAGACCTTCTGGAATTTAACGAATATCTCTGTGTCTATTTCACCATGAAGGAAAGCTGATGGTATGTCAAGTTGGCGAATTTTCAAGTTTTCCATAACTGATTGTGCTAAAATCATCTTTACTGTAGAAGAGCGAGCAACTGGGGCATACACATTTCTACAAATCCAGTTATTTTCTTCTTGAAATCCCCTTGCTACTAGTCGAGCCTTTTTTGTCCCATCTGTTTTGGTTCTAAAAACCCACTTTAAATCAATTTCCTTTTAGCGCGGTTCCTCCCTCCCCCATAGGGAGGAACCCCGCTTATAAGGTTGATACAATGAAACAATCCGGAAGTGCCGACAAGAAAATTTCGCGTTTCAGAACCCCTAGAGACCGAAAATAACGGTGGTTCAAATTTATATATATATATATATATATATGTATATATATATATATATATATATATATATATATATATGTATATATTTATATATATATTTGTCTGTTCGCTCTCTAGCTCGAAGACGAATGGTCCGATCTTGATGAAATTTGGTACAAAAATCAGTCGTCCAATACGAAAGGTCAAGTTCGTTAACCAGCAAAATCCGCCCACTGGAAGATGGAGTTTGGGGCGAAATTCGCGCAGAAAAAATCGTAACGCTTACGTTTTTGAGGTCATAAGCTTGTAAGTACTCTTTTTGTAGGCTTCTTGGGCTAGGAAAACGAATGAAACCATTTTCAAGACGATAGCTTTAACCGTTTTCAAGAAAATTGGAAAAATAGTTTTTGAATACCGTTTTAGGTTTGGGTACTTAGAATCATGGGATTCAGTTGAAACATTTTCTGCATGTTCTACTTTCATTAAAACTAATATGTTGAAATTTTGGTTACGTTTGGAGTTAAGGAAGGGTTAGAATAAAATATTTTATTAACAGACATAAAAGGTTTTGGTAACTTTGTATATTTTCCTTAATATCTCGAAAAAGGTTAAGAATTTGGTAAACGAAAGAATACCATTAGAAAGCTTACTAAATGCTCTACAAAAAAGATTCTGATGAAAGTTTTGATTAGGCGATGTCAATCGGAGAAATAAGTGCTTAAAACATTAAAGTAATTGATTTTGCTTATTCGAACTGTTCTTTTTGTCTGTTTTTATTCCTTGTTATTTTTTAATTGCTTATAGTTGGATAATGTATTTTACAATAAAACAGATTAGGCAAAATAAGAAAAACAATTCATTGTTAGAAATATAGCTTGCCAAGAGAAAAAGATTCGTTGACGTCTTTTGAATATTTTCAATTGCCTTTATGCTGTTGGTTTTTTTATTTTATTTTTTAATTGATTTTATCTGTAGAATTATTACTATAGTAAAAGAACACAGGAATGTGTGAAAATATTTGATATTTTCCAATTCATTGAAACGTATGAAATGAAGTATCGGTAGAAGAGGATTCTAGGGTCTTGCGGACCTGACCCCAGGTATAGCCAGCCATAAAACCCTTTGAACAAAGACCGAGGAAAATATTATCTGTTTCTATTCTATGCTTTTCAAACGAGAATAGGGGTAGAACAGGAACCGGGGTCTCCCGTGGTCTAATGGCTAGCGCCTTGAATTCATAAGCGGGAGATGGTGGGTTCGATTGCCAACCTCCGGCAGGAATTTTATCATCCCACGGCTCGCTGGTGAAATTCCTCGCTACACCCTGGATGTCGGCGCTAATGACCTAGATGTAGATGTGCCGTAAAAAAAAAAAAAAAAAAACTGGAACCGCACTAAGATGACGCAGTTCCTGCGAGTCGGACTTTTTACCTTGAGGGAGGTCTGTTATCGACCAAAGACGTAAGTTCTTTATTAATTGCTAACTGCCATTCTTCATCACTCCAAGCCTCTTTAAAAGTATTAGGATCATCAGATTCTGCCTGAAGAAATGTCGAATAATAAACTTCATAATTTTGCAGTCTTTCAGGAAATTTCACCAGTCTTCCGCTTCTAGTGGTAGTAGCTGATCCTATTTCTTCATCTTTATCTAAATTATTTTCTTTAATATCATCTACTTTAGGCAATGTCTCCTCCTCAACGTTAACATTAGTCTCTTCATTATCATCTTCCAATGGATACTGTACTACTTCATTGCAATTCTTTTCATCCTTTTTTGAAGAATGAGTTATAGAGTTACTTCTATTTTCCAAAAATACAAGATTTCTGCTGAAAATAATTTCTTTACTATCAGGATTAATACATTTGCACCCTTTTACATTATTACCATAACCTATAAAGATCAATTTCTGAGATTTAGGATCCCATTTCTTTCTTTTAGCGCGGTTCCTCCCTCCCCCATAGGGAGGAACCCCGCTTATAGGGTTGATACAATGAAACAATCCGGAAGTGCCGACTAGAAAATTTCGCGTTTCAGAACCCCTAGAGACCGAAAATAACGGTGGTTCAAATTTGTATATATATATATATATATATATATATATATATATATATATATATATATATGTATATATTTATATATATATATATTTGTCTGTTCGCTCTCTAGCAAGAAGACGAATGGTCCGATTTTGATGAAATTTGGTACAAAAATCCTTCGTCCAATTTGAAAGGTCAAGTTCGTTAACCAGCAAAATCCGCCTACTGGAAGATGGCGTTTGGGGCGAAATTCGCGCAAAAAAAAATCGTAACGCTTACGTTTTTGAGTTCATAAGCTTCTAAGTACTCGTTTTATATGATTCCTGGGCTAGGAAAACGAATGAAACCATTTTCAAGGCGATAGCTTTAACCGTTTTCGAGAAAATTGGAAAAATAGTTTTTGAATACCGTTTTTAATTTGGGTACTTAGAATCATGGGATTCAGTTGAAACATTTTCTGCATGTTCTACTTTCATCAAAACTAATATGTTGAAATTTTGGTTACGTTTGGAGTTAAGGAAGGGTTAGAATAAAATATTTTATTAACAGACTTAAAAAGTTTTGGTAACTTTGTATATTTTCCTTAATATCTCGAAAAAGGTTGAGAATCTTGGTAAACGAAAGAATACCATTAGAAAGCTTACTAAATGCTCTACAAAAAAGGTTCTGATGAAAGTTTTGATTAGGCGATGTCAATCGGAGAAATAAGTGCTTAAAACATTAAAGTAATTGATTTTGCTTATTCGAACTGTTCTTTTTGTCTGTTTTTATTCCTTGTTATTTTTTAATTGCTTATAGTTGGATAATGTATTTTACAATAAAACGGATTAGGCAAAATAAGAAAAACAATTCATTGTTTGAAATATACCTTGCCAAGAGAAAAAGATTCGTTGACGTCTTTTGAATATTTTCAATTGCCTTTATGCTGTTGGTTTTTTTATTTTATTTTTTAATTGATTTTATCTGTAGCATTATTACTATAGTAAAAGAACACAGGAATGTGTGAAAATATTTGATATTTTCCAATTCATTGAAACGTATGAAATGAAGTATCAGTAGAAGAGGATTCTAGGGTCTTGCGGACCTGACCCCAGGTATAGCCAGCCATAAAACCCTTTGAACAAAGGCCGAGGAAAATATTATCTGTTTCTATTCTATGCTTTTCAAATGAGAATAGGGATATGAACAGGAACCGGGGTCTCCCGTGGTCTAATGGCTAGCGCCTTGGATTCATAAGCGGGAGATGGTGGGTTCGATTCCCAACCTCCGGCAGGAATTTTATCATCCCGCGGCTCGCTGGTGAAATTCCTCGCTACACACTGGATGTCGGCGCTAATGACCTAGATGTAGATGTGTCGTAAAAAAAAAAAAAAAAAAAAAAAAAAAAAAAAAAAAAAAAAAAAAAAAAAAAAAAAAAAAAACTGGAACCGCGCTAAGATGACGCAGTTCCTGCGAGTCGGACTTTTTTGTTTGGGTATGTGTGACATAACGTGGCTGCCAAAAACTCTTAGGTGTGATATATTAGGTGCACGTCCAGACCAAACTTCAAATGGTGTATTTTTCTTTTAAAACTGATGAAGGAGATCTATTGATAAGATAAACTGCTGTATTCACAGCTTCTGCCCAATATTCTTTAGGAAGACCAGAGTCAAATAATAAACAACGAGCCTTCTCTACTATGGTTCTATTTGCTCTTTCTGCGACTCCATTTTGTTCCGGTGTATATCTAATAGTTAATTGATGGATTATACCACATTCTGACAAATAGTTTTTGAATTCTCGGTTTACATATTCATTACCGTGGTCAGATCTAAGTACTTTAATTTTACTATCAGTTTGGTTTTCAATCATTCTTTTAAATTTCTTAAAAGTTTCAAATACTTGGTTTTTATGTGATAAGAAGTAAGCAAACATCTTTCTAGAATAATCATCAATTAGAGTAAAAATATATTTACTTCCACCAATAGATGTTTGTTCCATAGGCCCCACTAGATCAGTATGAATTAGATCTAATATTGTTCTTGATTTCTTTTTACTGCTAGAGAAAGGTAATTTACTTTGTTTCCCTTTAAGGCATATTTCACAAGGATTATCAGATATTTTTATATCACTAACCCTAATAGCCATTTTAGAAATAATTTTCATATTCTTTCTAGACATATGACCCAACCTTCTATGCCAAAGAAGATTATCTTCACTTACAGAAAATGCAATATTTTTATTTCCAAATAAAAGTCCTTCCTGTTTTAAGGTATTAAAAGTATTCAACTTATAAATTCCATTATTACATCTGGCTGTTGCTATTACTTTGTTATCAGAATCCATAATTCGAGCTCCCCTTCTAACAAAATTTATTTTATAACCTTTCTGTATAATTTTGCTGACAGCCAATAAATTAATTGCTGCATCAGGGGCAAAACTAACATCTTTAGCTTCTATATTAACAGGTTTTCCAAACACATTTAAATTTAATTCAACATTTCCAACAGATTCAACATTTAATTTTGAATTATCAGCGGTTGTAAAATTTAAACTTTTTTTTTTTTTTTTTTTTTTTTTTTTTTTTTTTTTTTTTTTTTTTTTTTTTTTTTTTTTTTTTTTTTTTTTACGGCACATCTACATCTAGGTCATTAGCGCCGACATCCAGGTTGCAGCGAGGAATTTTACCATCGAGCCGTGGGATGATAAAATTCCTTCCGGAGGTTGGGAATCGAACCCACCATCTCCCGCTTATGAATCCAAGGCGCTAGCCATTAGACCACGGGAGACCCCTTAAATTATTATTTTTAACTGAGCTACAAATAAAATTATTCATGTTATTGGTCAAGTGTGTTGAAGCACAAGAATCTAAATACCATGAATTCTTTTCAATATTATTTCCAGATGAGTAAGCTAGAAATGCTTTAGACTTATTTCCTTTATTAATATATTTTTGATTGCCCCCGTTGCTTCTGAAGAAATCATCGATGTCCGATAAGTACATAGAGAATGAAAAAGGACTTAAAATTTCACCCTGAAAAAGACCTTCTGTTATTTTAACTCTTCTTGATAAACCTTCGCTGCTTTTTACTTGTACTACCGCACTTTCATAAAGCCTCCGAAGCAGTCGGATTAGCTTTGTACTTAACCCCAAATTGTATAACTTGAACCATATTTTATTATGCGGAACTGAGTCAAAGGCGCATTTTTATTTATTTATTTAGAAGTTACAACAATGTAAAAATACATTTCCAGTAAAATGATACTTGCGAATATGTCCTGAAGCTCGTGAGGAGGGAAGCCGCACAGTTGCAGTACCCACAAGGCAGAAAGATTAAAATCAGGAAGAACTACTCCTGTAGTTGGTCTCTAGGCCAGTTCCGCTTCAGTCGGCGAACGGGGTTATTTGGGATTAGATGCGAGGATGAAGAGTTTATTAAAGAATTAGGATGGCCGTCTAATTTTGAATGAAATTTTTGACATAATTTTTGAAGAGGGTGTGATTATATTAGCCGGGAAGGTAGAAAGAGTTTGTAATAAAGCTCTTCCCCGGGGATTAGCGACACGACAACCCCATTGGGGATGTTTTGAATTGAGGTCTCCGCCAATTAAAAAACGTGGACCAAGATGATGGAAGAAGTTCTGGAAGGTGGTGACAGAAACAGATCTATTTGGAGGACAGTATACAGCTGCAACTGTGATAGGAAACTGGAAGGTCGACTGTAGGGAAATTGATGTACTCTGAAGGATATTTGGTGGGAATTGATTTGGAATTCGGAAGTGATAAATCGAACATCGTACAAGTATAGCTGTTCCACCGTGAGCAGTCCCGTCTGGATGGTCAGTTCTGTATGTCTTGTATCCGAAGGCGCATTTAAAATCAATAAATGCAGTATACAGGGTGATTAAGTAGCCGAACTCTAGGAGGTGATGGTACACATAATTTCCAACAAAAAAGTTCATTTGAAGTATGGTCCGATTCCGAAAGGAAAAGGAGCTATGTCCAATTTTCTGTTTTTTTAACGTACTCATGTTTTTTAATGAATAAGCAAGGATTTCTCAAAAACTATTCAAGATAATTAAATTCTAATTGTGCAATCATAAAAAAGACAAAATTTTCTTTAAAACACAGTAATTTAATTCACTAGAACTATTATTAAAAGATACTTTCTGGACGTCCAATAACGCACTTCTCTTTTTATCAATGAATCAGAGTTTTTTCGCGATTTTTTTCCTCACCCCCTAACAGACTACAGATTCAATACTTACACGAAAACTTCTACATTTAATAAGCATTAAATCCATGTAAATAAAGTGGAGGTTAATTCGGGGATAAATTGAAAGATTGGCTCCCTTTTGTCAAAGAAATTTGGAATGTAGTTTTGTTACTTTCAAATACCTTGTGTGAAAAAATTAAAAATTATTCATTTTTTAATGTCCAAACTGTGGGTATCCATTGTCCAGTCCAGAAGCAATAAAAAGTAACTGAAAGAAATGATTGGAAAAGTTTTTCATTTGGGATATCTGTTACATTTTTTGTTTAACAAATTTTCATTGATTTATCTTTTACATGATGTTGTTGGCACTGAAATATTTGCTAATATATTTGAAAATTTGCTAAATTTTCAATTGGGCCTTTATGAACTTGGGAAGTGGATCCATCCACTGTCTAACAGCACTGCTGCTATGTGCAGGACAGCAATCCATCTGGAACCATGAATCTATGTGCTAGCGGAACGTCTTCCAATGCAATAGGTCGGTCGTATTTAAATCGTGTGGAGGTTTAAAAATATCTTGAATCAATCCTGTCAGGAATCAGGATTGGCTGAAGAAGATATTCGTCCAAAATCCCGAACCACACGTTATCTTGGAACTGATATTGATTGTGGATCTTCACACGGCATAAGGATTAAAATGAAACCAAGTATGCGAATTGGGACTGTTAAATATTCCATTCCGTGTGAATGTGGCTTTGTCTGTCCACAAAATATTGCCGCCGAACTGAGGATTAACATTTTCCCTCCCGCAATGTTTTGCACAATTTTTAATTTTATTTCCAATTTTATTTGAAAACATTTCAAATTATGTGCAAATTCTCGATTACAATTATTCAACTACCCTGCAATCTTTTTTAATTCTCCGCTCAAAATTTCTAGTCAAAACTGGGAGGCAAATACATCATGTAAGAGATAAATCAATGAAAAATTGAAAAACATGAAATGTAACAGATCTCTCAAACGACAAACTTTTCCAATCATTTCATTCTGTTATATTTATTGCTTCCGGAATGGACAATGGATACCCACAGTTTGGTCATTAAAAAATGAATAATTTTTAATTTCTTCACACAAGGTATTTGAAAGTGGGGGCGAGGTTAGCTCAGTGGTAGAGCACTTGACTAATAAGCTGGAGGCCTGAGTTCAAATCCCGAGCAACACTGAAGATGTTTTCTTCTAGTGTCTTCGTTCATGGGTTGAATTCGTTCTCCCTGGCCGTCCCTAGGCCAACCCAGCCTTTAATTAATTTAATAATGGGTACCGGGGTCTCCCGTGGTCTAATGGCTAGCGCCTTGGATTCATAAGCGGGAGATGGTGGGTTCGATTCCCAACCTCCGGCAGGAATTTTATCATCCCACGGCTCGTTGGGAAAATTCCTCGCTACACCCTGGATGTCGGCGCTAATGACCTAGATGTAGATGTGCCGTAAAAAAAAAAAAAAAAAAAAATAATGGGTACCTTGGTTGTTGCTAATGACTCTAGCAGTCGAAGCAGCCAAGGGGAAAATCAGGCGGCCGGAGCATAGTACTGACCACACTATCTCCCTAGTGTGCCGTATGGTCATGAATCAGATACCTCTATAGTATCTGCCCCTCTGGGCCATCGTGTCCTGTTAAGGGACTGATTTTTTTTTTAAAAACTACTTTCCACATTTTTTTGATAAAAGGGAGCCAAGCGTTCAATTTATTCCCTAATAAACTTCCACTTCATTTTCATCGATTTAATGCTTACTAAATGTAGTAGTTTTCCTGTAAGTATTGAATCTGTAGTCCTTTAGAGGGCTGAGAAACAAAATCACAAAAATACTCTGTTTCATTGATAAAAACAGAAGTGCGTTATTGGACGTCCAGAAAGTATCTTTTAATAATAGTTTTAGTGAATTAAATTAATGTATTTTTAAAGGACATTTTGTCTATTTTATGATGGACTAATTAGAATTTAATTATTTTGAATAGTTTTTGAAAAAAACCTTTCTTATTCATTAAAAATCATGACTACGTTAAAAAAAACAAAAAAAAAAAAACAGAAAATTGGGCATAGCTCCTTTTCCTTTTGGAATCGGACCATACTGGAAATGAACTTTTTTGTTGGAAATTATGTCTACAATCTCTTCCTAGAGTTTGGCTACTTAGACCTGAATCGCCCTGTATATGGAGCGCCTTTTCAAGCGAAGGTGGATATGGATCACAGAAGACAAAATGAATATATTATCCTTGCAACTTCGACCTTTTCGGAAACCTACTTGAATTTCAGGAATGGCACAAACCTCTTCATCCCACAATAGGATGCGATTTAGTAAGATTTGAGTAAATATGTTGAGTATGCAATTAGCTAAGGCGATATTGACATCTCTTCAGCCGGTCTGTAACTAATCCTTCTAATGGCCGAACAGAACTCTTTGCTGTTTCTAGTGTTTTCCAAACAATTTGAAATTTCATCAAACTATCTCATTTTCTTACCTTTGAGGAGAAGTTGATAATGTTTTTTTATCCGAATATATTTCATGAGTTCACCGTTTTCAAACATCTGATCTCTGCAGATTTTTAATTGCCTATTTAACTTCTCGGCATTCTTTGTCAAACCATTTCTGTTTCCTTGCGCATTTTTAAACGTACATTCGACTCTTTGTTTGTACCATCTCACAAGCCTCCGCTGCTTCTAGGATTGCAGTATTGAAGTTTTCATTAAGAAAGTCTACAGTGCATTGGGCGGGGTCAAGTAAAATTCTGGAAGAATTCTCTAAGACCTGTTTGTAAATTTTCATTTTTTCGGGAATTCACCTTACTACCTTAGTATTTGATGCTTGTAACCGAAATTTTGTCCTATTAATGCGCTGCGCCATCCCCAGCTTAAGAAGGACCGGAAAGTGATCTGATGCAGTAATAACTTCCAAAACCTCAAGATCCTTCACCACTTGAAGACTAGTTATGGAGCACCATACAAGGTCTATTATACTCTTACCACGGCTACAAACGAATGTGTAAGGCCCTGGAGAATCACTTTCTGCGCTACCGTTAATCAGAACATAACTCAATGTATTCATAAATTCATTTAGAATTCTTCCGTTTTGATTTAGTGTCGGATTTAGAGCGTGTAGGGTTAAGATTGCATGGATGAAAGCCTTCAGAAATAGCCCTGCTCTTCAATACCCCGTCTACAATTAAAATCAACGCCAATTAAAGTAAAGGTTTCATTATTGAGCTTTAAATTGTTCATGGTAGCTTCCAATTTATCCAAATGTTGTGTGATGTTAGTGGAGGGTCTAAAATAAACAAAAACTATAACTAAAGATTGCTCTTTAAATCTAAATTTTATAATAATCCAATCCGGGGTTAGATCTATCCCTGCTACATTTGTTAGTGGAACGTTATTATTGGTTAGTAATAAAAGACCACCAGATTCTCTACCATGGTTTTTAGATTTTGTTGCAGGTGAAAATGCCAAAACAGAGAAGTTCAACGTGTTGACCAAACACGGTTCCGAGGTCAACCAAGTCTCTAAACAACAAATAATAGGATATTTATCAAAACAGTCCACTTTATCGACAAGATTTCTAAAACCAAAACTATTCCAAAATAAAATCGTGTAGAAACTCAGGTGACTCCGGGAGTTCTTATTTCGGCCAGACACCCGAAGTAGTACCGCCTGCGCAGACTGCGGTGTACAGTCTTCCGAGAAACTCTCTTTGGTTTTCTCCGTATTCAGCCACTTCAGAATTGGTTGTTGGCCTTTGTTTTTAGCACTAGATTTCTTCAGCTTCGATCGCTTTCTTTTCCTTTGTGTAGCTTCATCCCTGCTATCAGATTGACATTCCGATGCTGCCATGTCGTGTTGTTGTCATTGCTGAATGTCATCAACAGTGTTTGTCTGTCCTGGCACTATCAATTTATCCCAAACTAGTTTTGCTGGCACATTCTCACTTCTAGCCTTTTTTTAAGAGTGGCAAAAGTACATTCCTACTGTCCTAATATTTATTGGAAAATCCAAGGAAATGCTTATTTCTCTACCCTTAAGTAGTCTGCCTCCACGAAGAATTCGATATTTTAATCTGAGAGTTGATAACCTGACCAGAATTGGACTGTTATCTAGAATATTTTTCCCCAGCTTCTTGATGACATCTTTATGTGACAACAAACATACATTTAACTTCATTAAGTCATTAAAAACGTATAGTACCGCTTCTTTTATTTTGTTTTGGTCACAAACCACATTTGTGGTTATTGCTACTTATTAATACTGGCGTTAATGACCACAAAGGTTGACACGCCTTAACCACATTTGTGGTTATTGCTACTTATTAATACTGGCGTTAATGACCACAAAGGTTGACACGCCTTAACCACATTTGTGGTTATTGCTACTTATTAATACTGGCGTTAATGACCACAAAGGTTGACACGCCTTAACCACATTTGTGGTTATTGCTACTTATTAATACTGGCGTTAATGACCACAAAGGTTGACACGCCTTTCCAATTTAAAAAGTTTATCTTCAATGCACTGGGTTTTCTTCTCAATTTCTTTAATTTTTCCTTTTCTTTCCCCCGTATCCTTTTGTATATAACTGTTTAATGCGGTATATTTTTTCATGGGCCTCACAGCTATTTTTAAGTAATGCAATTTCTTTTTTTAGAAATTGAGTGTTACCGTCAACTGATGCCTTGACACTATTAGTTGCCTTCATCAACTCTTCCATGTTGATTTTTCTTTTCCTTATAATTTTTATTTGTAAAAAATATATAAAATATCTGGTTGATGAAGGAAGATTAATTAAACAAAAGAGCCGACTCCGTTAGAGTGAATGAACTCCCAACAATGTCACTATCAGCTGATATTGTTGTTGTGACGTCATTGATGACGAGTTCTTCAAGTGGTCCGTGAGCTTTGCAAATGGCCGAAATTCTGGGATACATGTGATATTGCTAAATGGAAAATTGGGCTCAACTGACAGAATTCAATTCTCTTGGAATACCTGAAGTCCACACCATCAACAAAATAAAGCCAGACGAGAGGAGTTTCTCTATACTCCAGAGTATCCAGGTGAGTCAGGTGCATGCTATCAACACTTGTCTGAATAAAAACTGCTTTCACTGATTTAAAACTTTTCCGAATATTAATGACATCGCACAAAGTTAATATAAATCTTATTATATGATAACCAGGTAACTCTAACCTAAATTATAGGTTAACCGGCTATAACCTCATAACCTTCCTCATGTTGCGATATTGTTGAACTGATTATGAAGCTGAATAGATTAACAAGCGTAACCATTTCGAAATATCGAAACCAAAACTTTAGGTTTAGAAACCTAAATTGTAGGTATTTTCATCCTCTTTATTTTACTACAGAATAAATTTTTGCGGAAATAGCTTGCTTTGAAAGTTATAAGCTGAAAAGAACTAAAATAGATCATTTTAGTGATTTTTTGATGAATTATCATATTTGCCGAGCACATTTTTGGTGGACAACTTCAGATCCTGGCAAACAAAACAATTACACGAACTTTTCACTTCGACCCCTTTTTCAGCGCCGTTTGACTGGGCTAGTAGGCAACAAGTCGCTGACACATGTTTTGTCGCGCAGTCGTCTGCGACATTTTGGTTGCAGCGAAATGTGCCGCGACTCGTTGCAAATGGTTTCCATTATGCGATTTGTGCCGGCGACTTGTCGCAGGCCAGATTTGTAGTATTGATAACGGGGTTTTAGTAGACCATGCAATAAAATATAGACACACATTTGATTTCGAGAATATAAAAGTTTTGAATAAAGGAAAGAACCCCATAAGAAGAAAAATAAAAAAAAATATACATATAATTAAAAATAGGAAAACAAACAGTAAATAAAAAAGTCCGACTCGCAGGAACTGCAGCATCTTAGCGCGGTTCCGTTCATGTCCCTAGTGTCATTTGATAAGCTTAGAAAAGAAATAAACTTATTTTTTTTATATATCTCGTGAAAATTGTCAAAATCCTCTCGAACATCTCGAATAAAAGTGATATTAAGGTGTCAGGGACACCGACAGTAGCTAACTTTTACACAGAAGCGGAAATTAAAAAAATCTGGCTCTCATTCTAAAGCAAAGCTCTTTAAATCAATACAAAATATGCCTAATAAAGCCTTTCTAGTGGATACAGAAGCATGGGCGTATATGAGGGGGGGGGGCTGAGGGGGCTGCAGCCCCTCCCGAAATTTTGAATTGATGATAAAAACTTCTCGTAAAACCCTTAAAAATAAATTAAATAAGATCACTTAGTTCATAAAACATATTTTATTTTACGTGTAATAGCGTTTTAGTTGCCTAAAACTATTCCAAGCTCTAAATATTTAGTATTCCATACCCTGGAAATGGTCTCAGCCCCCCCCCGAAATTGTTTTTATATACGCCCATGTACAGAAGGATCAAGAAGAAGTACACAAGATTGAGTAGAATACCCTGCCTAATATAGCCTATATAGAATAATATGTTGAATAAAACCTATCTAGTAAATACACAAGGACAAATAAAAGTCTTGACGAATAAAAAAACAAGAAAAAAAACTTTATTTAACAAAATAAAACAAAGTTTAGTTGCCCAACTACAATAGAATAATATACCTAATTAAGTCTATGGAGTAGACACAAATGGACCAAAAACAAGTCTTGTGGAATATTGTTTTTTTTTTCTAATTAAATACTTTTTATCAATATTTAGTATATAACCTTTGTTGAAAACTATTGATTGCTAATTGATGAATCGGTTTACAACTAAGTAGTCTTTATCAATATTTAGTATATAACCTTATGTTTGGATCTTAGTTTTTGGGGTGCTCTCCACCTAGGCTTTGTATTTGTGTCGGCAGATACCTGGGGTATATTTACAGCTCTTGAGGATTAACTCTTAGCAGGTAAATTTCCTGCGGCCCCCTGGTTTCTACGGGCATTGAACTTTAGGAGGGTTGGATTTAGGACTTAATATACGTATGTAGACTAAATCATAGCAAGAAGTAATCCTCCGTCGTCGGTTCTTAACTATGTAGACTCGCTAATGTTATCCAATCTTAGATACATCGTATTTAAAATCCACAGCAAAAACACGACATTTCATCAGAATCCCCTGCTGAATAAAACTTATATAGAATAATATGCAAAATAAAGCCTATCTAGTGGATAAAAATAGAGGAAAAAAGCCGTTCGTGGTGGTAGAAAATCTTAAACGTATTTCGCTCAGAAATCTCAGAAATATTGTCACTAATTTTAGGTATCCTGTTTTATAGCCAAATAGATTAATATTCTATAATCAATAAGAAAAATCTACTAACAATAAAAAACTATAGGTAACAGATGAAAATAGGGAATACCAAGAATAATTCTAAAGAACGAAATCAACACCAGTACTGTCACATCTAGATATTCATAAGGCATCTTCGAATTCTAACAAACAAAATATTGATTCTAATTATACGTATCCTGTTTCATTGACAAATACATTTGACTACTATAAGCAATTAAAAACACTAGGGAATATGCCAAAGAACTCGGAGTAGGAGCCTCGAAAAGTTTCAAAACATTTGAAGGAAATCGACAAATCCAAAACTGACATTTCATACGGTACAGCCTGATATATTTTTAACAATGAATTGTTTTTCTTATTTTAATTAATATGTTTTATTGTCAAATACATTATCCAACCTTAAGCAATTAAAAAATAACAAGGAATAAAAACAAACAAAAAGAACCGTTCGAATAAACGAAATCAATTACTTCAAAGTTTAAGCACTTATTTCTACGATTGACATAGCCTAATCAAAAACTGTTTCAGAATCTTTTTTGTAGAACATTTAGTAAGTTTTCGCATGGTAACCCTCCGTTTACCAATAATCCTAACCGTCTTCGAGATATTAGGGAATGTATACGAAGTTCCCAAAACATTTCATGTCTGTTAATAAAATATTTTATTCTAATCCTTCCTTAGCTCCAAACGTAACCAAAATTTTAACATATTAGTGTTGATGAAATTCAAACATGCAGAAAATGTTTGAACTGAATCCCATAATTTTAAGTATCAAAATCAAAGACAAAAAGAACAGTTCGAATAAGCGAAATCAATCACTTTAAAGTTTTAAGCACTTATTTCTCCGATTGACATCGCCTAATCAAAACTTTCATTAGAACCTTTTTTGTAGAGCATTGAGTAAGCTTTCTAATGGTATTCTTCCGTTTCCCAAATTCTCAACCTTTTTCGAGATATTAAGGAAAGTACACAAAGTTACCAAAACTTTTTTATGCCTGTTAATAAAATATTTTATTCTAACCCTTCCTTAAATCCAAACGCAACCAAAATTTCAACATATTAGTTTTAATGAAAGTAGAACCTGCAGTAAATGTTTCAACTGATTCCCTTGATTCTAAGTACCCAAACCAAAAACGGAATTCAAAAATTATTTTTTCAGTTTTCTCGAAAACGGTTAAAGCTATCGCCTTGAAAATGGTTCCATTCGTTTTCCTAGCCCAAGAAGCCTATAGCCCAAAAGAGTACTTACAAGCTTATGAACTCAAAAACGTAAGCGTTACGATTTTTTTTGCGCGAATTTCGCCCCAAACGCCATCTTCCAGTGGGCGGATTTTGCTAGTTAACGAACTTGACCTTTCAAATTGGACGACAGATTTTTGTACCAAATTTCATCAAAATCGGACCATCAGGGAAGCCAGAAATGAGCGAACAGACAAATATATATATATATATATATATATATATATATATATAAATATATATATATATATATATATATATATATATATATATATACAAATTTGAACCACCGTTATTTTCGGTCTCTAGGGGTTCTGAAACGCGAAATTTTCTTGTCGGCACTTCCGGATTGTTTCATTGTATCAACCTTATAAGCGGGGGTCCTCCCTATGGGGGAGGGAGGAACCGCGCTAAAAGGAAGATCGAATATTTAAACAATATATTTTTTAATATACTCGACGATAATTAGGAATATTAATATCATTCCTTTTATTTTGTATCATTCGTTATTACAATGTATGACAATAGCTTTCTCTGGAATCGATTTAAGCTAGGATCGATCTGAATCATCTGATGATTAACGTAAATAAAAACAATATAAACTACAAAACAGACAAACAAGGCATTTCTCCTATTTACACCAATATTTTTCAAAAACTCTCCCGACCCCCTCACTCGTATTTTCCCATGCTCCTTGTGTATCCTTCCATTAACACTTTTTTCTCCTTTCCTGTCATAAAACTCTTTTGATCCTTACCGCCCTCCTCCCATCCCTTGTTTTTGTTCAGTTACATATACCCTGGAAGATTCCAGTTTTCTTGTATATTTTCACAATGGTTACTTACGTGTTAACTTTGGTCTTTCTCTGCCTCCCGGCACCTTCATTGGTATGAAGTAACTTATTTACTGTTAAAAATTAATTAATATTATTATTAGTGTCTATTCACTTGTACATACCTCATGTAAAATATGTTTTATGTTTCTATGATTTCCTACAACTAATTTCTAGATATACAACTATTGTTCACTTACCTGTTTAGTAACAACATAATATGTAGTTCTCATATTTTAAGAACAAATTGTTCTTAAAAAAAGTTGATTTGTATTTACAGATCTATCATTTATCTTACCAGTAAACCTTTTTTCTGTTTATTAATTCTGGTTTGTTTTTGTCATTTTAGCTGAAGAAGGCTACCAATGAGTAGCCGAAACGTCCTTTATACAATTTTTTTACAAAAATCGTATTGATGTTTTCCTTGCCGAATTCCAACTAATCCCTGACTGCTTATCACCTCGACGGCTAACTATCTAATCTTCCTAATATTTAATTAAATTTAAAGTGTTAGTGAAGCTACGGGAAAATTTGAAAAAAAAAGAAGAAAAAGTACAGGTTTATTAATGAATTATAAGTTAATAGTAAAAATATTGTCTGTTGTTTATTCTCTGTCTATGGATAATAATAATGACCATTATTTAATAGCAGAATAACAATAATGTGAATACTCCATATATATCACTTCTTACAAACCTTACAAATTCTTATCACTATTCAAGCCCGTGACATCATGATTAATAATAATAATAACCAGACCGAATGTTGTTTTATGTCTTTATCCTTCCCTAGAATGATGTCTATTTGTTTCTGATAGACAGTTAACAGAGATTTTATTTTCTCAAGCTAAAAATGCAACCTGGACCACTGTGGACGGTTCCCCGTCTTGTTTGATGTAACCACTTTTGTGATAATGTTCTAGGTGTAGATTTGTATAAGGAACAAACATACAGACAGACAGCTGGTAGACGTTTTTGAACTAGCCTACGAGACTTCCCGGATCAAGACCTACCCGTGTGCCAAGTTTGGTCAAAATCGGTCAAACGGTGTGGATTTGTTTAAGGAACAAACCCAGAAACAGACAGACACGTGATTTTTATTTATATACTCGTAGATATCTTGTAGAATGCCTCTTTTTTGCACAATAGAAAAACTTGCATACGGGTGAGCAGAGGCTTTTGTTAGTATGTGTATGTGTATATAAACAGGGGGCCCAGATAAGCGGGCCACAAGAGAAATAACTTCTAACCGGTTATAGGATATATGAGGATAGTTAGGAACGAAGAAGGTAGCAGTAACAAACTTCACGCTGATTTTGGATTTGGATTGCGTTTCAGGGCAAACAACTTTGTGGTTCTCATTGCCCTATTTTTTCCATGTAGATTATGTTTTGTGTCAGTGTAATTTGTGTTGTGTTATGAAAAAATGTTGTGATGGTGGATTGTTTTAATGCTTTTCATCTATTTATTATTTAACTTTTATTATATTATTATTATTTTCTTTTTTAATGTATGCTATTTTATATACAACCTTACATACTACTATATACAAACTATTGCCTACTATTTACATTTTTTTTTTTTTTATTTATTTATTTTTTTTTGTATTCATTTTTTTTTTTTTTTTCTTACATGCTATTTCATACAAAACCTTAACTACTACTATATACATTTTACTGCTTTTTTTTTTCTTTTTTTTTTTCTTACATGCTATTTTAATCACAACCTTACATACTTCTATATACATATTATTGCCTACTATTTACATGCATAGTTTTTTTTTTTTTTTTTTTTTTTTTTTTTTTTTTCTTGTTTTTATTTTTTATTTATTTATTTTTATAATTGTTATTTTTTTGTTACATGCTATTTCATACAAAACCTTAACTACTACTATATACATTTTACTGTTTTTTTTTTCCTTACATGATATGTTAAACACAACCTTACATACTACTATATACATATTATTGCCTACTATTTACATGCATAGTTTTTTTTTGTTTTTTTTTTGTTTTTTCATATAAAACCTTAACTACTACTATATACATTTTACTGTTTTTTTTTTTTTTTTTTTTTTTACATACAACTTTACATACACATTATTACTATTTACACATTACTATATACACATTATTGTCTACTATTTACATACATTCATACTACATACATGTTACTTCATCCACATCCTTAGATACTACCCTATATACATTCATACAACACCCTATTTACAGTTTCACTATTTACATTCTACTTCATTTTGATTTATATATATTTCTGTATATCATTTATAAAATAATTATATTTCGTTATATAATTCTATCTTTTTAAGGAATTTATAGGAATGTTCAGTTGGTCTAATTCTTTCCTGTAATGCTGGCATTGAGACAAGAGATGCTTTATAGTCAGTGTTTCGCTGCACTTTGGCAATTTGGAGGTTCTTCTCTTGCCATCAGATATCCATGGGTGATTCTGGTGTGTCCAATTCTTATTCTGGCTATGACTACCTCCTCTCTTCTATTTTCCCTTGAAGAAGAGAACCAAGGTTCTACGTTGTTTTTTATGTCTTTTAGTTTGTTCTGCTCCACTTCTTGCCACATATCTTCCCAGTTTTTCTTTATTTTGTTATTTAAAGGGAGATACAGTTCATTTCCCGTTAATGGGGTCGGCGTGATTTCCCTCAAGTTGTGCGCCTCTTTTGCGGCCATATCTACAACCTCATTTCCTTTGATTCCTATGTGGCTGGGAATCCAAATGAATTCGACCGAGTTTCCTTGCAGTTTGTGTGTTTGGAAGTAGGTTTGTATTTTTTGAACTATTGCATTTTTTGAGTACATATCTTGTAGGCTGAGTATAGAACTTAAGGAGTCCGTGCATATCAGTATATTTGTCTGGGTTGTCTGGAGGTTTTGATACAGAGCTAGTCCAATTGCAGTGAGTTCAGCAGAATGAATGTTGCAGAGCTTGTTTATTTTACACTTGGTTATTGTTTCTCTGTTGTATGTGGCACAAGACGTGGACTCATTTATTTTTGAGCCATCGGTGAATATTACTTTGGCTCCTTGTTTTTGTTTTAAGATTTCATTGAACTTGTACTTTGCTTCATGGACTGGCATAGTCCCTGTGCTTTTCTTGATGAGTCTTGTGAGTTGGGTGTTTATTTTCGGTAGCTCTATGGTCCAGGGTGGGAAGACAGGGGGTGGCGGTAGATTTATGTTATGTTGCAGTAGGAATTCTGTTATGTTATTTAGTCTGATTCCTATTGGTTTTGTGGATGTAGGTTTGCTCTCAAATTTTCGGCTGTATCTTCTATTGAATACATATGGGTAAGTTGGATGTGTTGGTTGAATTGCTAGTTTGGACATATATCGGGCAGCTAACTGTTGTCTTCTGAATAGCAGGGGTGGGGGGTATTCCTGCATCTACGCACATGCTGAGAATTGAACTGGAACGGAAGGCTCCTATTGCTGTTCTGATCCCTGCATGGTGAATGGCATCGAGTTTGTTCAACACAGTAAGTCTGGCCGAGCCATATATCATGCTTCCGTAGTCGATCTTGGCCAGTATTACCGCTTTGTAGATGGTCAACAGGGATTTTCGATCGGCACCCCAAGTTGTGTTTGCCAATACTCTAAGAAACTTAAGTCTGTCCGCTGAACGTTTTTTCAGATCATTTATATGTTCAGCCCATTTTAGTTTTGTATCAAAGGTAAGTCCTAGGAACCTGATGCTCTCAGCGTATATAATGGGTGAATTGTACAAATTTATGGTGGGTTGGTTTAAGTTGGTTCTTCGTCTGGAAAATAGCATACATTTCGTTTTATCGGGAGAGAATTTGAAGCCTGTCCTTTCCGACCATCTCTGTAGCTTTGTTACGGCTACCTGAAGATGTTTTTGAATAAATGGTAGGCTTCCTGACCTACAAATTATGGCAAAATCGTCGACAAATAATACCCCTTGAACTCTAGATGTTATGCAGTTGGTAATTTCGTCTATCATCTATGGCAAATAATGTGGTGCTCAGGACACTTCCCTGGGGGACACCTGTATCTTGAAAGTGAAAACTAGAGAGCGTGTTGCCAACCTGTACTTGGAATGATCTGTCTTCTAGAAATCTTTGGATGAAGGTAGGCAGGTTTCCTCGCAATCCCCAGGAGTGTATTTTCTTCAATATCCCATATCTCCATGCTGTATCAAAAGCTTAATGTATGTCGAAGAATATCCCTATAGCGTGTTGGTTGTTTATAAACGTTTCTTGTAGGTATGTGTCCAGTTTCACCAGATTATCGATTGTGGATCGTCCTCTAGTGAAGCCGCATTGGAGGCCATTCAGGAGCTTGTAGTTTTCCAGAACCCAGCCAAGTCTTCTATTTACAATTCTTTCCAGTATTTTACACAAGCAGTTGGTGAGTGACACTGGTCTGTAGTTTGTGGCTTCACTTGAGCTTTTTCCAAGTTTGGGAATTGGTATAATGATTGCGTGTTTCCATGTCTTCGGTATGTTGCCAGTCTGCCAGATTAAGTTATAAAGTTAAAGGATTTTGAATTTGAATGGTTCTGGTAGTTTTTGGATCATTTCGTATGTCACTTCGTCTGGGCCGGGGGATTTTCCTGTGAGTCTGGCTATTGCGTATCTGAATTCGGACATAGTAAGGGGGGAGTTGTATGGCATAGTATTTTCATCATCTTCATGGAAGTGTATCGGTTCGGATTCTTGTTCAGTTTTGTATTCTGAAAACTTTGGTTCGTATCTGTGGTTCTGGTTGCTGAAAACCGTAGCAAATTCTTCTACTATATCCAGCTCGTTTGTGTTGAGCTTTCCGTTTACATTTATGTAGATTGGGGGTCTCTGGGTTTTTCCGGTGATTGCGCGGACTTTGTTCCATATTGTTGCTGAAGGGGTAGAGGTGTTTATGGTGGATACATAATTTTTCCAGGAATTGGCCTTGGTTGTATTTATGATCCTCTTGCATTTTGCTTTTTCCTTTTTGTAACTTATGAGGTTTTCTTCGGACATAATTCGGATGAATTTCCTATATGCCCTTCGTCTGCTTTTAATAGCATCCTTGCATTCTTGGTTAAACCAAGGTAAGGTTCGGTGTCTAGATTCCGAATTTGTTTTTGGGATGGCTTGGCTTGCTGCGTCAATGATGGTTTGGGTGATTTTTTCGCTTGCTTCTTCTGTGTCATTAGGGAGAGGCCCACGTATTACTGCAAGTTGTTGGAACATATCCCAGTCTGCATTATTCATTTTCCATCTTACTTTCTTGGATGGATTTGGTAAGTCGGCGTAGCTTGTTATAAGTATGGGAAAATGATCGCTGGAATATTGGTCTGGGAGTACATTCCATGTGGCATGTTTTATTATGTGGCTGCAGCAGGTTGAAACATCTATTGCTGATAGGGTTTGATATGTATTACTGAGGAAGGTGGGTTCTCCAGTGTTGAGGATATGTAGGTTGTTGTCATAAATAGCCTTTTCGATAATGTTCCCTCTATTGTTGTCGGTCTTCGATCCCCAATATTTTGAATGGGCATTCATATCCCCCAAGAAAATCAGTGGTTTCTGGAGTTGCTTGATTAGTTGGTCTATGTCCTGGTTATACAAAGTGTTGTTTGGTGGTAGGTAAATATTTGCTATTGTAATGGGAATGTCTGTTTGGGTTTGGATTGCTATTGCTTGAAGGTTGGTTTGAATGTCGACTATTCTGAATGGTATTTTGTTTGATATGGCGATAAGTACCCCGTTGCATGCTTTCCCCCCGAGGAGGTAGTCATAGCGGTGAATGGTATAGCCCTTAAGTGTGAAGTTGTCAGAATCCTTTAGGTTGGTTTCTTGTAGACAGATGAAATCTGGCGAGTAGTCCTGTACTATTAGTTGCAGGTCGGTTAGGTGTGTTCTTATGCCGTTACAATTCCACTGAATTAATTTAAAGTTATTTCCGTGGTTTCTATACATTTAGGGTGAGATTTGTTTTATTTATATATGTATATATAAACACGCACACACATACATATACATACACATACACACACATATATATGTATATACACACACATACACATGCATACTCTCAGACATACGCCTACAGACATAAATAAATATAGATATCAATAATAATATAATAGAAGTAAACATGCATGAGTACATATAACTAAATTTCTTGGAACTTGCATAAATATTTGTAACCATTAGCATGAGCATATATTTTACAAGTATTAGTTGAGTGTAATGCGTGGAATGATATGTTTCAATATTGTTTTGGTTTATGCAAGTATATTTTTTGTTGTGTGTTTAGTGGATATTTGTTGATAAAAAATTTGGTTTCATACACATTGTTTTGAATTGTTTGTATATAATATACATTCTATTGTGTGGAATCGACATCCATTTTATCATTTCCTTTCTTTCTCTGTGGTTTGGGTGTGTTGGCCGAGCTAGGTCGGGATTGTTTATTTGTGAGTACGGGTGGAGTTTTCTTATTAGGGAGTTTAGTACTGATAGTGTCTATTGTAGCCTTGGACTCTTGCTTCTTATCGTCTGCCTTGCTGGGAGGAGTAGAGGCAGCCGAACCACTAGGGAGAGGTGGGGAAGTAGAGATAGCTAGGAGGGAGGGGATAGTGGTGGTAGGAGGAGGAGGGAGAGGTGGGGAAGGAGAGAGTACAGGAGGGAGTGAGAGAATATGAGGGGATGAGAGAGAGGGAGTGAGGGTTAGGGAGGAGAGGGGTGGGGAGGGGCGGGGAGCTCTCAGCTCCAGTCATCCTTACGCTTCCGACAAGGGAAGTTTTATGAGAATTATTATTAATTTTTTGTTCAAATAAATCTGTTTGTATTCCTATTTCTGCTGTTGCTGTCTTTTTGGTATTTGTTTTTAATAGAATTTCGGAATATTTGGGTGTTTTTAGTAATGAATTTTGGGGAACGTTATTAAAAAATTTCTTTTTAGCTGATCCGTAGGTTATTTTCTCATTTATTTGTATTTTTTAAATTTCCTTTTCGACTATGAAATGCGGGCAGTTTTTGTCGAAACTATTGTCTGCTCCTTTGCAAACCGCACACATCACCGGGCCACTGCAGGCTCCCTCGTGTTTTGGGTTGCTACAAGTGCTACACATGAATGGTTTTGTACAAAAAAACTTTACATGCCCGAATTGTAAGCACCTCGTACTAGTATGTTAAGGTAACCAACTTTAATGTTTCGCGGTAGGTCGGGAATTCCAAAGGTGAGGAGGTAACTATGGGTGTTTATTACCTCATTGTTCCTTTTAATAGAGAAGCGGTGAATATCCGTCACATTTTGGGATTTTAATTCAATTTTTGCTTCCTCTATATCTACCACGTCCAAATCGTAGCAGCGAATCACTCCCTGGCTACTATTTAATTTAGAATGTGGGGTAACTTCAACTTCCATGTCATTACATAATTTACTACAACTAATTAGTTTTTTGGATTGCGCTTCATTGGAAACCTCTACACGTAGGGTACCTTCCTTCAGTTTTTTAATTGTCTTAACTGTACCGACGAACCCGATCACTGCTTTATTAATAAAGAAGGGGCTAATTTTATTAAAATTCCCTTCTCCCTTCCGTTTAATAATTAGGAATTTTGGAATATTTTCCATGGTTGGGGCATTTTCTAAATCCGCCATCGAGGGGGGTTTGTCGGGCTGTTTTCGCATTTTAAGTGGAGGAAAAATGCGAATGAATAACTATACTTGTAATATTACCCAATACTGCGTGAAAAAAAAAACAAAAAACAGACAAAAACAAGAAAGAATGTAGTTTATTATCGGGAATAGATAAAAAAAAAAAAAAGAAATTTATGTTATATCTAGGAGAAATACTCGAGAAGAACGAAAGGCAACAAAAAATAAAGAAAAAATAAACAGTACCTTACTTTCTTTTACATTGTTAGTGTAAAAGAATAAGAATTTGAGAATAAAAAATCTGAATGCCTGTCTCCTGCCTGTCGAGGGAAGCTCCGCTAATCCTTAGGACCGAAGCTCTCTCGTCGGGGGCTTGAAACTGACTGACTTCACGCTGAGATTGGACTCACATGTTATCTCCTAATCCTGAAACTTATCAACCAACACTTATTAATTCTATTCTTTCCTCACAGGACAAATCATGTCAACAAGTCTGAAATTTTAGCACCTCTCCTGTCTAAATCCACAATTTTATTTTTTTCGTTTAGACTAAAGGGAATAGTTTTGTTGAATGCTAAGCATATTCACCTAAGCTGAATTACCCCTCCCCTAAGCTGAATTACCCCTCACCTAAGCTGAATTACCCCTCCCCTAAGCTGAATTACCCCTCCCCTAAGCTGAATTACCCCTCCCCTAAGCTGAATTACCCCTCCCCTAAGCTGAATTACCCCTCCCCTAAGCTGAATTACCCCTCCCCTAAGCTGAATTACCCCTCCCCTAAGCTGAATTACCCCTCCCCTAAGCTGAATTACCCCTCCCCTAAGCTGAATTACCCCTCCCCTAAGCTGAATTACCCCTCCCCTAAGCTGAATTACCCCTCCCCTAAGCTGAATTACCCCTCACCTAAGCTGAATTACCCCTCACCTAAGCTGAATTACCCCTCCCCTAAGAAAAATACAACTTGAATAAATTAAAGTGCCTTTTTTATGTGAACTAGACAAGAAATACACGCAAATCCAAACCTATTTTTACAGAGAACTACTTGATGTATCGAAAATCCTATTTAAGCCCCTTGAAGAAGATCCCTTCTTCCAAAGTCGCCATTTTATAGATCTCGACAAGAGCTACAGCTTTGCCCCTTTCCACAATTTTTGATATCTCTAACCCCCCCCCCCCCCCTTGTATATAGATACACTCAAACACAAATAAATTGGAACCACCGTTTTTTCTTGACCTATGGGTGCTAAAACATGAATGTTTCTAGTTAGCACTTCCGGATTGTGCCATGAGGTCAACCTTATAAGCCATTATTGTAGTAGTAGTGGTGAAGAAGTACTTGAAGAATCCCCCCCCCCCACATGTTACATCTGTATACGTGTTTATCCATAAATTAATAATATATTATTATAGGTAATTTATTATTATAACAGTTTAGCCTATTAATCTAGAAGGCTGTGTCATAAGTCTTTACATGATCTTGAAAAAGGAAGGATCTCATTCTAGTTGGTCATAAAGTCGTCGATGGCTTACCATCATAGTATGTTATTTGGCTCTTTTTGAGGAAGCATCATTTATATATGTCTGGATACTGCTGTGGAAGCAGAGACCTTATAGCTGGTTACTAAGAAGAAAGCATCTGACTTGGTATTTGCCTATCGTCAAGAAGAAAGAAAATCTGTTGTTTGTTATCTAGCTGCCGAAATGGAAAAGTGTAATATTTGCTAACAAGATTGAAGAATTTAGTGATTGGAACATTATGCAAGAAGATTATGGAATTGTGAATTTATTATATATTATTATTTATTTTTTTTGTAACAGTTTAAATATATATTTCTTATTTTACCTTGCAATAATTTTATAGTAATTATAAATATTTTGTATAACAATGTATGTCCTAGACATAGCTGTTCAACAATTCACAACCTCCATACAACAATGTGCATGGAAATCCTTCCTTTCCAAACGCCATTACCAACCACTCCCAGCTGAAAGTCATCTACCCCAATCCCTTAGAGACCTAATAATAGCCAAACGACAAGCAAAAACCCTATGGCAGAGAAGCCGCCATCTCTCCGACCGTCGCTCTTACAATCAATTATGCCGATTAGTGAAGCGACGATTAATCCTTCATCGTTCCGAATCCTTTAATTCCTACCTGTCATCTCTATCAACCTCCGAAAATTCCCTTTGGAGCGCCACCCGAAAAATCCTTAAATGCCATCCTGTGTCTCCCGCCGAGAAGACGGCTCATGGGCCTCCCCCTACGAAGATAACCCCGCACTGTTTGGCATTCACCTTAAAAGAACATAAACTCCTCATCCCCCTCACGAATATAATTCCCACTCTTGTGAAATAGTTGATTGCCTACAATCCCTACTTCCTCTCTCCCTACCACCAAAGGAAGTTAATCCATCTGAGGTGAAATATCTCTTCAACAACAATCCATTACCTATAATCAACGCCATCCATTACCTATAACCAACGCCATCCATTACCTATAACCAACGCTATCCATTACCTATAACCAACGCTATCCATTACCTATTACCAACGCTATCCATTACCTATTACCAACGCCATCCATTACCTATAACCAACGCCATCCATTACCTATAACCAACGCCATCCATTACCTATAACCAACGCTATCCATTACCTATTACCAACGCTATCCATTACCTATAACCAACGCCATCCATTACCTATAACCAACGCCATCCATTACCTATAACCAACGCCATCCATTACCTATAACCAACGCCATCCATTACCTATTACCAACGCCATCCATTACCTATAACCAACGCCATCCATTACCTATAACCAACGCCATCCATTACCTATAACCAACGCTATCCATTACCTATAACCAACGCCATCCATTACCTATAACCAACGCTATCCATTACCTATAACCAACGCTATCCATTACCTATTACCAACGCCATCCATTACCTATAACCAACGCCATCCATTACCTATTACCAACGCCATCCATTACCTATAACCAACGCCATCCGATACCTTGGCTTTTACCTTGACTCTCGATTAACTTGGAACGCACACTTTAAACAAAAATGTCAAAAACTCAATCGTCGATTCGGACTACGAAATAGAACATCACAATTAACCGTACGTAACAAACTGACTGTCTACAACTCACTAATAAAACCTATATGGACCTACGGAATAGAACTCAGGGGGACAGCCAAGCATTCCAACATCCACCGAATCCAAACATTCCAATCCAAAGTCCTACGTAACATAGTCAATGCTCCTTATTATGTTAAGAATCGCACCCTCCATAATCCTTATCCAGCACCAATCATCCTTCCTCTCCACCAAGACGCTTTAATAGAAAGTGGCCCTGAGATCTATTAAACCAGTGAAGTGCCATAAAGTGGAGTGAACAAAAAATCAGTAAATTATGTGTATAAGTGTGCCTATGTACGTATGAGTGTACGTAGATTTATGTCTATATATATATATATGTGTGTGTGTGTATATATATATATATATATATATATATATATATATATATATGATATCAGTGAACAAAATTAGTATATGATATTTTATAGTATATTATTATATTATAATATTTGAGAGTGATATCAATGGATATTTTCTCTCCTCAAGATATCATTGCCTACATCTCAACCACATCCATTCCTCCCGGCTGGACGGAAGGGATGGTTCGATGGTGAAAGGTAGACATCGGGTCATCTATATTAATCCTAAGGAAGGTATTCGGCTGACAACCTCCTGTACCCGAGACCTGGCTAATCCTGTCATCACATTACACAATACAATGTAGAATGTAGATTGTAATATACCTGTAAATAAAATCAAATAAACAATATATATATATTGTTTATTTGATATCAGTGAACAAAATTAGTATATGATATTTTATAGTATATTATTAAATTATAATATTTGAGAGTGATATCAACGGATATTTTCTCTCCTCAAGATATCATTGCCTACATCTCAACCACATCCATTCCTCCCGGCTGGACGGAAGGGATGGTTCGATGGTGAAAGGTAGACATCGGGTCATCTATATTAATCCTAAGGAAGGTATTCGGCTGACAACCTCCTGTACCCGAGACCTGGCTAACCCTGTCATCACATTACACAATAAGTAATATACCTGTAAATAAAATCAAATAAACAATATATATATATATATATATATATATATATATATATATATATATATATATATATATATATATCTTAATGCGTTTCGTTCTTTTAGGCTTAGGGTCGGGAAAAAGTAGTACTTCCTTGTGTCACACCAATTTATTTTTTTCTGCCCTACATGTTTCGTGCTTACCCCTGCCTCCGTAGAAGGTACATGAGGAGACGAGAGGACTTCTTAGCAAGGTAGGACTTTTATAAAAAATGTTTGTTAAAGTTATTTTAAAATCTGGACTTTTAAAAATCTTGTATATTTTAAATATGTTTAATATTGGGAGGTACAAAAATGGATTTGGTTGCAGAAGTGCCCCTGATGAGGTGCGATTGAATTAAGCACGAAACATGTAGGGCAGAAAAAAATAAAGTGGTGTGACACAAGGAAGTACTACTTTTTCCCGACCCTAAGCCTAAAAGAACGAAACGCATTAAGAAATATTTTGGGTCATCCACAAGAATAATAATAATATATATATATATTCTCTCGTAACTTGGCCTCTTACACAAGTATTTTCCTCTTCTTTTAATAAGGCCTTATAAGTCAAAAAATTGCTTCAACACTTCTTTTACAAGATTTTATCCATGTCGACTAGTTTCTGGCAACTTGGCCTCTCAACACAGACAAACATTTCTGAAAATATTTTTTTTTAAAACTAAACATTACAATTTTGAAATCTAAACATATTTAATAGCATAATTTATATTTAAAATACCTTATACAACGTACTCACCATTTATAACATCTTCAAAAACAAACAAAAATGAAATCAGAAGTTTTTTTTTTTGAAATCTAACATATCTGGTCTGGTACAAAAGAGAATCAGTCCAGTGCAAGCGTAGTGCAATACCGATAAGAAAGCATTATTGTTTTCCCCTATCTCCAATATCTATACTTACTTATTAATTTTGCAATCTTGCATCCCAGTAATTTTTCATTATACTCTGAAATACTGCTCTAAGATGTTTAATGTCATTTTGTATTTATAATTCTAGAATCTTGCAAAATTTTCTTTCACTTTTCTTTTTGATCCATTTATTTCTTTATCCAATATTTTTATCTCTTCAAATTAAAAATGATGTCTATTCTTAGTTGCATGATTCGCTAAAGCAGTTTGCATTTGGCTTTGGTCGTCTATACTCTTCATGTGTTGTACTAATCTTTTTTTTTAATATTTGCACAAAAGTGTCTTTCGGCTGGGTTCGGGCGCCCTCGGGTCTTCTCGGCCGGTCGGTTCAGACAGGCTGGCTGCTGGCGTCGATCATGGTCAATTAGATACTCGGTACACGGAATGACTAAAAAAAACTTTATTGGTAAAATACAGCACAAGTGTATAGTTACATAAATCAAAAATTTAGATAAACATGTGACAGACTGACGGGTGATGACTGAATGAGCTGTGACAGGCTGGGGAGGTGGCTTTATAAAGCTAATCCTTTCCTGCCTGTCTCAGCATTGTGATGGGTGTCAAGATGCTGCTATAACTCCTCCCTGCCGAAGATCTGAAGTCCCCTGAAGATTATTTTGGGAGCTGCCAAGGGCTGAAGTAGCTGGAAGAGATGGGTGCAGGTTCTCGTGGGTGAAGCTGGATGTCAAGATGAGGCTTTGCTGTGAACTGTCTATGAGAGTAGAGATACCTTGTACAATACTTAGCTGCTAGGGTTAGTAGGTGTACTAAAAATAAGTATGATATAAGAACATATAAGATAATGTGTACAACATCTGTAGGAATATTATTTACAAAACTCAGGTCCTCTAACTCTATATGATCTAGTAAAGGTTCTTCTAAATTTTCGAAACACAAGTTGTAATATTTAATATTTAATTGTTCCGTATTAATATTTAAAACAATGCTGTCTATAACCTGTGTGACAGGAGGTTGATGTTCATACATAAACTCATTATTATAAAGCTTAAGTAAAGCTGTACTTGGAAGAAAGATAGGGTGTTTTTCTGATGATAAATGAACAGTGGTTACATTAAAACTAAGATATATGTCAGCTTCTTCAATATACTGAATAAAACTAGATGATTTTACAGTAGAAGTGAGACAAGAATTTACATTACCTAAAAATACATTTTCTATACAATTATTACTTATATCCTTAATTTGTGAACAATAAAAATTATCTAAAATATATGTACAATTACCAACATAACTGGAATTATTTTGTCTTAATATTAAGGAGTAAGGAGATGGTGTTGATATTATGTGAGACTCGTGTTTAACAGGTGTTGAAAGTAAATAATATGTAGTATATGTTTGGTGAAGAAGAGGTAGTGAAAATATAAAATGTATTACATTGTGTTGGATAGCACAATGGAGTTTGCTTGTTAACCATAATATCTCCGTTTCGGAGGTAAGTATTCCTGGAATTGAAGATAAATAACCATGTATTTGGTTAGCAAAAGAGGAATGCAATGTTCCTTCTTTACAGAATTCCAGTGTGTTTTCTAAATCATTAATTCGTACATATAAATAATTCAATGTTGCATATAATTCTAGTATGGCTGTATCTTGTCGGGTTTTATCAATAGTATTTAAAGTGTTTGACAGTTGTTTATTATTTATGTTAATTGTTTGTACGTCATGTCGGAATGTATTAATTAAGTGTTTTGTAGAGGACATGTCTGTCTCGAGATTATGTTCTATATGTAAGTTATTTTCGCGAATCTGAGATATTAAACGGTCATATTTTTCCTTGTCATTGGCGTCAAGGTTTCCTGTTAACCATTTTATTGCTGATCCTAAACCATTAATAATACCACGTTTTTCCCGTGTTGTAGAATGTTGTGACGTGAGTGCGTGTAATTTGTTTCGTGTAAATGTCATAAGTTTTGAGGTGACATTAAAGAGCGGTCTGTCCATGAACCTAGGCAAGAGTGCAGAGGTTGCATCTAACTCGAGAAGTAGGTTAGTGTAATTCAAGTGATGTGCTATCGTAAAGTATCTTGTCAGCGAGTAAGCGTCAGGCAATCTGAGAAGTGATAAACCTGGAGAGGTTGTCAGGTCAGTTATCTTGTATCCTGTTATCAGAGTCATGTGCAGGAGTAGGCAAGGTGTCAATGTCAGCATCATCATCTGCAACAGAATTGTTTACACTTGGTTTTTTTCTTGGCTTGCTATAATCTTCCCTTTGTCTTTGCACATTGTCTGCGTGGACTTTATGCGTTCTATTTTTATCTTTGCATAGTATAGAAACTTTATATGGATTTTTATTTTTTGTTCGCGTGTTTGCTGTTGTTTGTTTGTTGGAGTTTCGTGTTCTTCGGGCGGGTCTTCCCTATTTTTGTTGAGTTTGGCAGTCCGTTGTTCTTTTTCGTTTGTAATTTGGTCATGTAAATGTTTGTGTATCAGTTTTAATCGATTATGGTATTGCTCAACAAGTCTTTCAGTAATTTGGATGGTAGCTTCGAGAGTGTCCGTAGTACCAAAAGTTATCTCATTTGGAGAAAGTTTGAGATTGTTGTTTATAGTATTGTTAAAAGTTATAGTTGCTAGTCTGACTAGTCTGTCCAGACTTAGTGTACTGTCGTCTTCTTTAATTGCTCTAAGAATCTCGATTAGGGTCGAGTGTGTACGATTAGCCAAGGCGAGCGAATTAGGGTGCATTGGTGTTGTAAAATGGCTTTCTATATTCATAGATTCTAGGAAACTGATAATTAGATTGTTATCGTATTCTCTGCCATTATCCATTCGGATAAGCTTGGGCTTAGGGAACTGTTCCAGATAGTGTTCCAGAGTGTGTAGTACATTAACAGCATTACATTGAGGTACGAGTCGGGTAAATAATCTTTTAGAAAAGGTGTCGTGTATTGTTATTATATATTTCGATTGGTAGTGAAGTGTGTCCATCATAAGTTCCTCGAAAGGTGAGTCAGATGTGTAAGTAACGCAATATTTGGTCTTTATTGGTTTTCTTTCATACTTGGTCTTACGACAGGTGGCACATTTATTTACATAGTCCATAATTTTATCTTTCATACGAGGGAAATAATAGTTACGTTTAAGTCTGTTATACGTTTCCATTCCTCCTCTATGGTGGGATTTACTAATGTGATAGTCAGAGATAAGGTCGCGTTGTTCTTCGTCAGAAAGTATGTCGATGCATTTAGTCTTATATCGCTTAATTTTTATGGAAGGGTACTTTTCTTGAACTAAAGCCGAGATTTTATTAAAAATACCATCAAATTCAGCTCTAACTGTTTCCACCCTGGGTTCGCAATATATTCCGTAAGTGGTATTAGGTTTTAAAATTTCCAATAAAATTTCGTCTAAGTCCGATTTAAAAGGATAAACCGTCTCAATGTAGTATCGATTTTTATTAAAAGGCTTCGTCACTTCAATTTTCTTTCCACCACGTTCGATTAGAATTTGGTGTTTTTCTACATTTACGGGTTTATGGGGGTCATCAATAATCCAGACCTGTTGGTTTGAAGATTCCTGGGAATGTATGGTCTCTAAGTCACTTTCGTTTTGTCGATTTTCACGAACGTCCTCTAATTGATCAAGTAATGCCTCGTAATCCGGGTCAATAATTACCTGTGACGTGGAAGGTTCGTTAAGTATGTCCTCTATGTCCGTGTCGGTTGCCATGCATGTGTGTCCATGCTTCCGTGATAATGCGTCAGCTACTACGTTACTTTTCCCCTGGATGTGTTTAATATCAAATTCAAATTCGGACAATTGAAATATCCATTTCATAAGGCGATTATTTGCATTTTTCATTGTAAAAATCAACGTAAGGGGCTTATGATCCGTTTGAAGAGTAAAACGCTTTCCATATAAATAGGGTTTAAAATGAGAGCAAGCCCAAACAACTGCTAACAGCTCTTTTTCAATTGTTGAATATTTTTGTTCGGTTGGAGACAACGTGCGTGAAGCAAACGCAATGGGATGTTCCCTCCCTTCCGATATTTGGGATAAAACGGAGCCAAGAGCGAAGTTGCTTGCATCAGTAGTCAATATAAATGGTAAGTTAAAGTTGGGATATCCTAAGATTGGCGCGTTGGTTATAAGATCTTTTATTTTTTGAACACTGGTTTGAAGTAAATGAGGATGAACAGGTTCGGAAGCTTTTAAAGCCTGAGTGAGTGGTTTAGAAATATCAGCGTAACCTTTGATAAATTTCCTATAATAACCCGAAAGTCCCAAGAATTGTCTTATCTCTTTTTCAGTTTTTGGGACGGGAAAGTCTACAATTGCCTGGATTTTATCGGGATTAGGTCTAAGTCCGTCCTGAGATACGTTGTGTCCTAAAAAGGCCAATTCAGTTTGAAAAAATTCAGTTTTGTCGAGCTGTATCGTTAAGTTATATTGAGAGAGTCGTTGTAACACGTTTTCTATGTGTGTAAAATGTTCGTCTTCTGTTTTTGAAAATATTATATCATCAATGTAAACCGCACAATTTGGCAAATTAGCTATAGCTGCATTAGCTACTTTTTGGAAAGTAGGGGGACCATTACAGATGCCGAATGGCATACGAACAAATTCCAGGTGTAGTTTGTCTGTGCTGAAGGCAGTTTTTGGTATCGAGTCTTCGTCTAGAGGTATTTGGTGGAATCCGCTAGCCAGATCGATAGTTGAAAAAAATTTAGATCCACTAAGTTTGTTTAAAACATCGTCAATATATGGAAGGGGATATTTATCCGGAATTGTTTCAGCATTTAGTTTCCGATAATCGATAACAAGCCGAATTTTTCTCTTCCCACTGGCATCCAATTTCTTCGGGACAACCCAAAGAGGAGCATTGTACGGTGAATTACTCTCCCTTATAATGCCGGTTTTTAAAAGTTTTTCTATCTCTTTGTCCACATCATCTTTAAAATGTGCCGGGAATCTATAATTTCGCGCATAAATTGGTTTTTCCGTTTTGGTAATAATTTTATGTTTCAACAAGGTAGTCGGTGGTAACGGTTCGGTTTCCTTTTTTAAAACTTTAGGGTATTTTGAAATCAAGGAACTTAATCTTTGCTTCGTTTTTTCGGCTAAGTGATTTGTCCGTAGTGCTTCTTTTACTTCGTTTTTATCCATATGGTTAATATCATGAATGTTACATATTTTATTATTTTTAATTATTACATGACCGTCAAATAGCTTAATAATGCCATTATTTAAATCTAAAACGCTTTTTGTGTCATTGAGGGTATTATAACCCAACAAAAAATCATACTTATAACTAAAGGGAAATATTAAACATTTCACACAGAGATTATTGTCGAGACCCAGAAATGGCGCAAGGTTAATCATAGCACTTTGGCTTCCCTTTTCGCTGCCTACTGGTGTTTTGACAATAAAATCTTCTGATTGTATTTGAGTGCCATCAGGTAAAGCACTTGGATGTATATAATTTTGAGTGGAGCCTGTATCAATAAGCCAAGTCTTGTCCTTGTGGTCTGTGAAGGAGGGTAAACTCTCAGTTAGGGCTAGTGTATGTTCGGGGGTGGTTTGGCGTTGGGCCGACCTAAGTCTAAAAAATGATCAAGTTTCGCAGCCATGTTCTGGACAGTCGCTTCTAGAGAAGTGTATTTAGTTTGTAGGTTACGTATGTCTGCATGTTCTACATGGTTAACTTGTCCTGTTCGTACCGTTCGCATGGATACTGTGTTTTGGGAATCGTGTTTCGGGTGTGGTGACCGTCCTTGAAAATATTGTTCTTGTCTATGTAAGTCCCATGGTTTGTTGTGTATGGGAGTATTATGTGCGTAATGGGATGGTTTAGGAGGTATGTCCGTTCTGTGAGGTCGAAAATCGTGGTGATTATCGACATGTTCGTAACTATAGGGATCTCTGGGAAGAGGTGGATAATAGTCTCGATGACGATAGGAATTGGATTGATAAAAGGGTCTGTCAGGGGGTGAGAAATGTCGTTTATTGGGTTTATAAGGATGCCTGTGGTGGTATTCAGGTCGGTCAGTCCTGTATAACCGCTCGAGGATGTGTGAAGCCTCGTTATGTATGGCGTTACGCAGGTCGTCTAAGGTGTCGAGTCGTAAGTGGCTCAAAAAGTCGCAGAGTGCTGGTGGGAGTTGGTTTTTGATGAAATAATTAATTTCGGAATCCTTTACGCGAATGTAACTATTTTTGTCCTTTATGGAGTCTTCCATATGGACCCTAGCTAAAATTAAGGAACGAATTTTGGAAATTCGATTAATGTATTTAAGTGGGTGTTCCTTTGGGAATGGTCTCATATTGAAAATTTGTGTGGAAAGTTGTTCGATGGTCCGTGAGTCCTTGAAACTTTGTTTTAAGTAAAGAATTAATTTCGGTATGTCAACAAATGTATGGGAAAGGAGACAGTCTCTTGCCTGTCCTAATAGTTTGGACTTAACAATACTAAGTAGGCGGGCATGATTTTGAACGCAAAAGGTATTATTTGGAGTACAAACCGTATCGAATGTTTCCTGTACAGCGTTCGTAAAAAATATTAAGTCCTCTGGATGTCTGTCAAAGTTAGGGATATGTCCGTAGTCTTCTTTAGTCATGCAATAGGTCATTGTGGGTTGTGTTTCTGTCATTTCTATCGTGCTGTTAGGGTCAATATTTCGGTGTCTGTCGCTAAGAGTTGTCATAAAGCGAAATTGTGAAAATATATATTAAACAACTAAAAATAATTGAGAACAAATTGAATAGAAAGAAAAATTTAAAATTAATGTTAGTCTTAGAATGTAAAAATACAAGTGTGAAGTATCTCTACCTCAGTTCTTCTAAGTTCCGTGCTGTATCTTGAAGTTCACAGGGTTGTGGCTGGTGATATCAAAATACCGCTCGTGTTGAAGGGCTTCCAGATCCTGTTGCAGTTCCTGCTATTCCTTCGGATCCTCCTGAAGACTTCTACTTCCGGACGGCAAAGGGAAAATCAGAGATCCGTTTCTTATGTTTACAAATCTCGCATAAAATTCCCGAGCTTATAGTCCGTACTCACAAGTGCCAACTCGGTTCGGGCGCCAATTAGATACTTGGTACACGGAATGACTACAAAAAACTTTATTGGTAAAATACAGCACAAGTGTATAGTTACATAAATCAAAAATTTAGATAAACATGTGACAGACTGACAGGTGCTGACTGAATGAGCTGTGACAGGCTGGGGAGGTGGCTTTATATAGCTAATCCTTTCCTGCCTGTCTCAGCATTGTGATGGGTGTCAAGATGCTGCTATAACTGAAGACAGATTTTTGTACCAAATTTCATCAAAATCGGACCATCAGGGAAGCCAGAAATCCGCGAACAGACAAATATATATATTAATAAATAAATAAATATATATATATATATATATATATATATATATACAAATTTTAACCACCGTTATTTTCGGTCTCTAGGGGTACTCAAACGCGAAATTTTCTAGTCGGCACTTCCGGATTGTTTCATGAGATCAACCTTATAAGCGGGGTTCCTCCCTATGAGGGAGGGAGGAACCGCTCTAAAAATAATAATACTTTTAGACCCATAAGTATTATCCCCGTAGCAGGCAAAGTTTAAGAAAAACTAATTCAATCCCGTTTATTTGAATATATTAATACAAATTTTCTCTTAAACAAAAATCAATTTGGTTTTATTCCAGAAAAATCTACAATAGATGCCTAAGAATTTCTAGTAAATGACATAGAAAGAGCCTTAATAAATAAGCCCATGCTCTAGTCGTATCCCTAGATGTGATGTCGTGTTCCCCACATCCTAGATGTGAAAGGTGCATTCGATCATGTATGGTGCCCGCCTATTTTCAAGGTGCTTTAAGATCATGGATGCCCAAGAAACATATACTTACTAATAAAGGATTATTTAAAGAACAGGCGATCACACTTAACGGTAGGGCAGACAACCAGTTGAAGGACTCTTGAAAGAGGAACACCATAAGCATCTGTATACGTGTTTATCCATAAATTAAAAATATATTCCTATAGGTTATTTATTATTACAACAGTTTAGCCTATTAATCTAGAAGGCTGTGTCATACATAGTAACATATGTAGTATATATTAAAACAAAAAATAAATAATAAGAAACATGTATACAAAAAAAAGACCTGTTTGCAGCAACAGCGCCATCTTAGCGCGGTTCCGTTCTTATCCCTAGTCTCATTTGGAAAGATTAAAACAGAAACAGTTATTATGTTAGTTCAACCTTTTTTGAAATGTTTTATGGCCTTACCTGGCCGGGTCCGCCAGCCCCAGAATCCAGTTCTAGAGATACTTATTTGACATGGTTCAATGCATTGCTATTTTACCAATTTTCTCGGAAACGATTACCGGAATCACTTTAAAAACGGCTTCATTCGTTTTCCTACGTGAGGAAACCTATAAAACAAGTATATGCAAGCGAGTTTTTTTTTTTTTTCTTTTTTTTTACGCGAATTTCTCTCCAAAAACCATGTTCCAGTGGACAGATTTTGCTGTAGTCCGAAAGAAAGTAACCGCACGTTTCATGAAGTGTTTTATGCACCTTGAAATTTTGCTATACTGTAGATAAGAAGGTAAATTTGTGTTGGTTAGACTTACCGTGGAACACCAGGTACTGGGTATTGGGGAAAGGTGCAAGAAAATATTTCCCTAAAACAGGGTTTTATTCAGAATCCAACTTAAATGTAAAATTAAAAAAACTTTACAATGAATAATAAATAAGGCAGACTTTTTTAAGGGGTATAACATGTAAAAAAAAAACTAAATTGTTTTTATTCTAATATTAAATGAGAGTTTTGTTCAAGCTGCTATTTAAACCGGGACAGGTGTACATGATCATTGAGCAAGAACCAATGAGAGTGCAGAGAATAACCACAACTGCGCGGTGCTTTCAAACACTCTTATGGTTACACGCAGTGTATTGCAATCTATCATAGGGAACATTAATTTTCATGTTTCCTGATAATTAAACTCCATAAAAATCTCTCCCCTTTTGTAATTATGTTATTGAAGACGCTGTTTAAATCGCAGCATGAACATTTTATAATAATAGTTGGTTTCTGAAAAGAACACCATTTTTGGGCAATATTTTTTTGCACCTTTCGCTTATGCGCAGTACCTGGTGTTCCAAAGTTTGTCCAGGAAACACATACTTACCTTCTTATCTACCCAAGAGGTACAATAAAGCAAAATTTCAAGCTGCATAAAACACTTCATGAAAAGTGCGTTACCAGCTTTCCGACTATTGGTTAACAAACTTGACCTTTAAAATTAGACGAAAGATATATACATATATATATATATATATATATATATATATATATATATAACTATATATATATATATATATATATATATATATATATATATATATGTATACATACATACACACAAATTTGAACCACCATTATTTTTGTTCTCTATGAGTTCTGAAACGTAAAATGTTCTAGTCGGCACTTCCGGATTGAGTCATGAGGTCAACATTATAAGTGAGATTCCTTTCTATGGAGGGAGGGAAGGGAGGAACTGCACTAAAATGTATGGTTTTGTTGACATAAAATTCAAGGAATTCTGAACAGAATTTATTACTGTTAAAGTTATTAAATTAGGTCTGTATACATTTTTTTTAATATCAATTAAAGAACAATACGATGAAGTCTGAACTTACAAAAGCCTCTGCACACCCTATTTTTCCAAACTTAAATCACATCAACTGATACCAAATTTTAATTCAATATCATGTAGATGCTTTTTTATTTCCCAATCATGTCAACTTCATAAGCCATTATTGTAGTAGTGGTGGTGAGGAAGTAATTGAAGAATCCCCCCCCACATGTTACATCTGTATACGTGTTTATCCATAAATTAAAAATATATTCTTATAGGTTATTTATTATTATTACAGTTTAGCCTATTAATCTAGAAGGCTGTGTCATAAGTCTTTGCATGATCTTGAAAAAGGCAGCACCTCATTCTAGTTTGTCATAAAGTCGTCGATGGCTTACCATCATAGTATGTTTTTTGGCTCCCTTTGGGGAAGGATCTTTTATATATGTTGGATACTGTTGTGGAAGCAGAGATCTTATAGCTGGTTACTAAGAAGAAAGCATCTGTGTTGGTTTTGGCCTATCGTCAAGAGGAAAGAAAATCTGTTGTTTGTTATCTAGCTGAAAGGACAAATTTGATATTTGCAATCAAGATTGAAGAATTGAGTGATTGAAACATTATACAAGTAACAGTTTTAATTTATATTTCTTATTTTACCTTGCAATAATTTCATAATTAATTATAAATATTTTTTATAGCAATATATAATTAGATCAATATTTCACAACAAATAATAAAAAGTATAGAAAATAAATATTAGGATAGCTATTCCTATGAACAAAGTATACTGGAGTTTCTAAACAAATTACATATGAATGTATGAATGAATGTTAATTTACCTTATAACTATACACAAATGTTTGACAAAGTAATAACAGAACAATTTACGTAGGCTTGGACAGTGTCCATCAGCCTGAGTCCAGATAAACATTAATTAATTAATCATACAAAATAATAATGAATAAAATAGAAGCAAATGCACTTTAACTTTACAAAAATTTGGTAAAAGAAAAATATAAAAACTAAACAAACACCAACAACAAAAAGTCGCAGGAACTGCATCATCTTAGCGCGGTTCCATTCATATCCCTATTGTCATTTTGTATACGTAGAATACATACTGTTATTATTTTGTTTAGGTCATTCTTAATGTAAACAAAGAAAAGCAAGATTATCGGCAAGGCACAAGAAACTATCCTAAGCGGAAATTACTCTTTCCGCCGTTCAAAGTTTCGCTCTTTGAAGACTCTACTACAAATATGTTTCTAATTGACTAAACTTGCTATACTAACATATCCATTTTAATGTTAAATGCAATTAAAAACACTTACCTACTCATTTTACTGTTAAATACAAATAAACAAAATAAAATTGTAAAAGAAAATTAGAAAGTAGTGTTATATTTTAATGTACTACACCACATACAACTACAAAATATAATTATATTTCTACTATAGCATTTGGCTGCATGACTTCCTGCAGGTAAAGTAACTGTCATCCTAAAGTAAAGATCCTAGGATGAATCTTGATTTATGAAGTGCAATAAAAGCCTACCTCGTAGCTCGACCCGGGCAAGTGTCTGACCCTACAAAGAGTGTTCTCTTTCACATTATCTTTCTGCAGGAACTGCGTCATCTTAAGACGTATCCGGTCTCATCCATAGTGTCAATCTGTAGCTTAAAATAGAACTAAACATTTTTTTTTATTTCATGAAAATTATTAACGCCCACAGGTTAGAAGCGGAAATTCCTTAATTTAAAGCAAGACTCGCAAAGTCAATTCTAAATACAAACATGCATTTCAATTACTTGCCATGTTTTATTGAAAAAAAAAATGCAATCAAAATAACAGCAAGCAATTAAAAACTAAGGCAAACCGAGAAAAAAAAAAAAAACAATTAAAACCAAGGTAAACAGACAAAAAAAAGAGGAGTAGATACAATTATTAGTTTGTTTTGATCTTTCGTGTAAAACTATAAATATATTTTCCATTTTCTTATCTTGTTTTACTCCTACTAGAAGCAATAATAAAATAACAAGAAATAAAAACGGACAAAAAGAACCGTTCAAATAAACGAAAGTTTTATTAATGAAAGTATATGAAGTTCCCAAAACTTTTCATGTTTGTTAATAAAATATTTTATTCCAACCCTTCCTTATCTCAAAACGTAACCAAACTTTCAACATATTAGTTTTGATGAAATTCCAACATGCAGACAATTTTTCAACTTAATCCCCCTTAAGTACCCAACCAAAAACGTTATTCAACAACTATTTTTCCAATTTTCTCAGAAACGGTTAAAGCTATCGCTTTAAAAATGTTTTCATTCGTTTTCCTAGGCCCAGAAGCCTATAAAACGAGTACTTGCAAGCATATGAAGTAAGCGGAACAATTTTTTTCGCGCGACATTCGCTCCAAAAACCATGTTCCGGTGGGCGGATTCTGCTGGTTAATGAACTTCACGTTTCAAATTAGAAAAAAAAAAAAATGTTGTACCAAATTTCATCAAAATTAGACCATTCGTCTGGGCTGTAGAGAGCGAACAGACAAATATACATATATATATATATATATATATATATATATATATATATATATATATATATATATATAAATCAAGGACCGAAATAAAAATTAAATGTTTCCTAAAAATTATGAAAAAAAAATTACTTAATAATTTATATATTTAAAATTAATGAATAACTGTTATGTAATAATTTTTATTTTTAAGTTTTTAAAATAAAAATTATTAGAAAATGTTTTCAAAAAAAATAATAAAATATATCAATTACGATGGAATTTTTATTTTTATTTCCCACTAATAAAAATTAAAGGTTAAGTGAAAGTCATTTATTAAATATCTCTTATACTCGGAACAAATAAATAAATGCTTGATTTGGAACCTTTTATTTATTAGATGTTATTGGTTTATGTCAGTGAATCAAAGTTCGTCTAAATCCAATTGATTTGTATGAGTATATACAAATTGATATTGTATATTCTAGAATTTGTTTTTGTGCATTGCTTTTTTTTTGTTTTTGTTTCTATTCATTATTAGTCGCTATGTGTGCGACATCTTAAAATCCATAAATCTATTCATTATGGCACTAATATTGTTTTGTTTTTTTATTTATTTAAATTAATGTTTAATGTTAAAATAACGTTTTTTTTTTTTTTTTTTTACGGCGCATCTACATCTAGGTCATTAGCGCCGACATCCAGGGTGTAGCGAGGAATTTTACCAGCAAGCCGTGGGATGATAAAATTCCTGCCGGAGGCTGGGAATCGAACCCACCATCTCCCGCTTATGAATCCAAGGCGCTAGCCATTAGACCACGGGAGACCCCTAAAAAATTGTTATTCAAAATTTTTTTTTTTTTGAAATGACATTACTCAAATAATTTTTATTTTTAAGTTTTTGAAATAAAAATTATTAGACAATTTTTTTAAAAAAATAATAAAATATATAAATTACGATGAAATTTTTATTTTTATTTCCAAAAAATATAAATTAAAGGTTAATTGAAACTCATTTGAAATAAAAATTAATAGTTCTTTTTGGTCCCTGATATATATACACAAATTTGAACCACCGTCATTTTCGGTCTCTAGGGGTCCTTAAACGCAAAATTTTCTAGTCGGCACTTCTGGATTGTTTCTTGAGATCAACCTTATAGGGGTTCCTATGAAGGGAGGGAGGAACCGCGCTAAAAAGAATATATATATCTAAATAATAAAAAGTATACATATAGTATATATGTATAATTTTTATTTAGGAGATACAATGCACTTAGCTAAATAAATATTACATCAATTGAGACTGATCAGCAGTCATAATGCAGCGAGTCCTTGGTATGTTTAGACAAAATAAGGTTCTTGAAATGGTCTAAGCTGGCTGTTTTATACTCACAATGTGGAGAGGTGTGGAGTTTATAAGTACCATGTTTCCTTCCCCAATAAACTCTTATATAGTCGCAATATGGACAAAGTCAAGGTTTAACATGTATGTTTGGACATCAACTGGAGCATTAGGATTTCGGGGTGCTCTGTTATATAGTCACAATGCGGGCTGGAGAGAGGTTTATTATCAGTATGTTTGGAGATGATATGGTTCTTCAAATGTATTTTATAAACTGTTCTATAGTCACAATGTCGGCAGGAGTAAGTTTAATTATCACTATGGATGGTTTTGATATGGTTCTTCATATGGTCAGACCTAACTGTTCTATATTCACAATGTGGACAGGAGTGGGGTAGGTCAGTGCAATGTTTACTCAAAATATGCCTCTTTAAACTTCTAAGAACAACTGTTCTATAGTCACAATGAGAACAGGCATGGGGTTTGTCAATACTATGTCTACTCATAATATGGCTCTTAAAATGATCATTACGAGAGGTTCTATAATCGCAATGTGGACAGGAGAGAGGTTTTTTATCAGCATGGATGGATAGGATATGTTTCTTCAAAGTGCCAGGCGTACCTGTTTTATAGTCACAATATTGGCAAGTGTGAGGTGTTTCGGTAGTGTGTTTAATCATAATATGGTTCTTTAAAAATACCTTAAGACCTGTTCTATAGTCACAATGTGGGCAGGAAAGAGGGTTAATATCATTATGTATGAATTTGATGTGGTTCTCCATGTGGTCAGACCTAACTGCTCTATACTCACAATGTGGACAGGTGTGGGGTCTGTCAGTGCAATGTTTTCTCAAGATATGCTTCTTTAAACTTCCAAGGACAGCTGTTTTAAAGTCACAATGAGAACAGGCGTGCGGTTTGTCAGTACTATGTCTATTCATGATATGATTCTTCAAATGATCATTACGAGAGGTGCTATAATCGCAATGTGGACAGGAGAGAGGTTTTTCATCAGTATGGATGGATAGGATATGTTTCTTCAACGTGCGAGGCATACCTGTTCTATAGTCACAATATTGGCAAGCGTGAGGTCTTTCGGTAGTGTGTTTAATCATAATATGGTTCTTTAAATATTCCTTAAGACCTGTGCTATAGTCACAATGTGGGCAGGAAAGAGGTTTAATATTGATGTGTTTGGAGATGATATGGTTTTTTAAATATATAGGCCAAACTGTTTTATAGTCACAATGTGGACAAGTGTGGGGTTTGTCAGTACAATGTTTACGTAAGATATGCATCTTTAAACTTTCAAGAATAACTGATTTATAGTCGCAATGTTGACATGAGTAATTCCTAGCATCAGTATGTTTGGACTTGATATGATACTTTAGATGTCCTCGTTGATATGCACTAAAAATGCAATATGGACAGTGGTGAGGTTTATATTCAGTATGTTTGTTCCCAATATGTTTCTTCAAAAGTTGGAACCTAGCTGTTTTATAGTCACAATACTGACAAGTTAGAGGTTTGAATTTTATATTTTTATTATTTGTTTGCTTAGATTGTTGACAAACCTCTACTAATGTAGCCATAGGCATGATAGTAGAGGAGGGAATTTGGATTGTTCTTTTACAAGTATAGTGTTCACTAAATGTGTAAGATCGATGCTTGTTATGTTTTTCTGATTTTGAAGGTAACCCTGAAATAGAAAGAGATGAGAATTAAAAGAAACGTAAAGACATGAAAAGCAATGCAATATTCTAGTGTATACATAGACTCACACACACACACACATATGTTTATACGTATCCTTTTCTTGGGAAAAAAGAATATTATAAGAATAATATAAAATATTGTATTATATTATATAGACTGTAAGGAAAAAGTGAAGCAGGAGAGGAATATTATGACTAGAGAAAGAAGCTGTTCCATCCAAAACTATGATCCCTGGAACAAACAATTCCTGGAATCGATCAGAATTTTAAGAATTCCATTTTAATAATTCATTAATTAATCAATGTTTCTTGCAACATTTGAGTTTTATCTTACGTAATTGAAAACTTCTATTTTCAACTTAAATGTGTCTTGTTCTTAAAAAAAAAAATAAAAATTAAATTAACCATTTTTTATAGTCCAATATCCTTCCTTTTGATGATAATCTTTCTTTTACAATTTAATTTTCTCATCACGCATACAATTATATTTTAAAACACCATCCTACATAATTTGAGAAGGAAACAAAGTTTTTCTTATGAATTAAAGGAAAATAAATTCAGCGGTAAAAATTTACTCACTCCATAGCTATAAGTCACATACTTGGCAGAATATAAATATCTGGTGAAAACTAGTAATCCATGACTTTTATTTTTATACGTTTTTCTGGAATAAAGCAGTAAAGTATCTATCCCCTTCAGACTTTCAATTATATTATAAAATGCTAGAAAAATTGGAACTTACAGGGATTGAGGCGAAATAAACAAAGTTTCACATGGGTTTTTAAATACTTGAATGAGACGAAGTTGCGCTGACAGTGATGGCAGACATAGCAAAGAGTACCTTCATCTGAAACAAATTACATAGTGAAAAGCGATGAATCAGGAGAACAAAGATAAATCTGATAAGTCTTCCCTATAAATATTCGATTGAACATTAGTCCTATGTACAAATCATTGTCATTGGCAGACTCCTATGAGTGAGAGGAGCTGCTATTGGTATGGCAGGCTTGCCACTATTTGCCAATACAGACGAGATAAATAGAATAAGTCGAGCATTGTAAGCCTCAGTTCTAAGGCTTGTAGTGGCTAGCCTGCTTTACCGATAGAGTCTATTCTGGATCAAAGATGCCTGCATGATCACAGGATTGGGCACCACAGAATGTGGAAACTGCAAAGAGGTTGTGCCCAGCATTTTAAAGACTCTAAAACAGGCCACCGCCTATTACCACACTCCTTGGCCATCAATATGTGGATATCCCCCTGAGCTCCCAGGGTTTCACAAGACGATCCACTGGGAGAGAGGATACCCCCCCCCACTTACACTCAAAGTGCTATGCTATGATTCTTTATTTTCAGTTCGATAATTGACTAAATCCACCCTAAAAATGTATATAGGGTAAATGACCCGATCGTTGACACTACTCCTTAAGTTGACACTTCAAATTTAAAAAATAACAATTAGGTTCAAGAGAATTCAATAAGTTTGCATCCAATTGAAAGAAAAGTTGTTGAAGAATAATGTTGACTGACTTGATCAACTATGGAACTCTGTTTATAACATCTGCAGCCATTTTAGTATGAAAAATCCTCGAGTCAACTCCTGCTGCTCTCTTCACTTAGTGAATTTGATAAGAGATTAAGAATATTTCTTAAGACTTTTTTTTTTGTAATGCGAGCATTAAATTGCTTTTTTGTGGTCTCCATGAACTCTATGATACTTAAATTATGCACTGTAAAAGGTTTGACTCAAGTTAAATAAACAAATCTTATGATTATGGCAGTGTCAACATTGGGAACACAGTAAACAACTGGGCTCCTTTTCATGACACTAATGTCAACTTTAGGAAAACGGTTTTCAGTGATGAATACTAAAACATTTAGTTGAGATTTTCATCAGAAATGCATGTATCCTGATTTTATTAATTTCTTATGACTGGAACCTTAAGTTGACAACATATTTTCCTAAGTTGTCAACATTAGGATATTCTGTTCCTAATGTTGACAGACAACTTTTTACAGTAGTTTTCTGCAATTTGAAATGGTCACACAACTTCTTAATCTATTTGTGGTACAATGGTTATTAGTGGTGGTACCTCCAAATGCTTCTCACATTATCCAATCTATGGATGTGTCAGGTTTCCGAACATTTAAACAAGGTTGGAAGCTAAAAGCTCATGAATGGAGCGTCAACGATATGGCAAGTCCTGTATTAAAAAAAAAACATCATCAATGTCAACGATTGAGGCAAGTCAAAACCACAAATAACGAGCATGAGAAGAGTGCAGATCAAAGTTTATACAAAAAGATAAAGAAGAAGAGTGATTGTTCAAAAATGACCAAGGGATGAAAGATGAAAATGGCTGTAATAAGCAAGTTATAAACAAAGTCAACATTATAAGAGTAGGTGATTATTGTGTAGTTCTGGTTGAAGGAAAAACAGCACAAGTTGGTTGTTTGACAAGTGGTGAGGTAGATTTCTGCCAATCCAGTTGTCCCTTGTTGCTAGCAATAGACTAAAAACTATTTCCTTCGCTGATGGCATGATTTTCCAAAATCTACTAGCCAAATTACATGCAAGCTTACCAATCCTCTAGTATTTGGATAAAATACATTAATTTCCAGAACCACTGACTCTACATAGAAAACTTCGGAGGCACATTGCTATTCGTCCTAGTTATGATTTTCATTTAAAAATAATTGTTTTCCCTAATTGTTTGTTTTTCGAAAAGGATCTCTTGAATTCATTACATTTTTCATTGTTCCTGCTGTTTTCAATCCAATTTGGTTGTTTGTTTAAAGAATAATGTTGTATTATTTTCATTTTCCCTCACTGTCATCCTTAGGAACAAAAAAGTTAAACTTAGGCTCCGATCTACGTCAGACGTGTCAACATTAGGACCAGAGTAAGGCAGCATTTATTGATTTATTTTACTTGAAACACTTAATGTATCAAAAATTGGTTTATGTTAATTTCATAGAGATTGATCTGACAAATAATTTGATATATTCAAAATATATTATTTCCAAAAACTAAGCAAAGAATTATTTTAAGTAAAATAATTCTCCCTTAAAGTGTCAACTATTGGGTCATTTACCCTAACTAACTAATAATACAGATCAAATTCAGTTGAATTCCAGCTCACATCAGTAGGTTAGTGGATTGTGAATAGTGTCTCTGATGTGATCACAACAGATCGAAAGTGGACTAGAAGTAACCCATAGAATAGGAGAGAAAGTGATTGATCTGGAAGTTGTCTAGGGTGCAAATCAAGTGTACGAGAAATAATCAGGACCAGCGAAAATTAAGCTGAAATAAAGAGGAAGCTATCCAGGGTGACCCAGGTGTGGACAGAAATGAACTAGTGCACGCTGGAAGTAGGACATAGCAGACCAGAAGTAGTCTCAAGATGATTGGAAATGGCTGACAATGGCCAGAAGTGGTTTGGATATGATTGGATATTGCTGACTATGACCAGAAGTGGTCTGAAGATGATTGGATATTGCTGACTATGACCAGAAGTGGTCTGAAGATAACTGGTAATGGCTGGCTATTACCAGAAGTGATCTGAAGTTGATTGGAAATGGCTGGCTATGACCAGACATTGTCTGAAGAAAATTGGATATGGCTGGCTATTACCAGAAGTGATCTGAAGATGATTGGAAATGGCTGGATATTACCAGAAGTGATCTAAAGATGATTGGAAATGGCTGGCTATGACCAGAAGTTGTCTGAGGAAGATTGGAAAAGGCTGACTATGACCAGAAGTGGTCTGGAGATGATTCGAAATGTCTTACTATGACCAGAAGTGGCCTTAAGATGATTGGATATAGCTGGCCATGACCAGAAGTGGTCTGAATATGATTGGATAAGGCTGAGTATGACCAGAAGTGCCTGAAGATGATTGGAAATGGCTGAGTATGACCAGAAGTGGTCTGGAGATGATTCGAAATGTCTTACTGTGACCAGAAGTGGCCTTAAGATGATTGGGAATGGCTGGCTATGACCATAAATGGTCTGACGATGATTGAAAATGGCTGTCTATGACCGGAAGTGATAGCAGTGGACCAGAACAGGATCAAATTCGAGTGAATGCTTTTTATTATAATAATCGTTAATTTTCATAATGAGACAACGATCAATTATTTGATTAACAACTAACAATTAACTACTAAGAATCTCGACTTTTGAGAGTACTATGCTTAGAAGGATCTTCGGTCTCGGCAGAGATGGAGATGCATGGAGGAGACGGAAGAATGCAGAGCTGTTTCGGTTATATGATGAAATAGATGCTGCCAAATTCATCAAAATTGGAAGGCTTTGCTGGGCAGGCCATGTGGTGAGAATGGAGGATAGCGATCTGACCAAAAAGATACTGACCGATATGATGCTCGAAAAACAGAGAGTTGGCAGACCAAATATGAGGTGGGAAGATGCTGTCAACTTAGATGCACGAGACCTGCTGGGAGCCAGAAACTGGAAAGCTGCTGCACAGGACCGAGCTCTCTGGCAGAGGCTTTTAGAGGCGGCCCAGACTCGGTGACAGGTTGTTGTGCCGGATATGATGATGATGATGTTTTATTATAATAATTGTTAATTTTTATAATGAGACGATTAATTATTTGTTTGACAACTAACAATTAAATACTAAGTGGCAATTAAATTAATCACGATGAAATCAATTGCAGGAGGCCCGGTGGCCATGAGTGTTAAGGCATGTGCACTTAACACTCCGTGCCAAAGGTCATGGGTTCGATTCCCACTACAGGGAGTGGCTTTTCTTTAGAAAAAAAGTCCGACTCTAGGAACCGCATCATTTTAGCGTGGTTCCGTTCATATCTCTAGTGTCATTTGAAAAGCTAGATAAGAGAGAAACTCATTTTTTTTATATATCTCGTGAAAATTGTCAAAATCCTCTCAAACATCTCGAATAAAAGTGATATTAAGGCGTCAGGAAAACCGACAGTAGCTCACTTATACACAGAAGCGGAAATTACACAATCCGGCTCTCATTCTGAAGCAAAGCTCTATAAATCAATACAAAATACAAACATGCATGGGCGTATATAAGGAAGGGGGGCTTTGAGGGCTGCACCCCCTCCCCTCAATCTGTAAAAATGTGTCGTAAAAACCTTAAAAATAACAAAAAGATCACTCAATTAAGAAAAAAAATTCTATTGTGTGTAATAGTGTTTTAATTGTCTAACTATTCCAAGTTCTAGATTGTTAGTATTCCATACCCCTAAAATCCCCTCAGCCCCCCACCCGAAAATTATATTCTATATACACCTGAACATGCTTTTCATTAACTTTTTCTTTTTTTTATAATAAAGCGTTTATTAACATCTGCACAAATAATATAGTACATTGGTTAATTGTGATAAATAAAGACATTTTTATGATTTCAAATAATGAAATTACAGAAAAAAAAATAGAACATACTTAAATTAATTACAAAAAATAAATAAAAATAATAGGTAAAAGGAAAAAAATAAAAAGCAATAATAATAAAAATAATATTAGAAAAAATAATAAATAAAATATAATTTTAATAGAAATTTAAAAGGAGCCAATCAGAATTGACACTTCCTAGTTAACCGCTTTTATTTGTCTTTTAAGTACGAAGTTGATGACGAGGCCAAGATCTCTTTAGCCTCCTAGAATCTCATTAACTAGCCTTGTTTTATTGAAAAAAATCCAATCTAAGTAACAGCAACCAATTAAAAAATAAGGCATACAACATAACAAAAAATTAATAACTGAGGTAACCCGAGAGAAAAAAAGAGGAACTACTTTATGAGCTTGTTTTAGTTTAATATTATCAAATGTCAAGCACGTCATTTTGCGAGCTCTATGACTTTAAGGGTATTAGGACCTTAGAAAGAGGGGTAGGTATACAGCTATGGACCCCTCGGCGAGTCACCGGCGTAGTCTGGCATATTATATTTAATACAAGTAATGAAAATTCTGGAATCGCCTTTCCTCAGAAATGGTTAATCTAATGAAAACAAGTGTGAGGACATGTTTGTACATAATTGCATGATCTGCAATTTTTGTCTGAACTATTTTTATCATAAATCTAAACGTTTCGCTAAAAAATCCTAAAAACTTCTTTTTGCGAACTTTGACCTCGAATAAAATTGTTCATGGGATTGATAAGGGCTTTTCCCAATTCCCTTATAAAGTTGTCCCTATCTTTCATACAAATTTTCAGGTTGCTAGGAATTTATGCAAAGGTACTCATATTTTTCTAACTCGTCTATTTCTAACAACAGAAAATTGGTTCTCATTTTAACTATCCTGTTTTAAACGCAAATACATTTACCTGATATAAGAATTACAAAAATAAAAAGCAATAAAAAACTAAGGCAATGAGACAAAAATAACAAAAAGAACGACAAAAACCCGTTTATACGAACAAAACAGACACATGTTATTTAAGCAATTATTTCTCCTATTGACATTAATCAGAACTTTCTTCGGAACCTTTTTTGTAGAGCATTTAGTAAGCTTTCGAATGGTAATCCTTCGCTTAACAAGATTCTCAACCGTTTTCGAGATATTAATGAAAGTATACGAAGTTCCTGAAACTTTTCACGTCTATTAATAAAATATATTATTCTAACCCTTCCTTATCTCGAATCATAAGCAAAATTTCAACATATTAGTTTTGAAGAAATTCGAACATGCAGAAAATGTTTCAACTGAATCCCATGATTTTAATTACCCAAACCAAAAACATTATTTAACAACTGTTTTTCCAATTTTCTCGAAAACGGTTAGAGCTGTCGCCTTAAAAATGGTTTCATTCGTTTTCCTAGGCCAAGAAGCCTATAAAACAAGTACTTGCAAGCATATGAAGTAAGCGGAATGATTTTTTTCGTGCAACATTTGCTCCAAAAACCATGTTCCGGAGGGCAGATTCTGCTGACCTTTCAAATAATGCGAAAGATTTTTGTACCAAGTTTCATGAAAACTGGATTATTATTGAGGCTAGAAAAGCACGAACAGATATATATATATATATATATATATATATATATATATATATATATATATATATATACACATATATATATAAAATTATATAATCATGCAAATATATGAAATTATATTTATTTTGTAATTATTTAAATTTAGTTATTATTAATGTTAAATCATTAATGTACTAAATAAACGTATTGCAGCACAAAATAAACGTTTTTTTTGCAGGGTTACTACAGAGAGGAAACTAATAATAAAATAATATATATATATATATATATATATATATATATATATATATATATATACTATATATTTGTCAAATACCACACACTCACTGACCTATCATCGCCCAGCCGAAAACCACTCAACAGGATTGGATGGACACTCCCTATAGAACGTTGAAGCTCACTAAGAAAGGAATTTTGAATATTCAAATTTTTAAGTATTTTTAGAGGGGATTAAATTTTAGTTGGTTAGAGCAGGCAAGCCATGGCAGCATGCGTTGCTAGGACGATAACAGAACAGCTGTTACCGTACTGTATCTATTTCATAGTATTATTTTTAATTGAGGTTAATTTCAGCTATGATGACAGACGGCATAGTTAGTTTTTTATTACTAGAAATAAACTGTGATTTTGTCCCTCATACAGTTTACGCCATCCGAGGTAATAATATCCTGACCCACTTGACACACAAATGTCCGATTTGAATGTAAACGCTACGAAAGGTTTTAGAAATATTCAAATGTTTAAGTACTTTTGAAGAGGGGGGGGGGGGCGTGAATTATTAAGAAATTCCTCATCGGCTCAAAAATGGTCCGATTTTTGATGACATTTGGTACAAAAATCTTTCTTCTCATTTGAAAGGTCAAGTTCATGAACCAGCTCAATCCTTTTACCGGAACATGGTTTTTGGAGCAAAATTTGACTGAAAAAATCGGAACGCTTACATTTTTGAGTCCATATGCTTGCAGGTATTCGTTATATAGGTTCCTTAATGTAGGAAAACGACTGAAACCATTTTTAAAGCAATTTCTGTAACCGTTTACGAGAAAATTTAGAGAAATACTTTTCCAAACGAATTTTCTGTTTGAGTATTCAGAAAAGATCATTGGTTCACTTGAAACTTGTACCAGGTATTTGACATTCATCCAATCTCTTTAAACTTTGATATAGTTTGGTGGCAATAAGTATATGAAAAAAAATTGTATTAATGGTAATACAAAGTTTTCGGATCTCAGTATATTTTCTAAAATCTTGAAAACGGTTTGGAAACCGAAGTAAGTGGAAGGCGGCTATTCGAAAGGTTACTAAATTCTCTACAAAAAAGGTTCTGTTGTAATGACCAGTGGGGCGATGTCAGTCGAACAGCAATGCAACAAACATGGTTACCTCCAATGGTGTTCCTGGGTAACTATAAAGTCTGTGCAATAACAAGCTGTACAAAATTATGTAGTAGCGTTAATGTTGATCATACTTTATTCAACACAATATAAAAACTACTTATCAGCCGTGGGGAAGCACGAATAGTCAGCTAGTGTATATATATATATAAAATGTTATACTTCTTTACTCTTGGGAATTGACGCCAATGTAAACAAATTTGTTGCTCTGTAAACAAAGAAACAACATTTAAAGTTTCTATTTACAGTGTCAACCCGCTAATTATATTATTTACATTAAAATAATTTTTAATAATTAATTTTCATAGCTCTACCTTATTTGGAAAAAACCAAACACTTATGTGCCAGCTGTTCTAAAATCTACTATTCTTGCTTGTTAAAAACTAATGAACATTAAAATATAAATTAAAGAAAAATATCCTAGTTTCTTTACTTATATATATATATACATATATATATATATATATATATATATATATATATATATATATACAAATATACATACATATATATATATATATATATATAATATTTATTCTTTATTTTACAGTAAATCTGCTTCTACACAAATTTCAATAACCAGTCTTTTTGTTTGATGTGTGTAATGAAACGTAGACATACAGTACCTTCCGTATCTGGTGGATTGCCGAGCCCAGCTTCAGTCTTGATACGTAGAACGCTCATGTCATAATTTGCAGTTCCTAGTGATACAAAATATCTCAATATATGCTTTCAGGAGTAATTCAAATAATAATAAAAAAAAATGTATTTAAACTAAAATAAACAGAGAAAGGAGCTTACCAGAAGTTGGATGGAGGCTATCTGTCCGATCTTCCTTCTGTTTTACAGGAATCAAGTCTGTCTCCTGTTTCACTAGAGTTCCATTTAGATATTTCCTAAATTCACGACCTATTTGATTAAACAAAGAGGATCAATATAATATAATTTAGGGGTTATTGTATTAAACGTTCATGTAGATATGAACGTACTGGAGGAAGTCCCAATATTTATTTATATATAGGCACCCATGAGCTACACCCTATTTTGTTATGATACATGAGAAAGAACGGTCGCTATGAGAAAGTTAATAATTTGGATCTGAAGTAAACCCTTAATAAACCGATTTAATTTTTATTACAACATTTTTTTCTCTGTAGATTACCAAAACAAATACTGAGTTTTGTTGAACAATAAAAAAACTTACAGCTAGTAGTCGCAAATTTTAAATGGAACTCCACATTCATCAAATTCGCTTACATGCACCTTATTAAGCAATCCCCTCATTTATGAAAAACAAAACAATAACAGTTCCAGCCAGATGTATATTTCATCATTTCATCGGCTAAATTTATCATCTTCATTCAATTATTTCAATCATTCGGCAAATCTTTCAGCGTCTCATTTGGATCATCTCTGTCCTCTTCCATTCCTCAGCTTGCTGGTGTTCCACAAGGCGGCATCCTAAGTCCTATCTTATTCCTCGTGTACTCTGCTGACATGATTCCACAACCCTCTTCACTTTGGCTGACGATACAGCCATCCACTCAGCCAATCCAGATCCCATACTTGCCTCCAAACTCCTTCAATCCCATCTCCAACTGCTTGAACCATGGTTCATAAAATGGCAGATTAAGGTCAACGCTAAAAAATCCTTCCACATAAAATTCACCCTTCGAAGATCCAAATGCCCTTCTGCCAATTTTTACCAAAGTGAAATCTGTGAAAAACCCCAGTTACCTACCTAGGACATAACCTTGACAAACGACTTACCTGGAGCCAACACATACAAAAGAAAAGACAGGAAACAAACAGACGTTATACACTACTAGATACTTGTTCCAAAATATCTTTGCGAAATAATAGACGGATATATACTAGTAGTATAATACTACTATACTTCAGCCCATCTGGACGTATGGTTTGGAAGTTTGGGGATGTGCCAAGCGATCCAATGTCTTCAGAATCCATAATCTTCTACAATCCAAAATACTCCGCAAAATAGTCAATGCTCCATTCTAGGTTTCAAATTTCACTATCCATAATGACCTAGAAATTCCCTCTGTACAAACCCTGTCGAAAACCCTATACTTTAACTTCCACTCCCGTTTGCCTGGTCACGACAATCCCCTAATCAATAACCTATCCTCGTCCTCCATTCCCAGTAACCCTCACTGTCGCCTTAAGCGCAAATGCCCTAGAGATCTATTGTAAAGAAAGCTTATAAAATGTAAACATTTTAAATGTAAATAGACCCACAAAAACAAAATGTAAACATGTGTTAAAATTTCTAGCTAATAGGTTTTGGCCATTGGGCTTTTTTCCCCTACCGATACATCATGACTTTATTATTAAGATTAAAAAACGTTATATTAATACAGTCGAATGTTCAGCAGCTTCACGCTGATCCAATCTGTTCTATACAAAACATGCTGGATAGATCAACGTTACATTCTTTATAATTAGATAAATTGTATTTAATATTGAATAGGAGTATAACATTAATTACCTGAAGTTGAAGGGTAAACTTCCTCGATAGCACCATTGTCTTCATTTATAAAGATTCCCAAAATATCCCCAGTAGTTTCTTCACCTGGTCATTAATGCAATTTACAATTATATTCAAATATTTTTGGAGGATCGAGTACAAATAGATATTATGATAAAATTTTTGATTTTTATTTTACTCCAACTTTTTTTATTTGAATAATATATGTTAATATCTTGCACTAGTATTTCTAAAGTGACTCAATTCAAAATAAAACTCAATTGAAATTGTTCGCGGAAAGCCGCTCAACAAAACATACCCCGTGAGGTGCTGCCACCTAGCGGTGTGCCCGGGAACTATTTGCCCGCGGCAGTACGAATCTGCACGCAAAGATAGAAGAAGGGAGCAGGAATGGAGTCTGGCCAGTCCACCACGAATTGGAGAAGCATGAAGGAAGAAAATGTAGCACATTACAGGGCTTATAAATTATGCTTAAACACATAATCTTCAAGACACCAGGTACCTCTCTTAATTTTATCATTCATGAAGATCCAGCAAAACCATTTCAACAGTTCAACCATAATCAGCAGCTCATCATTCCCATATTCAAAATTTAACTAACCCAATAACAATAAATATGTTCCTGAGTTTTGGCCTACACCCCCCATAGAGTTATGCAAAAGTTAAAATAAATTCTGATTTCAAATTATCATCTACACAAATCTCTGCAGTCCTTCACCACCTGTGGTCCACTCTAAACCATATAAAAAATGGTAGAGGGATCACAAACATAAACAGAAATTGTGTCACTCTTGCCTATGTAGGGGCCTTAGGATTAAGACAGAAGGAGTTACACAAGTGCCCGCTGAGGTACAAACTCTGAAGCTAGGTACATACAGTTTTGATGTTTGATAAAGAGATATTTACCATGTCTTTCACCCTCCTAACTATGACGGTGCGAATAAAAACAATTTTTAGTTGTGTCACTTGAGATATAGCTACTAATGCGATATGAGTGGACATAGAGTAAGTAAAGGACAAATTGATGTAGGTCAAAAATAGCTATAATTCAATAGGGATCTTACACATTTTCAAGTTGGCACCCTTGTTATTACTTCTGATCAGCTGTTTAGTAAGATTTAGTAATCATAACCTTTGTAAATGTTGGTGTGGGTAGTGGTTCAAAGTGAGCCGTTCCTATCCCACCCGGCCATAGCCAGTACCCCACGGACTCTGTTGACCAAGAATCATGTTTGGCTTCTTAGATTTATTTGAACTATCCCAATCGAGGCATTGTTATGTCTCCAAATCTAAGAAAACCATAATATGCATACAAGAAATGTGACAGTAGCAAATGACTGAAGACTCACCAGCCTTGAAGATGTATGAAAGTCCTCTGAGAACTAGATGCTTTACTTGGTGTAGAAATCATTTTCTACTGGAATGAATTTTATTGGTAGCCGGGTTTATGATGATCAAGGTGATGACTGTCTGTAAGAGTACTTAGATGCGCAAATTTAATTGTGATGTGGCGAAAATAGAAATCAATGCGGGAGCAATGTAAAAAATGTGGCATGGCCATTTTGTCCTGTTAAGCCGACTGCTGATACGAGGCCATGGGTAGCCGAACCAAGCCGAGCGGAACTTAAACGAAACACACAGGCACAAAACTAATATTAAAACCTACATTGATAACGTATGTTGCCTCAACAGTAAATTCGGTTAGCTGAAGAAGTCAAGTCCGATTGAGAATTGCACCACGGAAGAACAATGTTTTAAGTTTACCACAATATATTAGTGAAATCCGTAATAAAAATAATGTAAAATGTATAAAACAAGGTAAGAAAATGAGAAACATGTTTGCAACACTTCTTTCTTAGGGCTAAGCGGAAGGAGTAATTTCCGCTTAGAATGCTGTTCCTTGTGCCTTCCCGACAATCTTGCTTTTATTTCAGATTTTATAGGAAAAGGTTCTTACAATTTCCATGAAAAATCTAACAAAAGTAACTGATTTTAAGATATTAACTGAATCAGGATAAGATGATGCCGTTCCTGTGAGTTAGACTTTTTGTATATTACAAAAATTGATACAAAAAGGTGAGCTGAGATTTTTTTTTTTTCAAAATATAGATACATATGATACATAAATCATGGTTCTACAGTTGATTGAGCTCTAGGTCCTGAGGTCGTATAAGGTTGCAACAAATTTTGGTTAGTGGCCTGTCTAAACATGTTAGACAGTGGCTAAGCTTAGAATTTAAGGTGCACATGTCCGATCTTCCTTCTGTTTTACAGGAATCAAGTCTGTCTCCTGTTTCACCAGAGTTCCATTTAGATATTTTCTAAATTCACGACCTACTTGATTAAATAAAGAGGATCAATATAATATAATTTAGGGGTTATTGTATTAAACGTTCATGTAGATATGAACGTACTGGAGGAAGTCCCAACATTTATTTATATATAGGTACCCATGACCTACACCCTATTTTGTTATTGTTGGGATAAGTGGTCAATAAATCAGAAGGTCCCAAACAATATAATAAAATAATAATAATTTATTCTTCTAAAATTATAAATAAAATGCCTCTGGCAAAAAGAAAGATAAATATAATGAAAAATGAAGCTAATAAAATGTTGAGACTATGACGTCATCAGTTGAGGTTGGTCAGTATCTCCTTGCCTGCTGTCTGGCCCGGACCTCTTTGGCTGATATGTAACCGCTAGGGAGGTTACCGGCTTCGGCTAATTGTAATAGTCAGAATTAATAAATGACTCACAGGTGGAAGTCTCGTTGTGTTGTACTCGCACTACAGCTCCAGCTGATCCTGCGGAATGCTGAAACACCTGAAGATAGCGGCGTCCGTTGATGGAGTAGATCCGTAATAAGGGAGGTGATGAGATGCCAATCAACGGGTGTTATCACTATCACTGCCTAATTGTTCGGCTAATTATCAGCTAATTAGGCGGGATTCAGGTGAGAAAGATGGAGGTAGATCTGGGCGGCATATTCAAACATTGGTTGCTACACTGCTCCCCCCCTGATGACGGAGTCAGCGAAGAAGACCTTGCGTTTAACTAGCCTTCCAGCTCTTGTTCTATACTCTGAGGGCGGCTCAGGTTGCGGGTTGCTGGTTGAAGGCAGTGGTTCGACAGTGGAAGGTAGGCCTGGTTCTGGTCTCTGCGTCGTGGGGTCTACTTGCTTCGATGAAGGAGAAGTTGTTTGCGGCTGGAGGTTGGTTTGTGAAGCGGCGTTCCTCTCTATGTCGGTCGTAAGAAGATAAGCAGGCTTTAATCTATCAATAGAGACAACTACTGGTTTTTGTCCTATGGCTATGGTAAAGTGTTTGGCCGTACGATTTAACACTTTATGAGGACCAGAGTAGGGTGGGACAAGGGGTCGACGCACTGCGTCCTCCCTCAAGAAAACGTGGGAGCTCGTTTGTAAGTCCTTGTGCTGAAACGTCTTGTGATAACTCGAACGTGCTAGTGCTGGCTTGAGCTGTGCGAGATCCTCCTTTAGTTGTTGTAGGGCTACGATGGGTTCTTGTTGCACAGGGGTGTCCGCAAGGAATTCCCCTGGTAACCGTAAGGGCTGTCCATACAGTCCCTCGGCAACACTTGCACCCATATCCTCCCTGAATACCGACCTAAGCCCTAGGAGTACTGAGGGTAGTAGTGCAACCCATCTGTCTGTCTCCAATTGAGCCATTATTGCAGCCTTTAAGCTCCTGTGCCACCTCTCCACGCAACCGTTACTTTGCGGGTGGTAAGCAGTTGTTCGTTTTTTATCGATACCTAGGAGCGCTGTTAGCCTTTGGAATATCTCTGCCTCAAATTGACGGCCCTGATCGGTAGAGATCCTTCCAGGTACTCCGAAGCGAGCAATCCAGTGGGTGTAGAACGCCTCTGAAACCGTGCTTGCCGTAATATCTTCCAGAGGGATAGCTTCCGGCCACCTAGTTGCTCGATCCACCATTGTTAAGCAATAACGTTTGCCGTTAGAAGGTGGCAAGGGACCTATTAAATCCAAATGAATATGCTGGAATCTTGGTGCTGGTTGAAAGGTTCCTAAGGGACTGACAGTATGGCGCTGGATTTTACTGCGCTGGCAGGGGATGCAGGTTTTGGCCCATTCGCCTACGTCTGACTTCATACTCGGCCAGAAGTAGCGCGAAGAAAGAAGTTTTCTTGAAGCGCGTATTCCGGGGTGACTCAGTCCATGAAGGCGAGCAAACAAAGGTTTCCTGAAGTGCTCAGGGATATATGGTCTCGCCTTGCATGATGATGTTTCACACAAGAGCGGGAAGTCTTGGCCTGGGATGGTGAGGAGCTTTAAAGTTAGCTTGGGATTCTTTTTTAATTCCTCTATCGTAGGGTCAGCTTTCTGTGCCTTAGCAATAGCTGTAAAATCATCGGGCAACTGAACCTCCTCTACCCGTGACAGGGCGTCAGCTACTACGTTGTCTTTGCCGGGCTTATAAATGATAGAAGTAGTAAACTGGCTTATGAAATTGAGTTGCCTGATTCTTCTGGGTGAGGCATTGTCTGCCTTCTGCTGGAAAACGTGTATGAGGGGCTTATGGTCAGTCACAATAGAAAAACTGAGGCCTTCTAGGAGTGATCGGAAATGTTTTATACCCTCGTAAATGGCTAGTAGCTCTCTGTCATAGGTAGAATAATTTTTTTGAGCAGAATTTAGATTCTTGGAGAAAAAACCTAACGGCCTCCATATACAATTTTTTAATTGTTGCAACACCGCACCTATGCCGGTATCACTTGCGTCACAGGCCAAGGATAATTCTTCATAAGTAGATTGGTGCGCAAGTTGTGCAGCAGCAGCGAGACTTTCCTTGCACTCTTCGAAGGCTCTGATGCTTTTCTCGGTCCATGCTACTGGTCTGCTGTCTTTCTTCTTGACGTCGTGCAGTAGATCGTTGAGAGGGCTTTGAATTTCAGCTGCGCGGGGAATGCACCGACGGTAGAAGTTGATCATGCCCAAGAACCTTCTGAGATGACAAATAGTGGCGGGACGAGGGAAATCCGTTATGGTTTTGACCTTAGATGGAAGCGGGCTTATTCCTTCCGAGTTGACTTTTAAGCCAAGGAAGTCGACCTCCGACTCGCCGAAAGTGCACTTCGGAATGTTTAAGGACAAACCATTTGTCTCCAGCTTCTTGAACACCTCGCGGAGATGTGCTTCGTGTTCTTCTTCGTCTCCAGACGCGATGAGGTAGTCATCCATGTATGGAAACACGAAGTCCAAATCGCGCATGATGTCGTCGGAAAACCTTTGAAAGGTTTGAGCTGCGTTACGGAGTCCAAAACACATGCGTTGGTACTCGATTAGCCCAAATGGGGTAGCTACTGCAGTCTTCTCTACATCCTCTTCCGCTATTGGGATGTGGTAGAACGCATGAACTATGTCGAGAGTAGAGAATATTTTCTTCCCGTGCAATTGTGTTGCGAAGTTCATGAGGTTCGGTACGGGATATCTATCGGGAATAGTTTGTGCATTTAACCGACGATAGTCACCACAAGGACGCAAACTACCGTCTTTTTTGATGACCACGTGTAGCGGACTCGACCAAGGGCTCTTGGATGGTCTGCATATCCCTTCGTTGATTAGCTCTTGAAAATGCGCCTTTACTGCAATATATTTATCGGGTGCCAGTCGTCTTGCTTTGCTTGTGACTGGGTTACCACTGGTAAGTATGTGGTGTTGGACCACGGTACGCGGCGGGCCTCTGATGGGTGAAGGTCTGGACAGATTAGGGAATTCTCTTAGTAGACGCGAGTATTTACAGTTGCCGGGGATGGTAGATATAGTAGGTGTCGAGACCATCGACATAATACCAATTGCTCCTAACCCGGTGCGTTGATCTGTGATCCGTTTCTGACGAAGATCCACACTCAGTCCGTGATGGTACAAGAAGTCCGCACCTAAGATTGGCTTCCCGATTTCGGCGATGACGAATGTCCATTTCAAGGGACGGCGGATTCCAATATTGAGCTGCAACGACTTCTCTCCGTACGTTGGGATGATCGTGTTGTTGGCTGCTACTAAGTTGAAGTCGGACTTAGTTTTATGTATCCGAGGGTTCCGAGGAATGATTGAAATGGACGCTCCTGTATCCACGAGAAACTGTAGGCCTGTTGTCTTGTCCGTTACAAAAAGGCGGCGCTGTGGTGCAACAGAGGCGGGCGGCAGCCGCATCATACGCCTCTGAAATTAGTTTAAAGGCTGTTTCCAGTTGCAAGGCTTGGTGCACTTCTGAGCTTTGTCCTTGAAACGCCTGTGGTAGAAGCAAATGCCTTCTGCTGACTCGCTTCGGCTACGGGGTCTTCGAGACTTGGGTTGAAAATTCCTATCTCTGCTCCTGCCACGAGATTCTCGGCGAAGCTCGGCTACTTCCGCACGTAGTTGACGAAACTCTGCCAGAAGTTCGTTGTACTGGCTTTGTGTCGGATTGTGTCCCTGCTGTGATGATGATTGGAGTGAGCTGTGGTCAGATGGTGTCTGTCGGTTGGTGGCATAAACTTCCACAGGGCAGTCGATTTCAGCGATCTGATCAGCGGTAGCGGCAAGTTTGTCAAGGTCATCCTGACCTGTCGCTGCGAGAATGGCCTGCATCCTATTAGGAAGGTTGCGAAGCCATAAGGTTCTTACGACTTCTTTATTGAGAGTTTGACCTGCTTGTTGGAGCATTGTCCGCAGAAGTTGCGACGGTCGTTGGTTTCCAAGTTGTGTGTCCTGGAGCAGTCTTTGAATGCGGCGGGTCTCTGATTCTCCATATATTTGTATGAGGCGAGCCTTAAGACGATCGTAAGGATCCTCTATTGATGGATTATCAATCAGATCAGCAACCTGCTCGATGACGTCTATGCCTAAGTTCGCCATCACAGACTGGTACTTCATTATCTGTGAGGTAACCTTGGACGTAAAAAAAAACGGCTTCTACATGTGCAAACCATAATTTTGGGTTAGTTTTATGGAATGGTGGGAGTCGGTTATGCGCACCGCTGAACGCTGAGACCTCCGATTCAACAGTGAGAGTAGTTTGATCGAGATCAGCCGGTGATGGAATCATAGTCTTCTCGTCTGGCATTGTTCGTTAATGGGGTCACCAATTGTTGGGATAAGTGGTCAATAAATCAGAAGGTCCCAAACAATATAATAAAATAATAATAATTTATTCTTCTAAAATTATAAATAAAATGCCTCTGGCAAAAAGAAAGATAAATATAATGAAAAATGAAGCTAATAAAATGTTGAGACTATGACGTCATCAGTTGAGGTTGGTCAGTATCTCCTTGCCTGCTGTCTGGCCCGGACCTCTTTGGCTGATATGTAACCGCTAGGGAGGTTACCGGCTTCGGCTAATTGTAATAGTCAGAATTAATAAATGACTCACAGGTGGAAGTCTCGTTGTGTTGTACTCGCACTACAGCTCCAGCTGATCCTGCGGAATGCTGAAACACCTGAAGATAGCGGCGTCCGTTGATGGAGTAGATCCGTAATAAGGGAGGTGATGAGATGCCAATCAACGGGTGTTATCACTATCACTGCCTAATTGTTCGGCTAATTATCAGCTAATTAGGCGGGATTCAGGTGAGAAAGATGGAGGTAGATCTGGGCGGCATATTCAAACGTTGGTTGCTACATTATGATACATGAGAAAGAACGGTCGCTACAAGAAAGTTAATAATTTGGATCTGAAGTAAACCCTTAATAAACTGATTTAATTTGTATTACAACATATTTTTCTCTGTAGATTACCAAAACAAATACTGAGTTTTGTTGAACAATAAAAAAACTTACAGCTAGTAGTCGCAAATTTTAAATGGAACTCCACATTCATCAAATTCGCTTACATGCACCTTATTAAGCAAACCCCTCATTTATGACAAATAAAACAATAACAGTTCCAGCCAGATGTTTATTTCATCATTTCATTGGCTAAATTTATCATCTTCATTCATATCTCAAGCCTTCAGCATCTCTCCAAGCCAAAATTTAAAATCTCAAATTTCTGGTCAAAACACACTAACATGTCTTTGGTATCGGTACACAATCCTCATGATAACTGATTTTAATTTTATTGTATTTTGTTATTTCCAAAACTTAATTATATTTTGATCGGGTGTGGCACCAGGGCTTGCTTTTCAATCTCAAAAAAATCCTCCACTCGACCTATTATCTAATAATAAATTCCTATCTTTCTGGCAGATCTTTCAGCCTCTCATTTGGATGATCTCTGTCCTCTTACATTCCTCAGCTTGCTGGTGTTCCACAAGGCGGCATTCTAAGTCCTATCTTATTCCTCGTGTACTCTGCTGACATGATTCCACAACCCTCTTCACTTTAGCTGACGATATAGCCATCCACTCATCCAATTCAGATCCCATACTTGCCTCCAAACTCCTTCAATCCAATCTCCAACTGCTTGAGCTATGGTTCATAAAATGGCAGATTAAGGTCAACCCTAAAAAATCCTTCCACATAACATTCACCCTTCGAAGATCCAAATGCCCTTCTGCCAATCTTTACCAAAGTGAAATCTGTGAAAAACCCCAGTTACCTACCTAGGACATACCCTTAACAAACGACTTACCTGGAGCCAACACATACAAAAGAAAAGACAGGAACAAACAGACGTTATACACTACTAGATACTTGCTCCAAAATATCTTTGCGAAATAATAGACGGATATATACTAGTAGTATAATACTACTATACTTCAGCCCACCTGGACGTATTGCTCGGAAGTTTGGGGGATGTGCCAAGTGATCCAATGTCTTCAGAATCCATAATCTTCTACAATCCAAAATACTCCGCAAAATAGTCAATGCTCCATTCTATGTTTCAAATTTCACTATCCATAACGACCTAGAAATTCCCTCTGTACAAACCCTGTCCAAAACCTGATACCTTAACTTTCACTACCGCTTGCCTGGTCACAACAATCCCCTAGTCAATAACCTGTCCTCGTCCTCCATTCCCGGTAATCCTCACCATCGCCTTAAGCGCAAATGGCCTAGAGATCTATTGTAAAGAAAGCTTATAAAATGTAAAAATTATAAATGTAAATATTATAAATAGCCCCACAAAAACAAAATGTAAACATGTGTTAAAATTTCTAGCTAATAGGTTTTGGCCATTGGGCTTTTTTTCCCCTACCAATACATAATGACTTTATTATTAAGATAAAAAAAAGTTATGTTAATACAGTCGACTGTTTAGCAGCTTCACGCTGAACCAATCTGTTCTATACAAAACATGCTAGATAAATCAACGTTACATACTTTACAATTAGATAAATTATATTTAATATTGAATAGAAGTATAACATTAATTACCTGAAGTTGAAGGGTAAAATTCCTCGATAGCACCATTGTCTTCATTTATAAAGATTCCCAAAATATCCCCAGTAGTTTCTTCACCTGGTCATTAAAGCAATTTAAATTATATTCAAATATTTTTGAAGCATCGAGTACAAATAGATAGTATTATGAAAGTCCTCTGAGAACTAGATGCTTGACTGAGTGTAGAAATCATTTTCTACTGGAATGAATTTAGCCGGGGTTATGACTGTATGTAAGAGTTCTTAGATGCGCAAATTTAATTGTGATGTTGCGAAAATAGAAATCAATGCGGGAGCAATGTTAAAAAAGTGGCATGGCCATATTGTCCTGTTAAGCCGACTGCTGATACGAGGTCAAGGGTAGCCGAACCAAGCCGAGCGAAACTTAAACGAAATACACAGGCACAAAACTAACTGAAGAAGTCAAGTCCAATTGAAAATTGCACCACGGAAGAACAACGTGCTGTGATTAGATTTTTTGTAGGAGATGTTAAATATAGTGACTTGAAAGATCAAAACCTAACGATAAATGCATCTATTTATTTACTAATGGCACGAGAAATATGAACGGAACTGCGCTAAGATTACACCTTGAGAGTCGGACAATTTATGTTAATTATGAGCCAATTGACATGAAACAAACACTAAATGTTAAGTGAAGTTTACCACAATATATTAGTGAAAACCACAATACAAATAATGTTAAATGAGTAAAACAAGGTAAGAAAATGAGAAACGTGTTTGCAACACTTCTTTCTTAGGGCTAGGCGGAAGGAGTAATTTCCGCTTAGAATGCTGTTCCTTGTGTCTTCCCGACAATCTTGCCTTTATTTCAGATTTTATAGGAAAAGGTTGTTACAATTTCCATGAAAAATCTAACAAAAATAACTGATTTTTCTATTTCAAGCCTTCCAAATGAAACGAAAGATAATAACAGAATCAGGATAAGATGAGGCCATTCCTGTGAGTTAGACTTTTTGTATATTACAAAAATTGATACAAAAATGTGAGCTGAGATTTTTTTTTTTTCAAAATATAGATACATATGATACATATATCATAGTTCTACAGTTCATTGAGCTCTAGGTCCTGAGGTCGTAGAAGGTTGCAGCAAATTTTGGTTAGTGGCCTGTCTAAACATGTTAGACAGTGGCTAAGCTTAGAATTTAAGGTGCACACAGATGCACGAATACTGCAAGTCAAAAAAAAATTTTGCCAATTTTTAATAATAATAATAATAACTTCAAATTGAGGAAAACATGTTTTCGCCTTCTTGAAATCAAGTATTAATTGTACCAATCACCTTTGGTAGAAAATTAAATAATAAAAAATCGTAGACAATAGATTTTAGATAGAAATTTTGATATTTCCCAAATTTTTGTTATTATAACGATCATTAATTGCACTGACATGATCTTTGTCTATCGTGTCATCTAAGGAATGACTTTCTCGGGAAGTTAAAAACACGTATTTGAGGCCTACAAGGTGGGGAGAAAGACTTCAACATTTACTTGGTTACATATAAATTTAATTATTCAAAATCACTAATGACTAGTTAATGTTAGAAGTGGAGTAAAACAATGAAATAAACAAATATTAACAAATATATAAAAACCAAGCTTCCTTAAGCAAAAAAATAAAATGTTTCGTAATTACCTCCAATTTCCTCTTTTAAATGTGTTTCTGGTTCTTTCTTAATGGTTGTATACATTTTTGTAGTCCCTGGAAAAATTAATAGAATTAGTTAAAATTTAATCACAAAAAATAGTAAATAAATCATCAGCACAAGTGTTGTGATACTTTAAAAACTTCTCAGCATGATGAGTTAGAGAGTTTTTTTTTTTTTTTTTTTTTTTTTTTTTTTTTTTTTTTTTTTACGGCGCATCTACTTCTAGGTCATTAGGGCCAACATCCAGGATGCAGCGAGGAATTTTCCCAGCGAGCCTTGAGATGAGAAAATTCCTGCCGGAGGTGGGAATCGAACCCACCATCTCCCGCTTATGAATCCAGCGCGCTAGCCACTAGACTACGGGAGACCCCGAGTTAGAGAGTTATAACAGATATAATAGGGGAAATAACGAGACAGCAGAACCTTTCTGTTTTCAAAGAATTACTAAATTGTTTGACCAAATTTCTCATTAGGAGGCACTTTTACAGAGGTGTGGGGGTGTATAACTGCTGCAGGTGTGGGGGTGTATAGTAGCTGCAGGTGTGGGGGTTTATAGCAGCTGCAGGAGTGGTGGGTGTATAACAGCTGCAGGTGTGGGGGTGTATAGTAGCTGCAGGAGTGGGGATGTATAGCAGCTGCAGGCGTGGGGGTGTATAGTAGCTGCAGGAGTGGGGATGTATAGCAGCTGCAGGCGTGGGGGTGTATAGTAGCTGCAGGAGTGGGGGTGTATAGTAGCTGCAGGAGTGGGGGTGTATAGCAGCTGCAGGCGTGGGGGTGTATAGTAGCTGCAGGAGTGGGGATGTATAGCAGCTGCAGGCGTGGGGGTGTATAGTAGCTGCAGGAGTGGGGATGTATAGCAGCTGCAGGCGTGGGGGTGTATAGTAGCTGCAGGAGTGGGGGTGTATAGTAGCTGCAGGAGTGGGGGTGTATAGCAGCTGCAGGCGTGGGGGTGTATAGTAGCTGCAGGAGTGGGGGTGTATAGCAGCTGCAGGCGTGGGGGTGTATAGTAGCTGCAGGAGTGGGGGTGTATAGCAGCTGCAGGCGTGGGGGTGTATAGTAGCTGCAGGAGTGGGAGGTGCATAGCAGGTGCAGGCGTGGGGTGTATAGCAGCTGCATATGCAATTCAAACCCAATAATTATAAATGTACTTGAGCAGTACATAAGAAAACTTAGGACAGAGCCAGGGCCGCCACATCTCAGAGCCGGGCCCGGATCACGGGCCTCCACTTTTTAGAGCTAGAATGAAAATTCTAGTACTTTGCTATAGGACTATGGGCATATTAAAATTATTTTCTTCTGAGTTTTGAGCAAAATGAGAATAAAAGCCGACAATCGGTGCAGCAAAGGTCACTTTTGGTACTGTTTTTCCAATTAGCGATTATCGGCCCGGGCCCGGGACAACTGTACCCGGTTGCCCCCCCCCCCATGTGGCGGCCCTGGACAAAGCACTCAAGCTGACGTACTTACAAGGACCACGGGAAGACAAAACAATCACCATATACACAAAGATACACTACAAGATTTGCAAACCAAAGCGTAGAGGTTAATTACAGGAAGCTGGCAGCACTCTTGGCACATAAAGACAGACAACAAACTTCGAGAAATAAAACAAACAGTTGGTGATTGGGTTTCAAGCAAAAGAAACAACATAAGAGAAGATATATTATGTCGCTTAAGAATTTACTATTCGTGGCTGAGACACTTACACCTCATGATGAGGGTGGACCATAAAACATCTACTGACAAAACTATGACTTATCGTACAATATGACAGACCTACTACTTAAGATACCACATACGAATAGTCCATTACATATTATATTATTATTATATAAATAACAGATTTATTCAACATTCTAAATGATTTTTGCCCAACTCTGGTATAATTCGAACAAAAATACATCACTTCACTTCTAGCTAGACTGCAGAGGCCATATTGACGAGTTTGAAGGACACAGACAAGTCGGTACAGATATTTCACTGAATTAGTATATATAAATATAAACAAATGTTTGTATGTGAGTGTATACTAGCAATTACGCCATCCCGATTATAATCACACGATTGTAAAATTTCAATAAACCTTTTCCCATTAACTTCTGTATGAATAGCTATATGTATTTCAAACATAAATTAAACAATATCATTGCATTTATAGCCAGACAGCGGAGGCCATCTTGAATAGTTTGAAGAACACGAACAACTCGGTTTTCATTGCATTATTCATCTTGAATTATATAAAACAAGCTTATACAGATACATTGACTGAAACAATTAAGCAGGAACTCATCAAAAGCTTTCAGAAAAACATAAATATAAAATTTAAATGGGTTCGAGCCCACCAGGATAATGTTGGAAATAATAAAGCAGACGAAGAGGCAAAATCAGCAGCTAATGATGAGAGCCTGCCTGTTGTGTACGAAAAAACTCCTAAGAATACTGTAAAACACATACTAAGACAGGAAACAAATAGACAATGGAACCAACGTTGGACACTGACAACCAAAGGACGACACCTGTACGATTACATACGTACTATAGAGGACGCACAGAAAATACCAAGACTTAATTATAAACTCACTCAAATACTAACTGGTCACGGACCAACACGAAGTTACTTACACAGATTTAAAATCATTGAAGACAAAAACTGCAAATGTGACTCTCGTACTGAACAGACTTACGACCATTTAATCTTTGACTGCAGACTACTTGACAAGGAAAGAATCAAATTCATGAAGTCTATAATATTAAAAGGAGGAAACTGGCCGGTTTCTAAGAGGGAGATTCTTATCAAACTCTTTGATGAATTTGATACATTTATTAGTACAATAGATTATGACGAACTTTAAAAAATAAGCTGTATTTATTTCCATTATTGTATACGTTTAATTATATTTTTATATTTATATTTTATATCATTTATATTTGGATTTCTTTTATATTCATATACATTATCTATCATTTATTTCTGCAAAATTTTATACATTTTATTAGTTCTTAGTATTATTATATTATTATAGTTTTAAGGTAGGGATTGTCGGGGTTCGGTCACTGTTGCTTAATAAAACTACATTTTTTCATAAAAATGGTTTTATTGTGCCGACGTTTCGGCTTGAACTTCAAGCCTTCATCAGGGCTGTAAAAAACAAGTAGGACGGATGTAGTACTGAAATATACACACACATATATATATATATATATATATATATATATATATATATATAGATATATATATATATATATATATATATATATAAATATGCCTACAAACACAAATACACATACATACATATGTGGAAAAAGACAAAAACATAAAATACTAGAACATAATATATAGAAGAACAATGTGCTCTAGAAGTGTTTGGATTATTAGGAAAACAGATATAAGAATAACAGATTACATATAAGATTAGATATAAGAATAACAATATGGGCTTACCGATGGGAAGATAGAGATCTATTCCTCACAAATGCGGGATCATTTCTGACAGTTAATACAGGGAAATATAGGAAGAAAGGAGTTGGTGAGGGGGGGGGGGGTTCTGGACCACCCAATGGACAGAGAACATAGAAGATGAAAGAAAGAGCGGCAAAGTACAGGGCGGCAGTAAGGGGTCATAAAGTCATAAAATGTTGTGTTAATGGAAAGGGAGGCAGGTATAAAGGGCTATATTGCAGGCGGTATAGGGGATTAGGATGGAGTTTTTAATAAATGGAAGATGTTGGAGTAGGTAGAGGAGATGACTTCTTTGTCAATTTTGTCATTAACTGGATTATTTTCTAGGTGGACAAAAATTGATTCGGAAAGGAGGCGTTTTTCTACGTTGGATTCAGTGGAAAGGATGGAGTATTGGTCAAAACCAAAGTCATGTCCGTCTGTGATGGCATGTCTAGTTAAAGCTGTCTTTATGTCTTTATTCCGTACATCATTTTTGTGGTTGTTGATACGTTTTCTTACTGGGTTTTTAGTCTGTCCAATGTACGCACTATTGCAGTTGGGTGTGATGCAGGGGATTCTGTAGACTACATTGGTCCTGTCTTTTTGTGGGATAGGGTCTCTTCAGTTTGTTCTGTGTCGATAGTCCTAGTTTTAGAGTGGGGAATATATCGCGTAGGGATTTTTGGATTTTTTCTGTGAGGTTTGGGATATATGGGAGGCCTCTGAATTGAGGGACAATATTATCTTGGGTAGTGGGGATGGGTTTAGGGTTATTAAAAGAATTTATGAGACGGGTGATAATGTTGGTAGGAAATCCATTGGTAGTAAGAATATCGAGGAGTCGGGATTTGTTGGCAGGGTGAAATTTGGTGTCGGATAGGGAGAGGGCGCGATTAATTAGGTTGCTGGCAGTATTGAGGATTTGGTGTTTGGGGTGTGAGGAAAGGTAATGGAGAAGTCGTCCCGAGTAAGTGGGTTTGGTATACCAATCAGTGGATATAGAGCCGTCTGTATTTCTTATAAGGAGTATGTCAAGCAAAGGGAGGGAGTTGTTAGTTTCGGTCTCGATGGTGAATATTAACCGGGGGTGGTAGGAGTTAAAGGCTGTTAGAATTTCTGGAATCTTATCAGGATTAATTATGAGGAAGAGGTCGTCAACATATTTTTTAAGGAAAATAATATCGTCGGGGAACATGGGGAGGATTTGGTCAAGGAGGTCATTAAGGGTAATATTGGAAAGGTCAGGAGCGAGGCAGTTACCCATGGCGAGGCCAGAGATCTGGTTGAAAAATTTATCTTGGAATAGGAGGTATCCGGATTTGCAGCAGAGGGATAGGGTCAATCTCTTTGTTGTCATGTAGTTTATGTATGTGTTTGTTAAAGGATTGTGTGAGGGAGGGGGGGGGGGTATTTCTGTTATGGGGGGTCGGTAAGTAAGTGGTGTTGTCAGAAAGGAGTGTGATCATTTTTTCCGTGTATGATCACACTCCTTTCTGACAACACCACTTACTTACCGACCCCCCATAACAGAAATCCCACCCCCTCCCTCACACAATCCTTTAACAAACACATACATAAACTACATGACAACAAAGAGATTGACAAACGGACCCGCTCACACCTCATCTCACATAACTCCCAAGCCCCCAGATGCTATGGCCTCCCGAAAATCCATAAAGAAAATAATCCCTTACGTCCCATCATTTCTAATATAAACTCCCCCTCCTCAAAACTAAGCAAATTTCTCCTTACTTCCCTCCAGACCTTAAGTCACAATAACCCCTATGACGTACAGAATGCACACGACCTTAAAAAACAACTACACTCCTTTCTCATCCCCCCTAATTTCATTTTAGCCTCTCTAGATGCCCAGTCCCTCTTCACAAACATTCCCATTGATAAAACCCTAGAAATTATTGACAAGAATTGGACCACCCTCGAACCACACACCAAGCTATCTCGATCTTCCTATCTTGAATCCCTATCCCTCTGCTGCAAATCCGGATACCTCCTATTCCAAGATAAATTTTTCAACCAGATCTCTGGCCTCGCCATGGGTAACTGCCTCGCTCCTGACCTTTCCAATATTACCCTTAATGACCTCCTTGACCAAATCCTCCCCATGTTCCCCGACGATATTATTATCCTTAAAAAATATGTTGACGACCTCTTCCTCATAATTAATCCTGATAAGATTCCAGAAATTCTAACAGCCTTTAACTCCTACCACCCCCGGTTAATATTCACCATCGAGACCGAAACTAACAACTCCCTCCCTTTCCTTGACATACTCCTTATAAGAAATACAGACGGCTCTATATCCACTGATTGGTATACCAAACCCACTTACTCGGGACGACTTCTCCATTACCTTTCCTCACACCCCAAACACCAAATCCTCAATACTGCCAGCAACCTAATTAATCGCGCCCTCTCCCTATCCGACACCAAATTTCACCCTGCCAACAAATCCCGACTCCTCGATATTCTTACTACCAATGGATTTCCTACCAACATTATCACCCGTCTCATAAATTCTTTTAATAACCCTAAACCCATCCCCACTACCCAAGATAATATTGTCCCTCAATTCAGAGGCCTCCCATATATCCCAAACCTCACAGAAAAAATCCAAAAATCCCTACGCGATATATTCCCCACTCTAAAACTAGGACTATCGACACAGAACAAACTGAAGAGACCCTATCCCACAAAAAGACAGGACCAATGTAGTCTACAGAATCCCCTGCATCACACCCAACTGCAATAGTGCGTACATTGGACAGACTAAAAACCCAGTAAGAAAACGTATCAACAACCACAAAAATGATGTACGGAATAAAGACATAAAGACAGCTTTAACTAGACATGCCATCACAGACGGACATGACTTTGGTTTTGACCAATACTCCATCCTTTCCACTGAATCCAACGTAGAAAAACGCCTCCTTTCCGAATCAATTTTTATCCACCTAGAAAATAATCCAGTTAATGACAAAATTTACTAAGAAGTCATCTCCTCTACCTACTCCAACATCTTCCATTTATTAAAAACTCCATCCTAATCCCCTATACCGCCTGCAATATAGCCCTTTATACCTGCCTCCCTTTCCATTAACACAACATTTTATGACTTTATGACCCCTTACTGTACTTCGCCGCTCTTTCTTTCATCTTCTATGTTCTCTGTCCATTGGGTGGTCCAGAACCCCCCCCCCCCCCCTCACCAACTCCTTTCTTCCTATATTTCCCTGTATTAACTGTCAGAAATGATCCCGCATTTGTGAGGAATAGATCTCTATCTTCCCATCGGTAAGCCCATATTGTTATTCTTATATCTAATCTAATATGTAATCTGTTATTCTTATATCTGTTTTCCTAATAATCCAAACACTTCTAGAGCACATTGTTCTTCTATATATTATGTTCTAGTATTTTATGTTTTTGTCTTTTTCCACATATGTATGTATGTATATATGTATGTGTATTTGTGTTTGTAGGCATATTTATATATATATATATATATATATATATATATATATATATATGTGTATATTTCAGTACTACATCCGTCCTACTTGTTTTTTACAGCCCTGATGAAGGCTTGAAGTTCAAGCCGAAACGTCGGCACAATAAAACCATTTTTATGAAAAAATGTAGTTTTATTAAGCAACAGTGACCGAACCCCGACAATCCCTACCTTGCATCATCAACGGTCAACGATCTCCTCTCAATATTATAGTTTTAGTCTTATTTCTGTTAATTTTATTGTCTTACCTTTAATTACTTTAATTATAAATTGTTAAGTTTTTCATCACTAATATTCTCATGTTAATTAAATATAGAACATACATGTAGTATTTTTTAAAATGGCACATGTAGAAAATAAATTCCCACATCGCAGGGTTACTGCGGTGTGGAAAAAAAAAAAAAAAAAAAAAAAAAAAAAAAAAAAAAAAAAGCTTATACAGATTTACAGATTCACTAAACTGATTCTTAATAAAAAAAAGTCTCCGCAGTAACTGCAACATCTTAGCGCGGTTCCGTTCATATACCTGGTGCCATTTCGAAAGGTTGAAATAGCAAGTTATAATTTTGGTTAGACCATTCCTGATATAATTTATGACCCCAAAGAGGTCAGGGTTTGAAGGGTACATACTTCTACCTGCCTGACTCCCTGGGCTTTGTAAAGGTTCGCTCTAGAAACACAGGGCTTGGCTTACAAAGGAGTATGTACTTACAAACATATGATGTAAGCATAACAATTTTTTTTTTGCGCGAATTTCGCTCCAAAAAGCATTTGTTCTCTGGGGGTTCTGAAAGGTAAAATATCCTAGTCGGAACTTTCGGATAGCGTCAAGAAGCCAACCTTATAATGTACTATCCCATATTTTGAAGAGAAATATAAGGTTTACAAGGTGGGAGGTTATAGGTCTTATGTTTGGGGCACCCATAGATATAGAAAGGATATATATACATACATATATATATATATATATATATATATATATATATATATATATATATATATACACATGATCTTTAAATGTAGTAAATAACATAATAAGACTACTGGAACTGAGCTTGGTTTCTTCCTCAACTAATAATAAAAAGAAAATAAAAAATTAATAATAATAAATAAAAATGAAAATTATTATTTTTTAAATCATTGCCTGTTATTGGTTTTAGGAGAATGCTGTGGCCCAAAGTGGTCATCTACCTTTCAGAATGGTATCTCTTTCTTAAGAGTCTACAGTATTGTAGATAGTCATAACATATAAATAAATTCAGAGCAAAAATTAATTGCTTAAAGAATAATAACACAATTCAATTATTAAATTAAAGTAAGTTAAGTATTAAATTGACTTGTTACTTAAACAAATAATTGGGCGTAATAACCTTGCCTGTTTATTGCCCTCCAAAACCGGAATCTAATCTAATCTTAAACAAAATCATTCAACATACCCTTTAAAATCCATAAAAACGTAGAAACAGAAATGGATGTGCTCCTTCGACGATGGTTGGCGGACTACTGGTCCTCTTGAAGAACTCTGGAGGGAGAAAATGTAACCTGGGGTTAGTAGGGAGTAGCGGGAGGGTAAAGGTAATAGGTTGAAGCCTATAGTGGCCATTTTGGTGTGACCAGTAACACGCGAAAATTTGAACATGATTTGTAGACAAACAATGATCTTATATAAATGTATATACATATATCTTATTGATATTAATTTTTTAATCGATAAGGATTGTTTTTTTTTGTTTTCTAATAATAAGCATATTATATATATATATATATATATATATATATATATATATATATATATATATATATATATAAATATATATATATTCGTTTAAGTTGATGGTTTGTTTACACTAAAATGGCTGATTTTAGTCATAAACTGTTTTAGCATTGAAAAATAGATAACACTTCCTCCTATATCCACTAACTCAATGCAACATATTGACTTGACAATTTTCCTGTTCCATGAATTTTGATCATGAAATCCTCTTGCAGCAGCTTTCTCTATAAAATATCTCTATATCACTGCTACTTATTTGTACAATGCTCTCGAATTCTGATGTTTTCGTTTATATATTTCCGAAACGGTTTTGAAATGATAGTAGCTAAAGATTACTAAATTGTCTAATATTTGCTTATAAACGAAAACTAATAGACTCCCACGTCGTAGAGTCATATCTATTTGGAAATAATAATAATAAATGATAGAATTAACTGAATAATAATAATAATTTAGCACGTATGCACCACCCCATGTCGTCAATTGAAAGGCTGTATTTACCCAGGAATAAACGAGGACGAGGTCTCGCAAATATTCAAGACTTATCTCGCTCCCAGGAAATTAACCTGAGGAGCTACATAATGGCAAGCGAGAATCGTATTTTCAATGAAATGGTCAGACTGGACGAAAATTATACAGCCTTAAAATTGAAAACAAGCAACTGTCCGGAAATTACGACAGAATCGGATGGCCTCGGCATGTGGCTGAAGAAAGCATTACACGGGCGATACCATAGTCGGTAATTTGATCCGGGGGTGGTACTCTCATGGTCGGTAGCGTGGTTGACTTCTGGAAGGCTATTCCCCGAAACAGAGGGTTTCGGCCATCCAGGATCAAGTAATAGCACCAAGATCCTATCGATGTCACGTTTTGAAGGATGCCAACATCACTGACAAATGTAGACTTTGTAATAAAACGTATGAGTCGATCCAGCACATTACGGGGGCTGTGTGATTCTTGAGGGTTCCGATTATCTTTAACGGCATAATAACGTGGCCAAAATATATCATCAACCACTCGCAGAAAAATATGGTATGTTGGATGATGTGGTCCCTTATTACCGCTACGTCCCAAATAGACTTTTGGAGAAAGGTACAATTAAAATGTATTGGGACGAAGCAATGTTAACGGACCGTACTGTCCATCACAAGAGTGGAATAAACAGCTACTTACATTTAATTGTGCTTATATATACTAATATACCCTCCGATACTACACCATCCTTCCAACATTAGTTATACACACGTTTTGCTCTGATTAAGGATTAGCGGGCACTTTGGAAAGAGTGAAAGATGACAGAAGAACATATTTGAAATAATCTAAATTATTGTTATTATTTTAACACAATAAATACAGATCTTATATTTTTATACTTTGAGAGCCTTATGTTATTAAATTTCTATTTTTAATTCTATTCTATTAATTAAAATTATACACTACAATTTCTGCTTATAAGTTATTGCTAATAAGTAACTGTGTTACTCAATATAATCATTATAAATTGTATTGAAAAAACTCTCTCCTGCATAAATCGAAAAAAATAGATCTAAATGAAAAGACTATTCTACTACTCTTGAAAATAGAAATTTCATAAAACATTACCCTGGAAGCATAAAAATATACCATATGTATTTATTATGTTAACAATAATTGTGATTATTTCTAAACTGTTCTTCTGTCATCCATAATCTGAGCAAAAAGTGTTTGTACCTAATGTTGGAAGGATGAGACATCACCATATTTGCGTGAAATTAAATAATGTGTTCGTAACGGCTTCTTCACACTAAAGCAAATGTATTGGTTTTGACTTAGATATCAGAAAATATATACTTAAATAATTCTTGTTTTTAAAACTACAGGGTACCATTTTAAAGCATATTAAATAAAGCAACTTTTGAGGCGGAGGCAAACCGCTAAGTCTATAAATAGCTGATATTGAAGGAGTTAATAAAACCCTAATAAAAAAGTTCACATCTATATGGCTCTTAGTGTAGCTCTTAATTTACATGACAACATTTCAATAACGGTTGGTTCTTTTTGGAAATTTAATGTAGATTCTAAAAATATGGTCCTCATATACGATATATAGACCAGAAATCCGGAACACACAGTTTTTTTAAGGAGACCCAATAGTTTTGAAAATATACAAAAGTTTGAATAGCTCTGTGACATGTTGAGATAGGACGCCCATTTCTGCGTCCCTGAACTACAAATGAAGTGCAGAATAAACCCTTTGAATTATGATGCCTCAATGTGGGACACCCTGTATAAACGTCAGTAGGAGAAAAAAGGAAGCAAAATGGAAAAGAGGATGTAGCGAGATTTTATCCAAAAGTTTTGTGTTTGAAATGAATTTGAAGATGTCTGTAATATGTTAGCTATCATCTGAAAGTAATTCACTCATTTTTTGTGGTAAGGTAGTGTTTTGCCTGAGTCTGGAGTCTGTTAGTAAGTGTTTAACTGTAAGTGTTGTATTGCAGTACTGGCATATTGGTCTGTCTTGTCGTGTCATAAGGTAGGAGTGAGTCAGTAGGGAATGGCCTATCCTTAGGCGGCAGAGGACTACTTCTTCTTGTCTGTTACTTCTGCTACTTCAAGGCCATTCCCGAACTGTATCCTTGATCTCTCTTAATTTATTTTCCCTAATTTCAGACCAGGTTTCTTGCCACATTTGCATTATTCTTTTCTTAACTTTTATACAACTTTTTAATTTTATACAGTTGAACATACGTCTGAGCTCCAATGGTGGTTCTCCGCTTTCAGCATGGAGACTTACGGCTGGGCTTGATCTGAAGGCACTGTAGTATCTGAGGGTATCCTAGTATATATAAGCACAATTAAATGAAAGTAGCTGTTTATTCCACTCTTGGCACACACACAACTCACATGGTCTACTCCCAACAACTAGATACAGTCAACTCAACAGTCATGAGTGATCAGTTCAATTCCTGACTCGCCATGGAGTCTCGTCCCTACATCCCTCCCCTTTTTTTAAAAAAAAGAACAAATATAATTCCACTTGAACTCAAGCGTCCAATAATTGATTTTAAACAAACAACATAAATACATATAACCAATAAGAAACTTCTAAAAAACAATTCAACACAAATAAAACAAATGATAATTAAGAGTACTTCAAAATTTCATTTTATTGTCTCTAAACCATACTGGTGCTTGTCTTTTTCTTTCGGATTCTTCCGGAATCATCAAATCTTCCTCTTCCTTTTCCTTCTCACTCTTCTTTGTGTCACTCTCTCGTCTAGTTTCCTCTAGTTCAGAAGTTTCAATGATAGTAGCTAAAGATTACTAAATTGTCTAATATTTGCTTATAAACGAAAACTAATAGACTCCCACGTCGTAGAGTCATATCTATTTGGAAATAATAATAATAAATGATAGAATTAACTGAATAATAATAATTTAGCACGTATGCACCACCCCATGTCGTCAATTGAAAGGCTGTATTTACCCAGGAATAAACGAGGACGAGGTCTCGCAAATATTCAAGACTTATCTCGCTTCCAGGAAATTAACCTGAGGAGCTACATAATGGCAATCGAGAATCGTATTTTCAAGGAAATGGTCAGACTGGACGAAAATTATACAGCCTTAAAATTTAAAACAAGCAACTGGCCGGAAATTACGACAGAATCGGATGGCCTCGGCATGTGGCTGAAGAAAGCATTACACGGGCGATACCATAGTCGGTAATTTGATCCGGTTCTAGTTTCCTCTAGTTCAGAAGTTTCAGTCACATCCAAAGTTACTTCATTCCTTCCTTCTCCAGAATCTTTTTCAAGAATTTTAAAGAATGATGAGTCACGAGAAACTAATTGTCCATCTGGCGATTTAGCTGTTACCACCTGCCCTTTAATTCCAACAACTTCATAAGGTGTTTCGAAAAATGGGGGATCCATTTTATTATTTATGAAGTCCTTTTGCCTTAACACCTTCTTCCCCACTTCCAGTTTGGAAGGTTTTGCTCCTCTCTTACGATCAGCATAACATTTACCAACTTGTCAGCATAATTTCTCCAACTTGTCATTGTCTTTCACTTCCTCGGGTATGTGCATATCCAAACTTAACTCAGGTATTTTATCCCTAATTTTTCTGCTAAAAACAACTCTGCAGGAGCGACTCCAGTTACAGCATGGGGTGTAATTCGGTAATGAAACAAAAAATCTTGAATGTCCTTTCTCCATCCATGCTTCTTTAAATTTGCAATCTTAAGAACTTTACTAATAGTTCTGTTTAGTCTCTCTACCTGTCCATTTCCTTGCGGCCAATATGGATGAACATAACGGAGATCAATGTTATTATCATTGCAAAACGTTTTAAAATCATAGCTAGTTAACTGAGGTCCATTATCCAAACTAATGGATTCTGGAAGTCCATATCTTGAAAAATGTATGTTAAGATAATCAATAACCTTATCCGTCTTAATGGAGTTCATAATTTCCACTTCCACAAATCTACTGTAATAGTCAGTAATAACCATCAGATATTCACCATTAGTTACTGGTCCTTTAAAATCTATATCTATTTCCTTCCATGGCCCGTCTGGTAATTCTCTTCTTTTTAATGGCTCCGGTGACTGTTTTCTCCCAACGATCTGACATTACAAACAGACTGCGACCTTCCTTTCAACCTCATAATCCAATTTTGGCCACCATATTTTTGTTCTCAGCGGACGCTTCATTGCACTCATTCCAGGATGACCACTATGAGGAAGGTCCAATGTTCGATTCCTTAAAGCCCTCGGTACAATAATCGTATTTCCTCTTAATACTAACCCTTCATACACAATTCATCTTTAATAGATTTGTTGCGGCGGCAACGACGTCACACTCCTAATGATGCTAGTCTCTATTAGGCTTGCCTCTTTGGGAGTGTGGCAAAACTGTTATTGTGCCTTCCTCTCTGGGCAAGGCGGTCGGCACGTGTCTCCCTTCTGCCGGAAGCCTTCTAGTCTTATTCGTGTGTTTTACGAGTGTGTATGTTGCTACGCAGCGAAATTAATTAGCGAGTAGAACATGTTTGTCTCATATGTATTTCACACGGGCCAGTGTATATTGAGTATAGTGAGTAATTAGTTGTAAGTTAGCGTTCTTGTAATAACCAACTTTAATTTAGAAACTCATTCAATTTGTTATTTTTATGTATTTAACAATTTATTTAATTTGGCATCACATGTAATATAATGTATTCTTTTATTTATCTAACGATGCATCAGTCATAATTTTAATAGTCCATTTAGTTTAAAAAATCATTAATTTTTATAAATAATTTTATTTAATAATTTATTTCATTAAGTATATAACTTATATTAATAAAGCATTCATTTTTATAAATCATTTGGAGTTTATTTAAAAGGAACCCGCAAATCTTTACAGATTCATAGGCAATTAAATAGTTTGTCCATTTTCCTGTCAACAGACATTTTCTTATTTCAATTAACTCTGGATCCTTCAGAGACTCCATCTTCATTTAACTGAGTGAAATGGCCTTAGGTAATTCTGCTACAGCAATTCCATACAGATATGACTCCATTTCAAAATTAG
>OX328124.1:129423595-129528595 GCA_946811695.1 Gonocerus acuteangulatus
TTGAACAAAGGCCGAGGAAAATATTATCTGTTTCTATTCTATGCTTTTCAAATGAGAATAGGGATATGAACAAGAACCGGGGTCTCCCGTGGTCTAATGGCTAGCGCCTTGGATTCATAAGCGGGAGATGGTGGGTTCGATTCCCAACCTCCGGCAGGAATTTTATCATCCCACGGCTCGCTGGTAAAATTCCTCGCTAAACCCTAGATGTCGGCGCTAATGACCTAGATGTAGATGAGCCGTAAAAAAAAGAAAAAAAAAAGAAAAAAAAGAACTGGAACCGTGCTAAGATGACGCAGTTCCTGCGAGTCGGACTTTTGTTCTTATGGACGGGTTTTTGTCGTTCTTTTTGTAATTTTTGTCTCTTTCCCTTGGTTTTTTATTGCTTTTTATTTTTGTAATTTCTTATGTTAGGAAAATGTATTTGTTTGTAAAACAGGATAGGAAAAATTAGACCAATTTTCTGTTGCTAGAAATAATGAAAATTTTGGGAACTTCGTATACTTTCATTAATATCTCGAAAACGGTTGAAAATCTTGGGAAGCAAAAGGTTACCATTCGAAAGCTTACTAAATGGTCTACAAAAAAGATTCTAAAGAAAGTTTTGAATAAGCGATGTCAATCGGAGAAATAAGTGCTTAAACTTTGAAGTAATTGATTTCGTTTATTCGGACGGTTCTTTTTATCTGTTTTTATTCCTATTTTTTTATTGCTTATAGTTGGATAATGTATTTGACAATAAAATAGATTAATTAAAATAAGAAAAACAATTCATTGTTAGAAATATATCAGGCTGTACCGTATGAAATGTCAGTTTTGGATTTTCCGATTTCTTTCAAATGTCTTGAAACTGTCGAGGCTCCTAATCCGAGTTCTTTGGCATATTCCCTATTGTTTGCAATTTCTTATAAGAGTCAAATGTATTTGCCAATAAAACAGGAAACGTATAATTAGAATATTTTATTTTTGCGGAATCTTGGGGTTCTCAGATGCCGTATGAATATCTATTAGGCCCCCTTCGTATTTTTTCCTTAATATCTCGAAAAGGGTTAGGAAATCCTGGCAAGTGAAATGTAACAGTTCAAAAGTTTATTTTTTATTTTAATTTTATTGATCAACAGGTCTTTGCATATATTTAAAAACTCTGTATCCTCTATATCGTTTTTGTTTGATTCAATAATAAGAAATCCTTTTTTCAATGATTTTATGTTTTTAGGCCAATCTATAATTCCTGTGGGTTAATATGTTTTTTAAATTGAAGCTTTAAAGCCTCAACAGGAATATTTGTGTAATCACCCTTCACAGTTAATTTATTAGAATCATGAGTGACCGTTTTTGTGTTACAACTAACAATCTTTGAAAACTAAGTTTGACTATCCTTGTTATTGTTATTTTCCTTCTGTTTGGCCGAAATTTTCTATTCATGGTCTAATTCTCCTTGAATTTTTTGACTAGTTCAAGAACTACTCTTGAATTCCTTAATTTAATTCAGGAAGTTTATCAAGCTTGATATAATCACTTTTGGGTTAATACGGGTGGTCTATACCGAGTTTTTTGTTTGTAAACACAAAGAGCTTTCTGAGTAACGGTAAAGGGCAGTAAAAGTATATGACTTTACCTGGAACCAGACCCTGCATACAGAGAATTGCAATACGAGACCTTTTCATTCTTTCTTTCACCAGCTACCGTGTAACACCTTAGATCTGTTTATATTGTTAGCGCGGTTCCTCCCTCCCTTCTTAGGGAGGAAACCCGCTTATAAAATTGATCTCATGAAACAATCCGGAAGTGCCGACTAGAAAATTTCGGCTTCCCTGATGGTGCGATTTTGATGATATTTGGTACAAAAATCCGTCGTCCAATTTGAAAGGTCAAGTTCGTTAACCAGCAAAATCCGCCCACTGCAAGATGGCGTTTGAGGCGAAATTCGCGCAAAAAAAAATCGCAACGCTTACATTTTTGAGTTCATATGCTTGTAAGTACTCGTTTTGTAGGCTTCTTGGCCTAGGAAAACGAATGAAACCGTTTTTAAGGCGATAGCTTTAACCGTTTTCGAGAAAATTGGGAACATAGTTGCTGAATAACGTTTTTGGTTTTGGTACATAAAATCATGGGATTCAGATTTTTTGCATGTTCAAATTTTATCAAAACTAATATCTTAAACTTTTGGTTACGTTTGGAGTTAAGGAAGGATTAGAATAAAATATTTTATGAACAGTCATGAAAAATTTTGGGAACTACGTTTACTTTCATTAATATCTCGAACGGGGGTCTCTCGTGGTCTAGTGGCCAGCGTACTGGATTCATAAGCGGGAGATGGTGGGTTCGATCCCCACCGGCGCCAGAAATTTTCTCATCTCAGGGCTCGCTGAGAAAATTCCTGGTTGCACCCTGGTTGTCGGCGCTAATAGCCACGATTTGTTGATGCGCCGTAAAAAAAAAAAAAAAAAAAAAAAAAAATATCTCGAACGCGGTTGGTAAATTTTCATAAGTGGATAGAAACTATTTGAAAGCTTTCTAAATTCTCTACAGAAAAGATTCTGAAACAAGTTTTGATTAGGTGATGTCAGTCGAAGAAATAAGTGCTTAAAACTTCAAATACGTCTGTTTAGTTCTTATGAACGGGTGTTTGTCGTTCTTTTTGTAATTTTTGTCTCTTTCCCTTAGTTTTTTATTGATTTTCATTTTTGTAATTTCTTATGTTAAGAAAATGTATTTGTGTGTAAAACAGGATAGGTAAAATGAGACCAATTTTCTATTGCCAAAAATAATGAAAAGTTTTGGGAACTTCGTATAATTTCTTAATATCTCGAAAACGGTTGAAAATCTTGGGAAGCAAAAGGTTACCATTCGAAAGCTTACTAAATGCTCTACAAAAAATGTTCTGACGAAAGTTTTAATTAGGCGATGTAAATCGGAGAAATAAGTGCTTAAAACATTAAAGTAATTGATTTCGTTTATTCGAACGTTGTTTTTTTTGTCGGTTTTTATTCCTTGTTATTTCTTAATTGCTTATAGTTGTATTTTACAATAAAACTGGTCAAGTAAAATAACAAAACAATTTATTGTTAGAAATATAGATTTCCTAGATTCCAAGACCTTGTAACTAGCGGTACCCTTTCTAGTGTTGACCGACCCTTCCAGGTAAGATCGTAAATCAAGACCTTTCAAGACTGGTGGAACCAAAATAATAACTGCTTCTAATTTAATCTTCAGGCGATTCGCCAATGTTGCGAAGCCTTATCAATAAATAAATATTTTAATCTTTCCAAATTAGACTAGGGATAAGAACGGAACCGCGCTAAGATGATGCAGTTCCTGCGAGTCGGACTTTTTTAATCCTTTTTAGGGCCCAGATAAAGGCTCATCGTCAGATGGAGAACTCTATATCCCATTATTATCAAACAGCATTAAATTCTGCGTCAAATGATCTGGTCAAGTACAAATTTACCAGGTAAAATTGCCACAATCACTGGCCAAAAAACAACAATTTTCTCCCATTTTGCGAAACACAGTGGTGAGCCCAGTTTTAACAAGTTACAGCTTGAATTCATCAATTCGTTTCATACCCCACCTCTCTAAAAGTTGCATAACATTAATAAATCAGTCCAAAAAACACAAAAATTTATAAATATGACCAATTTTAAAATGTTTAAGTCACTATTGAGCCAAAATGAGAAAAACAGAAATTTTCTAGCAACATTTGGCTCCCTAGGCTTTGCAAATTACTTCTGATTCCATTCTGAATGAACGAACTATCAGTTTAGGGTCAATTCACGTCAAATCGACCAATTTTAATGATCAAACGATGTACTAGTTATGTTCAAAAAATAAAAATTGTGTTTTTGGCGGTTATGAAAAAAAAACATTTTTTTCTTAGGAAAAAGTTCACTTAAAATGTCAACTTCGTAAAATGTAAATTTAAAGTTTTTCTGAGCTCAAAGTAACTCAACACATTTATTACAACCAATAAAACTATAACCTATTATATTACAAGGACATTTGACATTAACTTTAGATTATTCACTATTAGGTACCTAATTTGTATAGTGGAAAGTCACATTGTAGTTTCTGTAAATTTCAAATTCAGTTAATTGTGAACCTTTTCATCTATTTTGTATGTCTTTCCTGATTCAGATAATGACAAAGGAACTGGAATACGTTTAAGTAGCTTTCCTTGCCATATTTTGGAATCTGTTTGCAATTTTTTCAGCTTTAATTTCCATTCTAGCTGGCCCACGACCTCGTCCACGTGGAGAATGGATCGGTTTATTTTATTTTCATAACATATTTTTCTATTAATATGTCCACAACAAATTCCGAGTTTCGTTGCAACATAATTCCAACAATAATTGTGGTCGGTAAGAGCGAATAACTACTTTGTGTCAGGAGATGAACCAATTTTGGTGGTTAACGAACTCGTTCAATCATTTGCTAGGGGAATACTATATGCCAAGTTTCGCGACGAAAAAACAAAAAAAAGTCCGTCTCGCAGGACTGCATCATCTTAGCGCGGTTCCGTTCATATCCCTAGTCTAATTTGGAAAGATTAAAATAGAAGCAGTTATTATTTTGGTTCCACCAGTCTTTTTTTTTAAATTAATTATTATAATGGCGTGTCAACCCTTAAGGTCACTAACGCCATTCCTGTGAGTTGTAAAGTCTTGAAAGGTCATGATTTACAATCTTACCTGGAAGGGTCCGCTACACTAGAAACAGACCCGCTAGTGACAAGGTCTTGGAATCTTGGAAATCTATATTTCTAACAATAAATTGTTTTTGTTATTTTAATTAACAAGTTTTATTATCAAATACATTATCCAACTATAAGCAATTAAAAAATAACAAGAAATAAAACAGACAAAAAAAAAAACAATTGGAATAAACGAAATCAATTAATTTAAAGCTTTAAGCACTTTTTTCTCCGATTGACATCGCCTATTTAAAACTTTCTTCAGAACCTTTTTGTAGAGCATTTAGTAAGCTTCCGAATGGTAATCTTCCGCTTCACAAGATTTTCAACGGTTTTCGAGATACTAACGAAATTATACAAAGTTACCAAAACTTTTTTTGTCTGTTAATAAAATATTTATTCTAACCCTTCCTTTACTCTAAACGTAACAAAAATGTCAACATATTAGTGTTGATAAAACTCGAACATGCAGAAAATGTTTCAACTGTATCCCATAATTCTAAGTACCAAAATCAAAGACAAAGAACCCTCCCTAGGAAGGACGCTAGGCAGTTGAAAAGCTATATATCTTGGAAATCCATATCTCTAACATTAAATTGTTTTTCTTAACCTGTTTTATTTTCAAATACATTATCCAACAATAAGCAATTAAAAAATAACAAGGAATAAAAAACAGACAAAAAGAACAGTTCGAATAAGCGAAATCAATTACTTTAAAGTTTTAAGCTCTTATTTCTCCGATTGACATCGCCTAATCAAAACTTTCATTACAACATTTTTTTAGAGCATTTAATAAGCTTTCTAATGATATTCTTCCGTTTACCAAGATTTTCAACCTTTTTCGAGATATTAAGGAAAGTAAACAAAGTTACTAAAACTTTTTATGTCTGTTAATAAAATATTTTATTCTAACCCTTCCTTAACTCCAAACGTAACCAAAATTTCAACATATTAGTTTTGATGAAAGTAGAACATGCAGAAAATGTTTCAACTGAATCCCATGATTCTAAGTACCCAAACCAAAAACGGTATTCAAAAGATATTTTTCCAATTTTCTCGAAAATGGTTAAAGCTATCGCCTTGAAAATGGTTTCATTCGTTTTCCTAGCCCAGGAATCATATAAAACGAGTACTTAGAAAGTTATAAACTCAAAAACGTAAGCGTTGCGATTTTTTTTGCGCGAATTTCGCCCCAAACGCCATCTTCCAGTAGGCGGATTTTGCTGGTTAACGAACTTGACCTTTCAAATTGGACGAAGGATTTTTGTACCAAATTTCATCAAAATCGGACCATTCGTCTTCTATCTAGAGAGCGAACAGACAAATATATATATATATATATATATATATATATATATATAAATAAATAAATATATATATATATATATATATATATATATATATATATAAAAATTTGAACCACCATTATTTTCGGTCTCTAGGGGTTCTGAAACGCGAAATTTTCTAGTCGGCACTTCCGGATTGTTTCATTGTATCAACCCTACAAGCGGGGTTCCTCCTTATGGGGGAGGGAGGAACCGCGCTAAAACTCTGGTGTGTAGACTGCGTTTCTACAAGAAACACATATTTTTGTACCTAGATCTTACTTTTGTTCCCATTTTTTTTTTTTTTTTTTTTTTTTTTTTTTTTTTTAATGGAAGAGAAACAGTGTTAAGACCTTTACACACATTCTTTTTGTGTTTCATAACTGGATCACAGCATATAACTGAATCCGAAATGTACAGAAACTACGACATGACTTTCCACTATAAAAATTAGGTACCTAATAGTGAATAATCTTAAATTAATGTCACATGGCCTTGTCCTATAATAGGTTATAGTTTTATTGGTTGTAATAAATGTGTTGAGTTACTTTGAGCTCAGAAAAACTTTAAATTTACATTTTACGAAGTTGACATTTTAAGTGAACTTTTTCCTAAGAAAAAAATGTTTTTTCTTTCATAACCGCCAAAAAAACAATTTTTATTTTTTGAACATAACTAGTACATTGTTTGATCATTCTAGAAAAAAAATATGATGCATGTGGTAATTGTGATTTCTGAGGTATGACTTACTGAACCTACCTAATGAAAAAGTATAAAAAATAACTTTGCGACATTAGTGGAATGACACTATTGCCTATAATATCACTATTATACCTTATTTTGATAGAGAAAAGCATTAGCTTCAATTTGATACCAAGAACAGCCGGATTTGTTGAAAAAAAAAAGTAAAACATAAAGTTTTTCAAAACTGTTATCAGAAAGACAGTAACCTAAATCATGCAAAAAACAAGAATTTAAAAAAATTACCCCTGGTTCAATTTTTGATAAAAAAATCTGAAAAAAATAATTTGAGATTATCTCATACATCTCTATTCATGAAAAATGTGTGAAAAATATCTGAGACATGTCGGCACATAGCACTGGTGTGAAATGACCCTTTATAGACTATGTCGATGAAGGAGGGAGAGCGGTCCTAGAAATTCAAACCGATTCCCGTGGAGAGCGTTGTTCCTGCGCGAAATTATATACAGATAATAATCAAAATGGATGGGATGTTGTTGTTCAGGATTAAGGATTATGGAAGCATAATTAATTAACACCATTAACATTTAAGTTAATAACGAGTATATTATATACAGCCACATTGAGAAGGATGGCGCGTCGCCATTATAACTGGTACAAGGATTAGGATTAGGATCAGGATTTAGTGGCGATTAACATTTTATCATGTTTTTACGCCAGAACCTACATGTTTTTACGCCAGAACCTACATGTTTTATATAATTAGCATATCCATTCTCGTAGGTGGTATTATTTCATTCAGATTAAAAAGGACAAGGGAAGACCTGTACAATAATAATAATAATAATAATATTAGTGGGGAGGATTAACAGAGAGCTAAATTTTTTTATTATTATTATTTTTTTTTTTTTGTTTTTTATTTTATTTATTTATTTATTTATTTTTCCTTTCCCCCTTTTTTTAACTAACTTCAAAAATTTACAAAGATATAGTTCTAAATTGGGAAATACAGTTCAATAGACAAAATTTCAGTTTTCAGCTAACAAATAAATTTCAGTATTATAACAAGGAAAAATACATTGACAAGCTCAAGCTCACACATTTATTCACAAAAAGTTTCATAACTGGTACAAGAAGCGGTAGCTCTACATATAAGTACTAGATGCTACAAGGAGATATAAATTCAAACTATTTTTGTGTTGGGTTTTGCAGAACTTTTTATGTATTTCTCTAAAACTTTTTATGTATTTTTAAAAATTAAAAACTAAATAAATTATATTTTATTTAATCATTGTTTATTAAAATACATTAAATTGTGTAACCAAAAGTGTGAATTTTATTTTCAATATCTTGTAGAATTTTTTGCACAATGGAAAAACTCGCATATTTGGAGACTTTTGCTAGTATATATATATATATATATATATATATATATATATATATATATATATACTAGCAAAAGTCTCCAAATATGCGAGTTTTTCCATTGTGCAAAAAATTCTACAAGATATTGAAAATAAAATTCACACTTTATATATATACATATATATATACATATATATATATATATATATATACATACACACATATATATATATATATATATATACACACACACACAAATGTTGTTAGTATATATATATATATACACACACAATGTTAGCATTTTCGGATTATGTCATGAGGTGTATCTTATAAGCCATTACTTTAGTAGTAGTGGTGAGGAAGTACTTGAAGAATCCCCCCCCCCACATGTTACATCTGTATACGTGTATGTCCATAAATTAAAAATGTATTCTTATATGAAATTTATTATTATAACAGTTTAGCCTATTAATCTAGAAGGCTGTGTTATAAGTCTTTGCATGATCTTGAAAAAGTTGTCGATGGCTTACCATCGTAGTATGTTGTTTGGCTCCCTTTGGGGAAGCATCGTTTATATATGTCTGGATACTGCTGTGGAAGCAAAGACCTTATAGCTGGATGCTAAGAAGAAAGCATCTGTGTTGGTTTTTGCCTATCGTCAGGAAGAAAGAAAATCTGTTGTTCGTTGTCTAGCTGCCGAAAAGGAAAAAGTCCGACTCGCAGGAACTGCATCATCTTAGCGCGGTTCCGTTCTTATTCCTAGTGTCATTTGGAAAGAATAAAATAGAAACACTTATTATTTTGGTCCCATATTTGTTGAATAGATTTATGAACCGATGACAAAAGGCCAGCAGCATACCCTTTTATCTGGAACACCCTAAAGCTGCCTTGGTCAGGCTCAACATCTACAGAAATGAAATTCTTATTTCATTGTTCAATGTATTCAAAACTATCAAAATTTTTCTAATTTCTAAATGTTTCTAAAAATAAATAAACTTTAAAACAAACAATTACAAAGTGAGCTAAACACCTACAAAAACCCGTTGTAAAGAACAAAACTAACACATTCAATGTTTTAAACACCGTTTTCTCCGATTGACATTCACTAATCGAAAATCTTCTCAGAATATTAATTAGAGAATTTAGTAAGCTTTCGAATAGTTTCTATCCACTTAACACGATTTCCCAACGGTGTTCGAGATATTAAGGAAATATGCGAAGCTCCCTAAACTTTTCATTACATAAAATATTTTATTCTAATCCTTCCTTAACTCCAAACGTAACCAAAATTTAAACATGTTTGTTTATACGCATTTTAAACATGCAGAAAATATTTTAACTAAATCCAATAATTCTAAGTAACCAAAACAAAAATAAACGAAATCAATTACTTCAAAGTTTTAAGCACTTATTTCTCCAATTGACATCACCTGATTAAAACGTTGTTCAGAACCTTTTTTGTAGAGCATATAGTACGCTTTCGAATGGTAACCTTTCGCTTACCAAAATATTCAACCGTTTTTGAGGTATTCAGGAAAGCATACGAAAAACTTTCCATGTCTGTTAATAAAATATTTTATTCTAACCCTTCCTTAACTACAAACGTAACCAAAATTTCAACATATTAGTTTTTATGAAATTCAAACATGCAGAAAATGTTTTAACTGAATCCCATGATTCTAAGTACCCAAACCAAAAACGTTATTCAACCACTAGTTTTCCAATTTTCTTGAAAACGGTTAAAGCTATCGCCTTAGTTGATCAGCCACTGATCAGTCCAGTGCAAGCATAGGGCAATACCAATGAGAAAGCATTATTGTTTTCCCCTATCTCCAATATCTATCCTTACTTATTAATTTTGGTATCTTGCATCCCAGTAAATTGTCATTATACTCTGAAATATTTCACTAAGATGTTTAATGTCTTTTTGCATTTATAGTTCTAGAATCTTGCAAAATTTTCTTTCACTTTCCTTTTTGATCCATTTATTTCTTTATCCAATATTTTTACCTCCTCAAATTTAAAATGATGTCTATTCTTAGGTGCATGATTCGCTAAAGAAGTTTGCATTTTACTTGTTATGATACCTATTGCTATGAACAACGTACACTGGAATGTAAATTTATTATATAGCTATACACAAATGTTTAAGAAAATAATAACAGAACAATTTACAAAGGCTAGAATAGTGTCCATCAGCCTGAGTCCAAATAAACATTAATTAATTAATAATTCAATATAAAAATGAATAAAATAGAAGCTTATGTACTTTAACTTAACAATAACTTGGGAAATGAAAAATATAAAAACTAAACAAACACCAACAACAAAAACACACACACAACTATACATATATATATATATATATATATATATATATTGGTGTGTTTTCTGCAACTCGGATTCTTTCTCAAGCGGTCTTGCTCCTCCTTTCATCGCAATATTTCGCCGGATTCCTCTCCGGCTTCTTCTGGCAATCACTCATCCTTGCTGGTTGGTAAGGGAACCAGCTATCCCTTACCAACCAACAAGGATGAGTGACTGCCAGAAGAAGCCGGAGAGGAATCCGGCGAAATATCGTGATGAAAGGAGGAGCAAGACCGCTGGAAAAAGAAGCCGAGTTGCAGAAAACACATCTAATTCCCAGCGATGCAGCTTAAAATTAAACATATATATATAGCTTCTTGGATTAAATACTATTATAAGAATGAAGGGAGAAGTGAAGTAGTAAAGGAGTAACATCGCTGAAGGGAGAAAGAAGCTGTTCCATCTAAAAATATGACCCCAGTGTGAAAAAACACCACAAAAAAATATATATGTATACTTTTTAATTTTATTTATTTTTATTAGGAGATACAATGCACTTAGGTAGATAAATATTTTTTCAATTAAGGCTGATCTATAGTCACAATGCAGCGAGTCCTTCGTATGTTTGAACAGAATAAGGTTCTTTAAATGGTTTAAGCTGGCTGTTTTATACTCACATTGTCGAGAGGTGTGGAGTTAATAAGTACCATGTTTCCTTCCCCAATAAACTCTTATTATAGTCGCAATATGGACAAAGTCAAGGTTTAACATGTATGTTTGGACATGATATGTTTCCTCAAATGGTCAGACCTAACTGTTCTGTGGTCACAATGTGGGCACGAGAGAGGTTTATAATCAGTATGTTTGGAGATGATATGGTTCTTCAAATGGTCAGACCTAACTGATCTAAAGTCACAATTTGGGCAGGAGAGACGTTTATTATCAGTATGTTTGGAGATAATATGGTTCTTCAAATGGTCGGACCTAACTGATCTAAATTCACAATGTGGGCAAAAGAGAGGTTTATTATCAGTATGTTTGGAGATGATATGGTTCTTCAATTTTACCTTATAAACAGTTCTATAGTCACAATGTAGGCAGGAGTAAGGTTTATTATCAGTATGTTTCGCAGTGATATGGATCTTCAAACTTACATTAAAAGCTGTTCTATAGTCACAATGTGGGCAGGAGTAAGGTTTATTATCAGTATGTTTGGCTATGATATGGTTCTTCAATTTTGCCTTATAAACTGTTCTATAGTCACAATGTAGGCAGGAGTAAGGTTTATTATCAGTATGTTTCGCTGTGATATGGTTCTTCAAATTGTGAGACCTAACTGTTCTAAAGTCACAATGTGAACAGGAGAAGGGTTTATTATCAGTATGTTTGGAGATGATATGGTTCTTCAAATTTTCCCTATATACTGATCTATAGTCACAATGTGTGCAGGAGTAAGGTTTATTATCAGTATGTTTGGCTATGATATGGTTCTTCAATTTTACCTTATAAACAGTTCTATAGTCACAATGTAGGCAGGAGTAAGGTTTATTATCAGTATGTTTCGCTGTGATATGGTTCTTCAAACATACATTATAAAATGTTCTATAGTCACAATGTGGGCAGAAGAAGGGTTTACTATCAGTATGCTTGGAGATGATATGGTTCTTCAAACTTACATTATAAACTGTTCTATAGTCACAATGTGGGCAGGAGTAAGGTTTATTTTCAGTATGTTTGGCTATGATATGGTTCCTTAAATGGCCCAGCTTACCTGTTCTATAGTCACAATGTGGACAGGTGCGGAGTTTGTCAGTACAATGTTTACTTATGTTATGCAGCTTTAAATGGCCAGGAGTAATTGCTTTATAGTCACAATGCGGACAGGACTGAGAACTACTAGTAGTATGTTTGGCCACGATATGCCGCTTTAATTTTCCGAACATCACTGCTCTAAAGTCGCAATGTGGACAGTAGTGAGGTTCATAATTAGTATGCTTCGACATTATATGGTTCCTCAAATGGCTCAGCCTAACTGTTTTGTGGTCACAATGTGGACAAGTGAGGGATTTGTCAGTACTATGTCTACTCCTAATATGGTTCGTTAAATTTCTGCTACGAGAGGTTCTATAATCGCAATGTGGACAGGAGAGATGTTTATTATCAGTATGGATTGATATGATATGTTTCTTCAAAGTGTCAGGCATAGCTGTTTTATAGTCACAACAGGGGCAAAGGAGAGGTTCTATGGTAGAATGTTTAATCATAATATGGTTCTTTAAATATATCCTAATACCTGTACTATAGTCACAATGAGGACAGGAGAGAGGTTTATTATCAGTGTGTTTGGAGATGATATGGTTCTTTAAAGTAGTAGGCCAAAGTGTTTTATAGTCACAATGTGGACAAGTGAGGGGTTTGTCAGTACAATGTTTACTTAAGATATGCATCTTTAAACTTCCAAGAACAACTGCTTTATAGTCGCAATGTTGACATGAGTATTTCCTAACATCAGTATGTTTGGACATGATATGATACTTTAGATGTCCACGTTGAAATGCACTAAAAACACAATATGGACAGCGGTGAGGTTTATATTCAGTATGTTTGGTCGCAATATGTTCCTTCAAAAGTTGGAGCCTGGCTGTTTTATAGTCACAATACTGACAATTGTGAGGCTTGAATTTTCCATTTTTATTATTTGTTTGTTTAGATTGTTGACAAACCTCTACTGATGTTGCCATAGACTTGATAATAGAGGAGGAAATTTGGATTGATCTTTTACGAGTATAGTGCTCAATAAATGTGAAAGAGCGATGCTTGTTAAGTACTTCTGATTTTGAAGGTAACCCTGAAATAGAAAGAGATGAGAATCAAAAGCAACGTAAAGACATGGAAATAAATAAAATATTCTAATATATATATATATATACACACACACACATATGTTTATACATATCCTAGTCTTGGATTAAAGAATATTATAAAAATAAAGGGAAACTTGAAGTAACAGAGGGGTAACATCACTAGAGAAAGAAGCTGTTCCATCCAAAAACATGATCACCGGGGAGACAAAGATATTGAAACAATAAGAAGTTAATAAAATGTTAAAAACTTTTTTATTAAAAGAATTATATTATACTAGGCAAAGAGACAAAGATAATGGTCAGCTAAAACAGGCTTTTAGTAACATCTATTATTAGGAAACTAGCGGTGGAATTGATATTTTATTTTGTTTAGTAAATGTGTAAGAATGATTCTTGCAATGAATCTTCTCATTCACTCACTCACTGCATGGTTTTAATTCTGAGTCACATACATGGATAAATATTTGCTCAAAACTACTTATCAATTAATTCTATTTTTTTACATTTATCTTTCTGTATTAAAAGTAGCTACTCCCATCAGACTTTCAATTATATTTTAAAATGCTAGAAAAATGGCAACTTACAGGGATTGAGACGAAAGAAACAAAGCTTCACATGGGTTTTCAAATACTTGAATGAGACGAAGTTGCGCTGGCAGTGATGGCAGACATAGCAAAGAGTACCTCCATCTGAAACAAATTACATAGTGAAAAGCGATAAATCAGGAGAACAAAGATAAATCTGATAAGTCTTCCCTATAAATATTTGATTGGACATTAGTCCAATGTACAAATAATTATCATCGCCAGACACCTATGAGTGAGAGGAGCTGCTATTGGTATGGCAGGCTTGCCACTATTTGCCAATACAGGCGAGATAAATAGAATAAGTCGAGCATTGGATGCGTCAGTTCTATGGCTAGTAGTGGCTAGCCTGCAGTACCAATAGAGTCTATTCTGGATCAAAGATGCCTGCATGATCACAGGATTGTACTCCACAGAATGTGGAAACGGCAAAGAGGTTGTGCCCAGCATTTTATTGACTCTAAAACAGACCCCAACCTATTACCACACTCCTTAGCCATCAATATGTGGATATCCCCATGAGCTCCCTGGGTTTCACAAGATGATCCACAGGGTGGGGGGATGCCAACTATACACTCATAGTGCTATGCTATGATTGTTTATTTTCAGTTCGATAATTGACGAAATCCACCCTAAAAATGTATATAACTAACTAATAAAGGTGGATTCACAATATACGTACCATCACCGGCAGGCCACCGTCCAGCAGCCGACCGGCAAAATGGAAGCCAATTCACACCATACAGATCTCCACCAACAGGCCACCGTCCATCAACGTCGAGAAAACATCTCTCAGTCTGTTGTCTATGCTGGTTTACTTAGTTTCTAACAATGTCTAAATTAAATAATACAAAATTAGCAATGAAAGCTTTAAATTTGGATGAAGAATTGTAACTTTGAAATGGGTGAATCCAAAAGTGAACACCACGAATAGAAACAACTGGTTTATTCACAAAGTAACAAGCAGTTCCCCCGGAGATCACATCACAAGAGAAGACAATCCCAGCATGCAATGCGCGGCCTTACAATTTTACAGTGGCGCGCCCACCGCACACTTTACAAAGAGGTATAACAAAGAAGAGGAAACCTCTAATGTAAATTAGAGGCCATGAATATAGAAATTATTATCAAAAAGAAAGTTAATAGGAAAATATTCAAAGAGCTGCAAGATGATGAAATTTCATTTTACACATATTTCAGAATGTCTCAACAACAGTACTTTATACTTTTATCAAAAATTGAAGCGAAAATTAAAAAGCAATACTCAACCTTTGGAGAAGCAATTAGTCCTGAAGAAAAGTTAATGGAGTGTCTAAGGGAAGGATAAATAAATAAATAAAACATTAATATTTCCATATTTGTTTTTATTTATAATGTAAAAATATAATTTTAGACGTAAAAAAAGTTACAAGATACAATTTATAATGAAAAAATACTATTTCTAGAATAGGTATATTTAAATAGGGGTAGAACCTACAGAACGTGGCTATGGCGGTGAGTGTTTAGGATATGACTGTTGTGGAATCGGCAAAGATTTTCCCCGGGGTCTGTCAAAACTCAATGGTATTGTAATTGTGAGAGGAGTCGAAATTGCCTACTAGTTGCCTGCTGATGGCCTGCCGGTGACCTGCTGGTGACGGTACGCTCCTGTGTGAACTACCTCTCTGGAAATACATTGAAGAATATTTTTTTTTTTTGTTGAGAGGAGATCGTTGACCGTAGATGATGCAAGGTAGGGATTGTCGGGGTTCGGTCACTGCTACTTAATAAAACTACATTTTATCATAAAAATGGTTTTATTGTGCCGACTTTTCGGCTTGAACTTGAAGCCTTCATCAGGGCTGTAAAAAACAAGTAGGACGGATGTAATACTGAAATATTCATATATATATATATATATATATATATATATATATATATATATATATATATATACATCTATATATATATGCCTACATACACAAATACACATACATATATGGAAAAAGACAAAACATAAAATACTAGAACATAATTTATAGAAGAACAGTGTGCTCTAGAAGTGTTTGGATTATTAGGAAAACAGATATAAGAATAACAGATACATATTAGATTAGATATAAGAATAACAATATGGGCTTACCGATGGGAAGATAGAGAACTGTTCCTCACAAATGCGGGATCATTTCTGACAGTTAATACAGGGAAACGTAGGAAGAAAGGAGTTGGTGAGGGGGGGGGGGTCTGGACCACCCAATGGACAGAGGACATAGTAGATGAAAGAAAGAGCGGCGAAGTACAGTAAGGGGTCATAAAGTCATAAAATGTTGTGTTAATGGAAAGGGAGGCAGGTATAAAGGGCTATATTGCAGGCGGTATAGGGGATTAGGATGGAGTTTTTAATAAATGGAAGATGTTGGAGTAGGTAGAGGAGATGACTTCTTTGTCAATTTTGTCATTAACTGGGTTATTTTCTACGTGGATAAAAATTGATTCGGAAAGGAGGCGTTTGTCTTCGTTGGATTCAGTGGAAAGGATGGAGTATTGGTCAAAACCAAAGTCATGTCCGTCTGTGATGGCATGTCTATTAAAAGCTGTCTTTATGTCTTTATTCCGTACATCGTTTTTGTGGTTGTTGATACGTTTTCTTACTGGGTTTTTAGTCTGTCCAATGTACGCACTATTGCAGTTGGGTGTGATGCAGGGGATTCTGTAGACTACATTGGTCCTGTCTTTTTGTGGGATAGGGTCTTTTAGAGTCGTATGTAAGTTTTTCAGTTTGTTCTGTGTCGATAGTCCAAGTTTTAGAGTGGAGAATGTATCACATAGGGATTTTTGGATTTTTTCTGTGAGGTACGGGATATATGGGAGGCCACTGAATTGAGGGAGAATATTGTCTTGGGTAATAGGGATGGGCTTAGGGTTGTTAAAAGAATTTATGAGACGGGTGATAATGTTGGTAGGAAATCCATTGGTAGTAAGAATATCGAGGAGTCGGGATTTGTTGGCAGGGTGAAATTTGGTGTCGGATAGGGAGAGGGCTCGATTTATTAGGTTGCTGGCAGTATTGAGGATTTGGTGTTTGGGGTGTGAGGAAAGGTAATGGAGAAGTCGTCCCGAGTGAGTGGGTTTGGTATACCAATCAGTGGATATAGAGCCGTCTGTATTTCTTATAAGGAGTATGTCAAGGAAAGGAAGGGAATTGTTAGTTTTGGTCTCGATGGTGAATATTAACCGGGGGTGGTAGGAGTTAAAGGCTGTTAGAATTTCTGGAATCTTATCAGGATTAATTATGAGGAAGAGGTCGTCAACATATTTTTTAAGGAAAATTATATCGTCAGGGAACATGGGGAGGATTTGGTCAAGGAGGTCATTAAGGGTAATATTGGAAAGGTCAGGAGCGAGGCAGTTACCCATGGCGAGGCCAGAGATCTGGTTGAAGAATTTATCTTGGAATAGGAGGTATCCGGATTTGCAGCAGAGGGATAGGGATTCAAGATAGGAAGATCGAGATAGCTTGGTGTGTGGTTCGAGAGTGGTCCAATTCTTCTCAATAATTTCTAGGGTTTTATCTATGGGAATGTTTGTGAAGAGGGACTGGGCATCTAGAGAGGCTAAAATGAAATTAGGGGGGATGAGAAGGGAGTGTAGTTGTTTTTTGAGGTCGTGTGCATTCTGTACGTCATAGGGGTTATTGTGACTTAAGGTCTGGAGGGAAGTAAGGAGAAATTTGCTTAGAATTGAGGAGGGGGAGTTTATATTAGAAATGATGGGACGTAAGGTTCTTGTATACACATTGTTCTTCTATATATTATGTTCTAGTATTTTATGTTTTTGGTCTTTTCCATATATGTATACATGTATGTGTATTTGTGTATGTAGGCATATATATATATATATATATATATATATATATATTTCAGTATTTCATCCGTCCTACTTGTTTTTTACAGCCCTGATGAAGGCTTGAAGTTCAAACCATTTTTATGATAAAATGTAGTTTTATTAAGTAGCAGTGACCGAACCCCGACAATCCCTACCTTGAAGAATATTTTGTCGGTCGGTAGCTGGACGGTGGCCTGTCGGTGACGGTTCGTACAGTGTGAATTCCACCTATGCAGGTCGTCTCGGGGAGAATATTCTGACGAGCCGGTCTCGATCGGCGCCTTGAATTTCTTTCTTATCTTTCTTATAAAAGTTTTTTTTTTCTTACTCTATGTCATTTTATGTGTATTCTTACATTTATTTATCAATAATTTAATTTGATCATGAGTTTTGGATAAAATAATACAAAAGACAATGTATTTTTGTACCAAATTTCATCAATACTGGAGCATTTGTGAGCGTATGAGAGGCAAACTTTTCTGAAATAATTTTTTTTTCAAACGATAAAATAAAGAATAAATTTATTAACATTTCTGAAATTTTGAAATGTTATATATATATTCTTCAACAATTCAAGACAAACATTTCTAAAATAATTTTTTTATAAACATTTCTGAATTTTGAAATCTTAAAATATTAAATATTTTAACATTTCAGAAATGTTTTTAAAGTATATATATTCTTGAACAATTCAAGACAAATATTTCTAAAATAATTTTTTTAAAAACATTTCTGAATTTTGATATATTAAAATATTATTTATTTTTTTATTTATTATTTTTTTTTACAACAAAATTGTAATGTTAAAAAAAATTAAATATTTTAACATTTCAGAAATGTTTTTAAAGTATATATATATATATATATATATATATATATATATATATATATATATATATATATATATATATATATATATATATATAAGTTAAGCACACTACGCGTTAGAATACGTTTTTAAAAAACACTATAAGTATAGGGATAGGTAGTTAGAGAACGAGATGTAAACATCGACTGACTTTATTTAATCCTGCTGAGCCTTATATAGGCTCAGCTTGTTTATTTACATTACTTGAGTCTCCCTCTCCCTAACAGCCCCCCTCGAGTTTCTGGGTATCTCCCCAGAAACTAATAATACCACAATTACAAAGTTATACCTCTTATGACAATAATATAAGCTTATGACAAAAGTATACATCTTATAACTAATAATAATACCACAATTACAAAATTATACATCTGATGACAATAGTACCTACAAAATAAAACAATTAAAGAAAAAGGTCCCGTACTACAAAATGAAAAGAAATAAGAAATAAATGAAAGCCCCTGGTACAGATATTATCCTACCCTATAAGATTAAAAATAAGAACGTCCCATACTTAACCTAGGATTGATTATTTAACTTAGAACATCGCTCGTTGACTAACTGAATAGTACTAACCTACATCACTAAGACCACCAGCATGCTGCACCGCAGGAATTTTCAGCTGTTCCATATGTGCGTTCCTCTGACGGTAGGGAGGCGCTTGCGCCTTAAGTGTAACGATGTTATGCTCTTTGAGAGCAACGATCTTATAAGGTCCGTCATACCTGACGTCTTTTTTAGGCCTATTAGACGGTATTCTCCGGTAAACGATGTCTCCCAGGCGTAGAGGTCTGGCTGGTATGGTGATTTGCCTGTTGAGTCTGGTCGTTCGTTCCTGCTTTTCTCGGATGAGGCGGGGGATCCCGCCTTAGGCACTGCCCACAGAGGGCTATTAAAGGCTGACTTGCTCGGAACTATAATCCCTTGATCCAGCATCGTCTGGATTTCATCCTGGATGGCGGCTTTGAAGGCCTGAGGATATCTCCTTTCCTTTACGTAAACGGTGCGCTCCGAGCTAAGGATTATTTCGTGGCGGGTCTTTCCAGTCGCCCCTAGGGGCTCCCCTTCATTGTAAAAAACATCAGCAAAGGCTTCCTTGAGGTCGCTCCACTTTGACTCCTCAGACCCGATGGCGCCAATTTGCAATTTGTTTCTTCGGCCTGCTCCCGTGACGTATCGCTCTGAACCAACTCGCACTCTCCACCGCTCGTTCGACGCTCTTATCCTTCCGCCAAGGAGCTGTAATGCATCACACCCAAGTATGCCTTGGTACTTGGCAGGCATAAGCGGCACTACGTGAACAGTCAGGTTACAACCATTTCCACCCCACACTTCAAGGGGGATCTTGATTTCGCCCTCTACGGCGCAGTCTCCTCCGAGTGTTACGAGGTTACACTCGCACTTTCTAATAAGCTGCTTCCCCCAGGTTTGCACACTCTTGTGAAGTGCGTCGGCGGCGATCAGCGTGCAGGTGCTCCCTGTATCCACCAGCCACCTCACCTTCGCCGCCTCTATAATCGGCAACCCTCTGCACTCTGGTATGATCTTCCCTCGGTTGCCGCGCTGCTCACACGTTTCTCATTTGTCGCGTTTCTTCACCTGGCCTGCATGCAGCACCGCTGCATACGACGTAAGACGCCTCGCTGGTTTCTTCGTCTCCTCTTCCACTTCGGACTCGCTGGTGTCATCGGAGTCCCTCGTTGACTCCTCGTCCCTAACACTTGCGCGTCTTCTGTTTACCCGGTGAAAGTTTACCTCCATTGGCTCGCCCTGGTCCGGAGGTGTTTTCTTGAGATACGGACATCGCCTCGCGACGTGGCCTGTGCTGTCGCATTCAAAACATCGTATGCGAGGGCATCGCGCTGCTATGTGCCCCTTTTTCCCACATTCGTAGCACGTTTTGTCTGCGATTGCTTCTCTACGCCGCGGGGGGTCTCGCCTTGTATCTGCTTGCCGCCGGTTTCCTCTCGCAAACCTCCTCTCGTACGTATCCCTCTGCTCACCTCGTCTCGAGTCTTCGGGTTGTCTTCGCTGTCTGGGTTTCCGCACTCTGGTCCACCAGTCATCCTCCGCCATTACCGCGTGAGCTTCTGCGTCCTTTTCACCTTCTTCGACTAGGGCTCGGGCTGCATCTACGAACTTCACGTCAGGGCCTAACACTTGCCCTGTCTGTTTCCCCAAATGTACCTTTATGATCCTCTGCATTGCCAGGCGCATTACTGGTGTCTCGTCCTCGCTTTCTTGCTCACTAAGTTTGTCGATAATCTTATCGTACCATCTGAGCAGCCGTCCAGCGACATCTCCCTTTGATTGATGGTTCCCTCGAGTTTCTTGAAGCATTCGTATGATGTCTTCTTCGACTGCCCATCTCCCGCCCGCGTAGGCTCGCTTTAGTCTTGTCTTCACTGTAGCCCAATCCGTTCCAGTGTCGCACTGTATCTGGTTGAGAATTGAGCGCTTTACTCTGCCGACAAGCGCTGCCTTTAGGGTAGCTACGTCGCAGGGATCAAGCCATCCTGCCTTTTGTTTATCCTTGATAGCATCAATTATCCGATCCCCATCTTTTAAAAAATGGGCGAGTTCTCCTACATCTCCAGTAAACCGCTCTATTTGGCTAATTGCCGTCCTCGTGTCTTGAGCATTCGCTGCTTTAATTTTTATCCACTCAATCGTGAGCGACGCGGTTGCTGCGTCCATCACTGGCGCTGCTGCTGCCTCGTCTGTCATCCTATTCGCATTCAATCGATCCTGTGTCGTCAATCGCACCCTTCGCGTCGACATACACTGAACGCGTCACTGCACTCACTTCCCGGGTTTCGGCACCAGTTAAGCACACTACGCGTTAGAATACGTTTTTAAAAAACACTATAAGTATAGGGATAGGTAGTTAGAGAACGAGATGTAAACATCGACTGACTTTATTTAATCCTGCTGAGCCTTATATAGGCTCAGCTTGTTTATTTACATTACTTGAGTCTCCCTCTCCCTAACATATATATATATATATATATATATATATATATATATATATATATATATATATATATATATATATTTCTGTTCACACTCTCAAACGCTCGAAAATGGTCCGATTTTTATGAAATTTTGTACAAAAATACATTGTATATTTTATACATTATTGATTTAAATTAATTGAATTATTTAATTATTGATGAATAAATGAAAATATACACTTAAAATAACATGGAGTAAATGAAAATGCCGGTGGCCTGCCGGTAGCTAGATTGGTCTACCGGTGGCCTGCCGGTGACGGTACGTATAGTGTGAATCTACCTTAATACAGATCAAATTCAGTTCAATTCTAGCTCACATCAGTTGTTTAGTGAATTGTGAATATTGTCTCTGATGTGATCATAACAGATCAAAAGTGGACTAGAAGTAACCCAGATCTGTCCGGAAGTGGCCAGATTGTGAATAGGAGAGAAAGTGAACTAATTGATCTGGAAGTTGTCTATGGTGTGAATCAAGTGAACCAGAAATTATCAGGACAAGCCAAAAATTAGGAGTGAAAATAGCTGGCTATGACCAGAAGTAATAGGAGTGGACGAGAACAGGACCGGAATTTCCAAATCATTGTTTTACACATAAAAAATGCATTGAGTGAATGTTGTTTTGTTATAATAATTCACACAAAGGGCAGGGACTAAAATTTAGAATTAACATAATTTTCAAGCTATTAAAAATGGCTCCACATGCTTTGCATCCTCAAACACATCCTTTGAGGAGCCTATAAACTAAGTACAGCCTAATAGACCATGTGCAAACCTTCCGCTACAAAAGCCCATGGAGGTATGACATCGCATTAGTTGAACACTATGTATACCAATACTTGAACCAAAAATTGCAATCGGTTTGGGCAAAATAATGACTTGATACTAGAGTACAACAATTTTGATGGTTAATGATTATATATATATATATATATATATATATATATATATATATATATATATATATATAGTAGTGATATTTTCAATATAAATGGATTAAATTTAAATAATGCGCCAAGAAATATCTTACTACTTCTTAGCACAGTGGAACGTGGATAATTCGAAATCGTCTTTAATTCGAATATTTCTCTCGGCCCCTAGAATTTAGGGCATAAACAATGTAAAAAAATCGTGGTTAATTCAAATAAAATTTTGGATAATTCAAAGTTTTTACGAGTCTGTACCGCCGATTGGAGGTGGACAGAAACGCGGTCGATCTGATATCTTGTGAAAATAGTCTCCCCTCAGGTAAGAAGGATAATAAGATACGGATGTAGGGGTTCCTGGACAAGAAGTGCTGCGGTCTCTAGTTCTTGGACTCTAGAAGTTCTGCAAAGTGGTAGGTCGCGCTTCCTCCCTTCCAGGGGTTGTTACTTATAGTTACATTATGTCCTTTTATCCTAGACTTCCCTTCCACCATCCTTCCGATCTTCATTTTGTATGAAGATATAAGTCAATCAGTGCCAAGATCTGATGTATTGTTTGAACCCTTGAATTTCCGGTGTACAGTGCAGTTCTGTGAGTTGTTGATTAAAGATGTCGAACATAGCTGCGATTAATGAAGTTGAAAAACGAATAAAGAAAAAACCTGAAATTACCAAGGACTCTGGAATTCCTCCTAACACTTTATCAAAAAATAACTTTTTTCAAAATAATACTTTTCTTTTTACTTTTTTGATCAATTATTTATTACTTATGTACGTAATCATCAATTTATGAAATGTTTGTTTTTCTTTAAATAAAATGTATTTTTTTTTTCAAATTAAAAAATGTGAAAATATGAAGTTCGATTTTTAACCCTTAATTTTCAAACTTTTGTAATTCGAAGTTTGGATAATTCGAACTTTTTTATCGGTCCCTAGGGGTTCGAATTATCCAAGTTCTACTGTAATATAAAATGCTGACTTAACAAAAATTCACTCAATCTGAAATCAAGAAGGCCGGGCAGATAGTCTTTTGTTTTTGAGTGAAAAACATTAAAAAAGATAGAGAAAGAGGATTCAAACTGTTTTCTGCTAGGAGAGTATCCTAAAGTGTTTGTGGCAAAAGAAGTTTTTGAATGGAAGATAGATCAAGAGAGTATTAATTGGACCTTGAGCTACGCCTGTGGATATAAGGTAATTTATGTTCATTGAGTAGATTTGATATTATTCTGTGGTAGTAAGATTTGCATAAGTAGCCACGTTTTATATTTTAAAATACTCTAAATTTGTATATAAACCCAATACGACCCGTTTTAATAGAATAATTCAATTCCATTTTATCATAATTTCAAGCAAATTAAATTATAATATATTAAAATATTATTATAACATTTTGGTGTCTAACTCGTGGCTATGCAAATTAGAGACAATTTTTTTAATTAAATATAAAGGGTTTGTTATTAATTTTAATTGGGGAAAATGGACGGAGAAGAATCGCTAGTATTTTGAGGGTTTCAAGATTCCAATGAAACAGAGGGCGAAATAAATGACAGGACCTTTCCCCAGGAAAATGAGGAGTTAGAGAGTAGCGTAATTCTACCAGTTACCCCTAGCAAAGAGGCGCTATCTCCGGAAAAGTAAAATGGCGGACATACCAAAGTTATGGAAGGGATAATAAAATTGCTAAACAAATTCGACGAACTCACAGTAAATACTAACAGAAAACTTGACGAATTAATAGCAGATTGCAAAGCAGACAACAGAAATATAAAATCCAGAATATAAAATAAAATTGGGGGCGAATGATAAAAGCCAATTACTAAAACAAGAGGTAAACAAACAATATATAAATTTAGAAGAGTCGTTCAACAAATTAGAACAAAAACAAAATTTAAACACAGATGATTTAAGAACTCAAGAACTTTTATGTTCTGACATAACAGAAGATGCGTTTGAAGGCCAAATAGAATGTGGAATCCAATTTCTTCTTTTGAGGAAAATTAACGTAAGATCGAGTAATGAATTGTTTCTTATTAGAGAAAAGTTTAAAGATTTTTACATTTCAGCTCAAAGGAGTGCTGACAGGCAACGTTCTATAGTAGAAACAGCATTCGTAGCTTCTCGGGAATAATTGGATTGGCAGGGATGGCCCTATTTCTTTGCCACCTACAACACCTGAACTCACTGCGCTGGTCTTTATCCTCAGTAAACTTATGGTGCGGGATTCTGGGCAGTAAAATTATTGGCCCATATTTTTTGGAAGGTCCCTTATCAGTGAATGCATTCATCTTGGATTGACTTCCAGACCTCATGGAGAACTTACCACTAGAAACAAGGCGTACCATGTGGTTCCAGTATGATAGTTCCCAGCCCATTATTCGCGAGAAGCTAGGAATGCTGTAACCTCCATATTGGGAAACCGTTGGTTTGGCAGGGATGGCCCTATTTCTTCGCCACTTAGATCACCTGAACTCACTCCGCTGGTCTTCTTTCTATGGGGTACACTTAAAAATATGATTTACTCTAATCCGCCTAGTACACAAGACCAAATGCAAGGTGGTTGCTGAAGCCTCCAGAGCCATATTGAAGGAACAAGTATTGAAAGCCGTTGACAGCATACGTTTCAGTCTTCAAAGGTGTTGAAGGTGGCATCATTGAAGACACTATTCATTTTTGAAGGAATAAAAATACAGTAAAATGGAAGCTTTGAAACTGCAAGATAAGAGCTTTCTTTACAATTTATTATTTAATCTATCAATGAAATAGGGCCATCACTTAAATGGAACGTCTCAAACGAAAAATAAGACTAAATACTTAAAAAAGATGCCTTATTTTCAACTTTATTGAAGTTATTAGGGAAAATAATCCTTTTAGAGGATCGGCCATATTTTTTTCAGAAAGTTGAGGAGAAAATACCTCAAAGTCATGTATCAAACATTCATAACCGAATTTAAAACAATAAAATTTGAATCGCACGAAACTCATTTGATTTTAAAGATATCGAATTGCGGTTAGTGGCAAGGGTTTTGTTTTTTAATTCCCTTCAAAATGATAAGCATAATAATAGGAGTCATCTGCTAACCACAACATTTCATCTAGCGCCGAGCGCACATGCGCAGTCAACATGTTAAATGGTTGATATATTTAGAAAGCTGAGGTCAAGTTCCACTTTTTCCTCTGACATTTTTTTCTTAGACCAACCGTTTGACCGCAAAATTACTTTGAGCCGTCTTATTTGGGACACCCTGTGTGTGTATATATATATATATATATATATATATATATATATATATATATATATATATATTGTTATAATATAAAATAAAAAAATTATATTAAAATATTTGAATTAGATAATTGTGCCACATTGGGTCGCCAAATTGTTATAATATTAAGTATAAAAATTAAATAAAATATTGTAGCCACATGTTGATGTGCCAAATGTTATAATATTAAAATAAAAAGAGATTATTTTTAATAATTTTTATTTACGTACACCTCTACGTTGGGAGCCAATATAATAAAAATGGTATAATATTTAATTTTAATAACTCTTTATCTCAGGGGTCGGGTTCAAGTCCAGTAAAGTAAAACAAAGATAATTTTTACTAATAAAAAATCAAAACAAAAGAAGAAAAAACTCATAGATAAGTTACACTCAGAAATAGGACAAACAAGCACTACCTGATATAAAGCTCCGTATTCTGCATAGGACGGGATCTTCTTTAGAATTGTACCTTCTTTTCACTGAGCTGCACTTATGAGACTGTATCTTCTTGTAAACTGAATTGTAGAGATGAGACATGAGACTGATGCTTCCTTTACAGACTTCAACTTTATGTGTCTGTGTCTTCCATTACAGACTGCCACATGAAACTGGAGCCACCTTTTCACAGGCTGGCTTGTAACGGACTCTACTAGAGCTGCATCAGGAATCGAATGGGATGGCGTTGTTTCTTGGCGGGAGCGTCCTACCGGTCTTCAATGCTACCTATATCGACTGCTAGACAATATAACAAAATATTTGTTTATCCCAACAACGAATACAAAATCTCTATGAGCTTTATTGGATTTTCCGAATTTTCTGTGTTAGTTTTTAATTTAGAACTTTTAATTTTTGATGAAAGTTAATATAAGGAATATTTATTTGTTTTTTATTTTCCGCAAACCTTGTATTCGTCTTTACCCGCCTTTTTTACCTTTAACGGTTATTCGAATTTAAAACTTTTAAATATGTAATGTAAAATATCATTACAATATATATATATATATATATATATATATATATATATATATATATATATATATATATATATATATATTATTTATTCTTTATCTTACAGTAAATCTGCTTCTACACAAATTTGAATAACCAGTCTTCTTGTGTGATATGAGTAATGAAAATAGACATACAGTACCTTCCGTTTCTGGTGGAATGCCGAGCTCAGCTTCAGTCTTGATATGTAGAACGCCCGTGTCATATTTTGCAGTTCCTGGGGATACAAAATATCTCAATATAGGCTTTCAGAAGTAATTCAGATAATAAAAAAATAATTGTATTTAAACTAAAATAAACCGAGAAAGGAGCTTACCAGAAGTTGAATGAAGGCTATCTGTCCAATCTTCCTTCTGTTTTACAGGAATCAAGTCTGTCTCCTGTTTCACCAGCGTTACATTTAGATATTTTTTAAATCCATGACCTATTTGATTAAACAGAGGGGATTATTATAATTTAGAGATTATTCTATTAAACGTTTATATATATATATATATATATATATATATATATATATATATATATATATATGTTTATATTTATGTACAGGGTGTCCCTCATTGAGATGTCATAACTTTAGGGGTTTATTTTGCATATCATTTGAAGTTAAGGGGCACAAAAATGAGCGTTCTATCAGAAAATGTAGAGGAGCTACTTAAAATGTTGTCTTTTTTAAAGAAAACCTGAGATTTCGGGATTTGTGATCAATGCATCGTAAATAACGAATGCATTTTTAAAATCTACATTAAATTTCCAATGAGAAACACCCATTATTGAAATATTACCATGTAAATTAAGAGCTATATTAAAAACCATATAAATGAGAATGTTTAATATCAGTATTTTATTAAATTATTCAATATCTTCTTAATCAACTATTTTTAGACTTACAGGTTTGCCTCTGCCTCAAAAGTTGCATTATTTAAAAAGCTTCAAAATGGTACCTCGTAGTTTTAGAAAAAAATCTATTTCAGTCTATTTTTTTCTGATTTCTAAGTCAAAACCAATAAATTGCTTGAACAAGCCTTCCTGGAGTTATTATGAACAGTTTACTGACAACAGAAACCCCTGAAGGAACAGAGATTATAGCATTTGCTGACTACATGTTACTTACAGTAGTTGGGACAAACTTAACTGAAATAGAAGAACGTGCAAACTTAACTTTAGACACAATTAATGAATGGACGAATAGAAACAATCTTACGTTTAACTTGGAGAAATTGATATACACACTATTTACAAGAAGACGAAATATACCTAAATTAGACATTACTCTAAATGGACAAACTATTCAAGAAAAAACTGTTCTTAAATATCTAGGACTTTATATTGACAACAAGTTGAAATGGAACTATCACATTACTAACTTACAAACACGACTATTTTCAATAATAAATGGACTATCGATGGCTGCCAGAGTCACTTGGGGTCTAAATTCTGACGCATGAGTCACAATCTACAAAGGGGCGATTGTCCCCATTTTGACGTACAAGATTGAAATAGGGGGCCATGCTTTAAGTGTGAAAAGAAATGTGAAAAAACTAGAAAGAGTACAGAGATTAGCTGTGCTTAAAATATCCAGGGGATATGGTACATTATCTTATGAAGCATCATGTGTTTTAGCTAACACATTGCCAATTCACATCTGAGCTGAGGAAATTATAAGGCAACATAGGTTATTGAAATTGAAAGAAATTCCAGAAGACTTTACTTATCAGAACATCACATGACATAGAACAAGACATACGGTTCACGAACTGGTTACACCCTAAAGACAACATTGTACCGACTGACGATGTTGAACTAACATGGACTTATCACATTTACACGGCGGAAGTAAAAGCAATGACTGTGTTGGATCTGCATACATAATACTAAAAGACGACATAACTATCCACAGCCGACAATACAGACTATCACCACTATGTACGAACAACCAGGCAGAAAACCTTGCAGTTATAAAAGCAGTAGAAACACTATATTCCATCAGTCATGACGGAGACACATGCATAATATACACTGACAGCAAGACAAACATAGCACGCATATACAACAGCCAGATCAACAACGAACAGACTGAGCACATTAGAACATTACTAATTCTGTGTAAACAGAAAAACGATACAGTTACAATAACATGGATTAAAAGACATTCTGGACTATTAGGGAATGAGACAGTTGACTTACTTGCAAAATCTGCTTCAAAGGACACAACATTACCTATATCTTACTCTAAACTTACATCACAGACTATAAAAACAATACTGCGAGACAAATCAATGCAAAAATGGGACGAACGATGGACGAACACAACTAAAGGAAGACATTTACACAAATTCATACCTACGATACTCAACAGACAAAAATTAACACTTAACAACTTTAAAATGACTCAATTCATATCAGGACATGGACAGACGAAAAGTTATTTACATAAATTTAAACTTATAAGTACTAACACATGTAAATGCAACAATACAACTGAACAGGCTTACGACCATCTCCTGTTCAACTGTACATTACTGGACGAACCCAGGACAAAACTCATTAAGGACATTACCTTACAGGACGGAACTTGGCCCACTGACAAACCTAACTTATTACTTACATATTTTAAGGAATTTGATGCATTTATTAAACAACTTGACCTAAAAAATATCAATGAACTCATCTGAATGCCCACATATGTATTATGTTATTTACATGTGTATATATTTTTGTTTATTTGCATTTTTTTTTTTTTTATTAGTTTTTGTTTTATTTTTCTCATTTAATTTCAGTATTCATATTAATTGTAAAAGAATTCATTATTTTACATACATACCTAATCAAAATATGTGTATTATCCAGAAAGGATGGCATACATAGATAAATAAACTCCCACGCTGGAGGGTTACTCCAACGTGGAAAACATGAAAGCCTTCCTGAACAATTTCTTTAATTTCACACGATGATGAGGGTGATGTCCCATCCTTCCCACACTATATGACGTTTATTACACCATCTACCAAATAACAACTCTCTCTGGTTTCAAATGGTTGGTTGCCCGGTTCATAAAAGACGAGTGGTAATGGAAGGCTGAACAGTGAATTCTGTAATCGTTGTATCGGCCACCAGTTTGTTTGCCTCCTAGATCCCTTGATCTGAATCCTCTAGATTTCTATATATTGGGAACATTGAAGAGCAGACTGTACTCAGAGACAGTGACGACAAAGGGGGAACTCATCAACAGGGTCCAGGAGCAGTGCCAGCACATCTAAGACAAGACGTCCTCCGTAATGCCGGGGATTCAGTTAGACATTAAGCTTATATTTGTAGACATTTTGAAAATCTACTGGACAAATTAGTCCACAGCAATAACCATTTTTCTCTCACCCATAGATTTCTATAGACTTTTCCTAGGAAAACGAGGTAACCTTTTAAAGCAACTTTTTAAGGTGCTTTTCATTTAAATGTATTATTTCGCTTTTTATCTGCAGGAGACAGTTTTTTTGCATGAGTGTGGAGGAAAAAGTCCCACTTCTTCAATGGTCGTCGATGGCATAGTATCTCACTTCGTTTGGTCAGCTCTTGGTTGGGAACTATCTAGTGGTCTTCTTGGACTGCTTACTTATGAGAAAACAAGCTTTCTCCAGTGTACTTACTTCATTTTGTGGAAATTCTGGAGCATTAAGGTAAATTGTTTTGTTTTTTTCCTATAATTATATTCTTTTTAGTTACATTTCATGTTTCAATTTTATATTCAATTATACAAAACAAATAAATTAATCTGAACCCAATATGACCCTGATAAGAATCAATAAACTAAAATACGAATCCACATTTTTCAAGTTTAATTTAGTCTACCTCATATATTTTATAAATATATTTATTTATTATTAAATATACCTATATTAAAATTTTTATTTTATTACATTTTGGCAGTCCAACGTGAGTCATAATTTATTTTGTTTTTATGATAAATAATAGTTTTAAATAAATATAAATATATACATTTTTTTTTGTTACAATAAATATATACAGGATCGGAGTGAGACATTTCGCCAAACTACAAGAGACCATTGGGTTAAGAAGCCAGAACGTGGACAGGAGATCCGAATCCCAATGACGAAACTTGAAGGACAATAAGAACAAAGTTTTAATGAAAGTCTATTACGCCTAGGAGGAATAGAGACAGGCAGTAGCAGTAACATGAGAATAATTAAAACCACAAGTTAGCACACAATGCTCCTCGTCTTGTGAGTACATTCTATACTTTGAATGGAACTCCACATTCATCAAATTCAATGGCTGCCGGATGTATGATTCATCATTTCATCGGCTAAAGTCAGTCATCTTCAATTCATATCTCAAGCTATCAGCATCTCGCCAAGCCAAAATTTAAAATCTCAAATTTCTGTTCAAACGCACTAACATGTCTCTGGTATCGGCACCCCCTCCCCACGAGCATTGTATTTTAATTTTATTATATTTTGTTATTTCCGAAACTAAGTTATGATAATACAGTCCACTGTTTAGCAGCTTCACGCTGATCCAATCTGTTCCATACAAAACATGCTGGATAGATCAAACGCTACATACTTTATAATTAGATATATTGTATTTAATATTGAATAGGAGTATAACATTAATTACCTGAAGTTGACGGGTAAACTTCCATGCTAGCACCATTGTCTTCATTTATAAAGATTCCCAAAATATCCCCAACAGTTTCTTCACCTGGACATTAATACAATTTACAATTATATTCAAATATTTTCGAAGTGTGGAGTACAAAGTTGTTATTCATCACAAATAGGTATGATGATAGAAACCATTGCCCAATAATAATTTACGTTTTCCCTGATGAGCTAATGTTTATAAGACACCTGTTTCCCGAGGAATAGAAAATGGTAAATTTTACTTTTCCTATAACCATTCTTGATTATCCGTCCAGCAGAGCAGCATTATGAAGCTAGCTTAATCTTCAGGAAGATGGTTAGTTTGCAGTACATCATTACGGAATCTGCTTGACATATATCATCCCCATGCACATCAATTTATGAATGAACAAATTTTTGATTTTTGTTTTACTCCAAATTTTTTTTATTAGAATAAAATATGTTAATATATGAGTTAAGACACTAATTAGACTAATTTTGACATATGGAGCCGAAACATGGACGCTTACATCAATAGTGGAAAATAAATTGGGCACATTAGAACGTAAGATGGTCTTTATTTGATATAAGGTTCACTCATATATATCAAGACAAATTGATGTAAGACAAAAATAGTTTTATAATTCAATACGGAACTTTCAAAATTTCAAGTTGGCATCCTTGTTATAACTTCTGATCAGCTGTTAAGTAAGATGTTGTAATCAAAACCTAAAGTTCAGTTAGCTGAAGATGTCAAGTCCGAGAATTGCACTACGGAATAACAACGTGCTGGGATCAGATTTTATGTAGCAAAAGGTGTTAAAGATAGTGAGATCCATGAAAGGGTGTTAAAAGTCTATATGAACAATTGTTTAAACTGTTCGAACATTTACAAGTGGATGAAACAGTTTTAAAGTGGCCGCAAAAGTGTTGGAGATGAACAGCGAACTGGACGACCAGTCGAAGTTGCAACTTCTTCCCTTGAATCTTGCATTGACATGATAATCCAAGATAACAGACCTATCAATGCTAAACTGATAGCAGGAAAAGTGAATGCAAGTGTTGTCACTGTCCATAAAATCATTCACAATAAGTTGCTAAACACAGTAAGCTGAGAATACGAGAAATAACAACTTAAAACTTCAAAATTGTTAGTTTTGTTCTTTTCAATGGGGTTTTGCCTCTGTTTACCTAAATTTTTAAGTGGTTGTTCTTTTTTTTTAATTGCATTTAACAGTAAAATGATTATTTTAGTAAAATAAGATAAGAAAATGAGAAAAATTGTTATACTGTTTCCAAGCGCGAGTGTTGAAAAAGAGGATGGCGTAATTTCCGCTTAAGAAGCAATCAGTTTCCTGTTTTGGCACTTAGAATCTTATACTACTTCTCTGAGGTTTTATTTATCTATTATTTTTTTCACAAATGATCAAAACCTACCAATAAACACTTCTATTCCTTTACTAATGGCACTAGGGATATGAACGGAACCCTGCGATTGACATGAAACAAACATTAATCAGGCTAAGAGGATGCAGTTCCTGTAATTTGGACTTTTTCTATGTTACAAAAGTTGTTAAATAAATGTAAGCTGAGATTTTTTTAAAATATAGATACTTCATCATCTATAGGCGGTTGCAGCAAATTTTGGTTTGTAGTCTGTCTAAACATGTTTAGGCAATGCCTAAGCTTCGACTTTGAGGTGCACACAGAAGCAAAAAAACTGCAAGCCAAAAAGAAACCTGACACTTGAAAATTTGTAAATTTTTATTTAACCCTTTCGTAATAACGACTTCAAATTGAGGAGAAACATGTTTTCGCCCTCTTGAAATCAAGTAAAAATTGCTCCAATCATCTCTGGTTGGAAATTAGAGATTAAAAAAAATTGTAAATAATAGATGAAAATTTTTGCCATTTCCACAATTTCTGTTATTATAACGATCATTGATGGTCTCAAAGGATTATTGCTGGCCCCTGAAATCTAAGGTATGATTTTCTCAGGAGGTTGTAAGCACGTATTTGTGGCCTATAAGGTGGGGGAAATACTTCAAAAATTACTTTGTTTCATATAAAGTTAATTATTCCAAAATCACCAATGACTTTAGAAGTGGAGGAAAACAATTAAATAAATATTAAGAAATACAAAAACCAAGCATTTTTAAGAACAAATAAAGGAAAAATGTATTGTAATCACCTTTAATCTCCTCTTTTAAATGCTGTTCTGGTTCTTCCTTAATGGGTGTATACATTTCTCGGCCCCTGGAAAAATTAGAAGAATTAGTTAATATTTATTCACAAGAGTGAATAAATAAATCATCAGCACAAGAGTTGTGTTACCATAAAAATTCCGTAGCATGATGAGTAAAGAGTTACAACAGATATAATGTGGGAAATAAATTGGGACAGCAAAACTGTTATGCGATGAAACTGTCTTATATTAGTAGGAAAATGAATGCAGCAATGTATTGTGATATTCTGAGAAAAAAAAATTGAGTACAGACAGTCTAAGGCTCGAAGGTGAGTTATTTTTCTATTAGGAGAATGACCTTAAATACACTAGCCTAATCACCCGAACTTGGTATATTTACGATTGCCCAAAATTGGTAATTCAACCTCCTATCCACTTCTCACACAAATGTTCGGCTATTCATAGCTACATAAATAGGCTTCTAAATATTCCAGTACCTCATAATAACTACAAAAAGGAATTGCACACTACAATAAAGAAAATTATCACGTAGCAGAGACAATTGGCTAAACAACCAGGGATGTCGATAAAATTATAAATCGGAAAAAAAAACCTCAATGCCCGGTTGGATGATAAATTAATTAATCATAGTACTGAAAGGTGGTGCTCCATACCGTTCCTTGGAGTATTGTCAGAAAAAATTGCTAATGTTTTAAGAAAAACAGGTATGCGAGTGGCTTTCAAGAGCAATGGGAACCTAAAAAGTTATATTGTTAGTATTAAGGATCCTGTAGAGTTAAGAGACCACTGCAGGGTTTAGTCACACCATTATTTTAGTCACAAATGTTAAAAAAGTAAAATATATATGGGTGTTCCAATACTTTTTACACTCACTATATATGATTTCATATTTAGCTAGCCAAAGGATGCCATCTTGAACAGTTTGAAGAACACATACAAGTCGGTTTAGATATTTCATTGCATTATATCCTCATCTCGAATTATATAAAACCAGCTTATACAGATTCATTCATCTAATTCTAGATCAAAATGAACTGTTAGTTAAAAGTCTAAATTACTGTAGATAGTTATACATTATAATTAAATTCACAACAAAAATTAATCGTTCATAGAATAATAATGCACTCAATACAACTGAAGTACCAAATTGACTTGGTATTTCAACAAAATCATGCAACATACCCTTTAAAATCCATAAAAATTGTCAAAACAAAAATGCATAACCTCCTTCGACGATGGTTGGCGGACTACTGACCCTGTTGATGAACTTAGGAGGGGGAAAACGTATCCTTGAGTTAGTAGGGAGTGGTGGGAGGGTAAAGGTAATAGGTTGAAGCCTAGGTAATAGGGTGGGTTTACACTTGCTAGTTATTGCAGGATATTTATATCAGAGAGAAATTGCGACTACTGAAAACCCATGTAAAATGTATGTCTGCAATAACTTGCTATCATGAGCAATTTATAAGCAGCTCTTGTTAGTGTGACCAATGACACGCGAAAATTTGAACATGATTGTAAAAAAACAATGATCTTATATAAATATATAGGGGAAGGTGCTGTACCTATGACCATATTGTACCTATGACCGCCGAGGCTGTGGCGGCATGTAGCAACATTTTATAAATGTTTGTGTAATTAGTGTGGAGCTCCTTCAATAGAGGGCTTGTGTAACCTACTTTGGATTATTCAAGTCGAAGGAGATTCTTGCAAAAAATACTTATCAATTTCTATCATAAAAATGTAAGTTATTTATTGCTGTCGTTTTGCTTCATAATATTAGCGCGGTTCCTCCCTCTCTTCATAGGGAGGAACCCCGCTTATAAGGTTGATCTCATGAAACAATCCGGAAGTGCCGACTAGAAAATTTTGCGTTTCAGAACCCCTAGAGACCGAAAATGACGCTGGTTCAAATTTGTATATATATATATATATATATATATATATATATATATATATATATATATATATATGTATGTATTTATTTATTTATATATATTTGTCTGCTCGCGGATTTCTGGCGTCCCTAATGGTCCGATTTTGATGAAATTTGGCACAAAAATCCGTCGTCTCACTTGAAAGGTCAAGTAGGTTAACCAGTAAAATCCGCCCACTGGAAGATGGCGTTTGGGACGAAATTCGCGCAAAAAAAATCGTAACGCTTACGTTTTTTAGTTCATAAGCTTGTAAATACTCGTTTTGTAGGCTTCTTGGGCTAATAAAACGAATGAAACTATTTTTAAGGCGATAGCTTTAACCGTTTCTGAGAAAATCGGAAAAAAGTTGTTAAATCAAGTTTTTGGTTTGGTTACTTAGAATCATGGAATTCAGTTGAAACATTTTTTGCATGTTTGAATTTCATCAAAACTAACATGTTAAACTTTTGGTTACGTTTGGAGTTATGGAAGGGTTAGAATAAAATATTTTATGAACAGACATGAAATGTTTTGGGAACTTCGCACACGTTCATTAATATCTCGAACACGGTTGGGAAATTTTGATAAGTGGATAGAAACTAATTGAAAGCTTTCTAAATTCTCTAAAAAAAAGATTCTGAAACAATTTTTCATTAGGCGATGTCAATCGAAGAAATAAGTGCTTAAAACTTCAAATACGTCAGTTTAGTTCTTATGAACGGGTTTTTTCGTTCTTTTTGTAATTTTTTTCTCTTTCCCTTAGTTTTTTATTGATTTTTATTTTTGTAATTTCTTATGTTAGGAAAATGTATTTGCGTGCAAAACAGGATAGGTAAAATGAGACCAATTTTCTGTTGCTATAAATAATGAAAAGTTTTGTGAACTTCGTATACTTTCATTAATATCTCGAAAATGGTTAAGAATCTTTGTAATCGGATGGTTACTATTCGAAAGCTTACTAAATGCTCAACAAAAAAGGTCCTGACGAAGTTTTGATTAGGCGATGTCAATCGGAGAAATAAGTGCTTAAAACTTTAAAGTAATTGCAAGGTAGGGATTGTCGGGGTTCGGTCACTGCTATTTAATAAAACTACATTTTATCATAAAAATGGTTTTATTGTGCCGACGTTTCGGCTTGAACTTCAAGCCTTCATCAGGGCTGTAAAAAACAAGTAGGACGGATGTAGTACTGAAATATACCCACATATATATATATATATATATATATATATATATATATATATATATATATATATATATATACATATACATATGCCTACAAACATAAATACACATACATATATACATACATACATATGTGGAAAAAGACAAAAACATAAAATACTAGAACAAAATATATAGAAGTGAACATAATATATAGTGTTTGGAAGAACATAATATATAGTGTTTGGATTATTAGGAAAACAGATATAAGAATAACAGATTACATATTAGATTAGATATAAGAATAACAATATGGGCTTACCGATGGGAAGATAGAGAAATATTCCTCACAAATGCGGGATCATTTCTGACAGTTAATACAGGGAAATATAGGAAGAAAGGAGTTGGTGAGGGGGAGGGGGGTTCTGGACCACCCAATGGACAGAGAACATAGAAGATGAAAGAAAGAGCGGCAAAGTACAGTAAGGGGTCATAAAGTCATAAAATGCTGTGTTAATGGAAAGGGAGACAGGTATAAAGGGCTATATTGCAGGCGGTATAGGGGATTAGGATGGAGTTTTTAATAAATGGAAGATGTTGGAGTAGGTAGAGGAGATGACTTCTTTGTCAATTTTGTCATTAACTGGATTATTTTCTAGGTGGATAAAAATTGATTCGGAAAGGAGGCGTTTTTCTTCGTTGGATTCAGTGGAAAGGATGGAGTATTGGTCAAAACCAAAGTCATGTCCGTCTGTGATGGCATGTCTAGTTAAAGCTGTCTTTATGTCTTTATTCCGTACATCATTTTTGTGGTTGTTGATACGTTTTCTTACTGGGTTTTTAGTCTGTCCAATGTACGCACTATTGCAGTTGGGTGTGATGCAGGGGATTCTGTAGACTACATTGGTCCTGTCTTTTTGTGGGATAGGGTCTTTAAGAGTCGTATGTAAGTTTTTCAGTTTGTTCTGTGTCGATAGTCCTAGTTTTAGAGTGGGGAAAGTATCGCGTAGGGATTTTTGGATTTTTTCTGTGAGGTTTGGGATATATGGGAGGCCTCTGAATTGAGGGACAATATTATCTTGGGTAGTGGGGATGGGTTTAGGGTTATTAAAAGAATTTATGAGACGGGTGATAATGTTCGTAGGAAATCCATTCGTAGTAAGAATATCGAGGAGTCGGGATTTGTTGGCAGGGTGAAATTTGGTGTCGGATAGGGAGAGGGCTCGATTTATTAGGTTGCTGGCAGTATTGAGGATTTGGTGTTTGGGGTGTGAGGAAAGGTAATGGAGAAGTCGTCCCGAGTAAGTGGGTTTGGTATACCAATCAGTGGATATAGAGCCGTCTGTATTTCTAATAAGGAGTATGTCAAGGAAAGGGAGGGAGTTGTTAGTTTCGGTCTCGATGGTGAATATTAACCGGGGGTGGTAGGAGTTAAAGGCTGTTAGAATTTCTGGAATCTTATCAGGATTAATTATGAGGAAGAGGTCGTCAACATATTTTTTAAGGAAAATAATATCGTCGGGGAACATGGGGAGGATTTGGTCAAGGAGGTCATTAAGGGTAATATTGGAAAGGTCAGGAGCGAGGCCAGAGATCTGGTTGAAGAATTTATCTTGGAATAGGAGGTATCCGGATTTGCAGCAGAGGGATAGGGATTCAAGATAGGAAGATCGAGATAGCTTGGTGTGTGGTTCGAGGGTGGTCCAATTCTTGTCAATAATTTCGAGGGTTTTATCTATGGGAATGTTTGTGAAGAGGGACTGGGCATCTAGAGAGGTTAAAATGAAATTAGGGGGGGGGGGTTATTAGCAGTGACCGAACCCCGACAATCCCTACCTTGCATCATCAACGGTCAACGATCTCCTCTCAATTTAAAGTAATTGGTTTCGTTTATTCGAACTGTTCTTTTTGTCTGTTTTATTCCTTGTTATTTCTTAATTGCTTATAGTTGGGTAATGTATTTGACAATAAAACAGGTTAAGTAAAATAACAAAAACAATTTATTGTTAGAAATATAGATTTCCAAGATTCCAAGACCTTGTAACTAGCGGGAGCGTTTCTAGTGTTGGCCGACCCTTCCAGGTAAGATCGTAAATCAAGACCTTTCAAGAACCAAAATAATAATCTTTCTAAATTAGACTAGGGATAAGAACAGAACCGCGCTAAGATGATGCAGTTCCTGCGTGTTTTTTGTATTATGTCTTTTTAGATGGAAATCATTTGACGAAGTAGCTTCTGAAATTGATTTATCTTAACCATACAATTTTTAGCATGCATTATAATTTGCACTACCAGGGTGTTGTACCTCTGACCACGACTAGTTGTTGTACCTTTGACCAGGTCAAAGGAACAACATATCTGAGTAATATTTTCATAATTCAACTTTTATGTTCTTCTGCTACAAATTTTTAAAAAATAATTGATATTGGTTGCTTCAATTGTTCAAAGAATTAAAAAAATTATAAATGAAATAAGTTCAAACGGACTTTATCAATCCTCAATTGTAAGAAGTTGTAAGACCTCATCGAAAAGCGGAGGCAAGGAAAATGTCAAATAGGGGCTGGCCTAAAGGGAAACCTCGTATCCTGACAGACATTCATGAAAAACTAACTTAATAATAACTTAATTATTGAAGCTGAAAAAAAAAACAAAAAAAAAACGAAAGCACCACCCTAAACGTAAGACACCACATACAAATAAACCCAAAAAAGTGGTAAATAAAAAGAAAATTATTCTAATGACAGTTCAGATTCTGATACTGACACGGAAATTTCTTCAGGAGAAAGTGACGTTGATCTGTCTGATAAATGTCGTGAGTTAAGTCGATGAACAGCAACGAATTGAAAAATATGATTTGGAAAAAGGAAATTTTATACTTGTTAAAAGTAAAAGTAAAAAGACTATTACATATTTAGTCGCAGAGATCTGTGGTATTAAATGTCCAATCTTTAAGATCCAATATTTGAAAAAAAACAAACTTTAAGTGACAAGTTTACGAGAGAAGATGAAAATTTGTATAATATTGATGCTGAAGGCATTGTGGCTAAACTTCCATACCCTACTATTGCTAGTTAATCTGCTTGACAGATAAAACGTTTATCGATTTGACTGGAATTTTCAGTATAATAATCATAACATAATATCAATAATAGCTTTCTTATTATACTTATATCCTTGTCCTGTATTTATTTAAATTACAATATTACAGAATACAATTTTTTTCTGTATTGCAGTGTTGTTCGTGGTCAGAGGTACAACACCCCATGGTAAAAGGTACAACCACATGTTGTACCTTTGACCACTGTACGATTATTTTTTAAAAAATAAATAAAAAATATTAAAAGTAAAACTAGAAACTTGAAAAAATTAAATATGATAAGCAATAGAATACTAATTACAATGAAATGAAAAAAAAAATGAATTTAGCCTTAAAATTCAAGCTAAAAAAATTAAATTGTGCAAAGTGGTCAAAGGTACAACACCTTCCCCTATACATGTATATGTGTTTATATGTATATATATTTATATATCTTACTCTTATTGTTTTATATATATATATATATATATATATATATATATATATATATATATATATATATATGTATATATATTTATTGGAAAGCAACTCTACAAATTAGATTCCGCTAAAGTTACTGCAGTCATAATTTCGACCAATAAACTGATTCCAAACACACCAGTCAGAGCCACCGAGTATCTGAAACTGTATGTTTTCGAAAGACCTGGCAGTTATTCATGATATTCTTTTTTATAATTGGAAGAGGAATAACTTTCGACGGATTTACATATTTATCCCTCTCGATTTTCTGATAATAATAAGTGGTTGCACATTTACCAATGTTTTCACACGTAACCTACTTGTTCACTTTATTTACTATTTAAAATTTTACATTGTATATTAGCACTATTTGTTAATTATAAAAAAAAAATACTCTTAGTGGAGATGGATCGAGATTTCGGAAATACGGTTGATCAGTGATTTCGCTTCTTTTGGTGCACGTTGTCACGGTCTTGGGAAGTTCATAGGTTGATCAGTGATTTCGCTTCTTTTGGTGCACGTTGTCACGGTCCTGGGAAGTTATTAGGTTGATCAGTGATTTCGCTTCTTTTGGTGCACGTTGTCACGGTCCCGGGAAGTTCATAGGTTGATCAGTGATTTCACCATCTCCACTATGAAGTTCCCGGGACCGTGCCAACGTGCACCAAAAGAAGCGAAATCACTGATCAACCGTATCTCCAAAATCTCGAAGCTACCGAAATATTAACACTAAATCAATTCCCCTAACCTCATAAATCGGCTTATAAAGCAAATAAAATCCTAATCCTACAATGCCACCTCCCCCAATACCTCCCTTGACTCCCCCCCCAGATATTTCGTTCCCTGACATACACACCAGGACTGACTGAAAAACTTACAAAGACCTTAAAAAAAGCCTTCCCGTTACTAAACTTTGGGCTAAAAACCACTACCAAACTTACTACATTGTATACCAAACTCAAAGATCCCATTCCCTATGACTGCACCAACCACTGTGTTTACCAAATACCCTGCCAAACCCCCTCATGTAATGCAGTATACATAGGAGAAACCAAAAATTATATTCACTCCCGCATTACACAACACAAACGGACCATCAAAAACAAAGAAATGCACAAATCCGCCCTCGCAAAACAAAAACAACGACACTGGTATTGTTATTATTCCAGTTATTACATCTTGAGAAAGGACATGGGCATATATATAAGGGGGGGCTGAGCGGGCTGCAGCCCCCCCTCCCCGAAATATTTTTGACCGGTAAGAATGTCATAAAACGTTTAAAAATAAATAAAATAAGATTACTTAGTTCATAAAAAGTATTTTATTTTAGGAGTAAGCGTTTTAGTTGGTTAAAACTATTTCAAGTTCAAATTTCAAATGTTAGTATTCCATACCCCGGAATTGGTTCATATTTTTTGTTGCTCTATGTTTTATGTTTTTAGTTTGTATTTTTATGTATTAAATATTTACAAATATTCATGTTATTAACAACAGATTTCTCCATTATCCCTGATAATCAAGTTCTGAGTCATTTTCCTGTGTATACGTCAAATTGATACACAGGTTAGTAATAGTGTAGGATGAATTAATCGGCCCCTACACGGTCAGTAATAATGACATTACCTTATCAAAATGACAGTAATAATGATAGTTAAGCAAGGTCGGGCGTGGTCAGTACCTGAATGGGTGACCGACCACGTGCTGTTGGCTGTTGGCATTATAAAAGGGCGGCAACCTATAGATAGCCCGGCGCTAATGGCCAAGATGTAGATGCGCCGTAAAAAAAAAAAAAAAAAAAAAAAAAAAAAAAAAAAAAAAAAAAAAAAATGATAGTGTATGGTGGACAAAGTTGGAATGGCGAACAGTAATGATGTGAATCCGGATTTTCTCATCTCGGCTTCATCATTACTGAAAGTGGAGGGGATACTGTCATTAGTAATGATGGTGTAGGGAGCGCTACATCATTAATACGTCATTACTCAGTCTATCTCCAGCTGTAACTAGGTGAAACAGATGTAAAGGTTAAACTAGATTGAGTAGAAAGGGCAAAAAATAAGATGAATTGAAATGTATGACTCTACCTTGGTAACATTATAGTAATAAAAGATATATATAAAAGTAACGAATCCGTATAAAGTCTAATTAAAATATATCATAGAATAAAATATATATAAAGTCATCTATTAGATACCAACAATTTTTCACATTTGTATCGACGATATAAAATAGGTTGAAAGTGCTTTATTTTTTATATCGACTTTAGAAAATAATGTTGACGTGATTCTTTTACCAATTCATTTGTCTTATAGAGTAGATTAGAAGAAAAATATAATCGTTAAACTATAATTTATATTTCGTCAAATATATTCAAAAATATGCTTACGTTTTCAAGTAAACTAGTATTATACATTTTTTTTACACCAAAACTAATAGCAGATTTAAAATCAGCACCCCAAGAACACTAACGTGGCGAATAATGTTGAAAACAAAAAATAATGATTTTTCCCAGTCTGGAAGAGAATAAAAATTTGTAAGCGAAAATGTAATGTGACGTTTTGAAATTCAATATCTCCCCTTGATAATCCGATTTTTACGTCATTGAAATCTTTCAAAAGAAGAAAGACTCCTTTTTCTAACCATATAAATGACTATTGTATTATCTCAAAAGGTACTTGCGAAAAATGGTTATCCAAATAAAAATAAAATGTAAACCTTTTTGCACATAACCTCGGTCCCAGAAACGCCCCGATTGGAAGGATATGTGTCATATTAAGGCCTTTACGAACGTTTCACATGTTTTTTGTGGCTAGTGTCGCAATTATAACTAAACAGGCGACTTTGCGAGGATCCATTATTAACAAAACGGTTCTGTCAGGGACATCACAATGCATACTGAAGAAAAGTAATGACATTAAAAATGATCCGTGGAATGACGGTGTAAGGTGTACATTGTAATGATGATATGGAATGACGGTGTAAGGTGTACATTGTATTGATGATATGGAATGACGGATTAAGGTGTACATTCTAATGATGATATGGAATGACGGTGTAAGGTGTACATTGTAATGATGATATGGAATGACGGTGTAAGGTGTACATTGTAATGATGATATGGAATGACGGTGTAAGGTGTACATTGTAATGATGATATGGAATGACGGTGTAAGGTGTACATTGTAATGATGATATGGAATGACGGTGTAAGGTGTACATTTTAATGATGATATGGAATGACGGTGTAAGGTGTACATTGTAATGATGATATGGAATGACGGTGTAAGGTGTACATTGGAATGACGGTGTAAGGTGTACATTGTAATGACGATATGGAATGACGAGAGTTGAATAGTAATCACATTCAATTCTCAATAATTACATTACTGATAATGTAATTATTACTCACCGTGTAGGAGCCGCTTTAAGGTTAGTGTTCCAGGGTTAAAATAACATTAATTACAAAACGGACAAACAAAACATCTTCCCTATTTACTCCACCGTCTTCCACAAACTGTCCTGACCTCCTTTTTGATCTTTGTTCCCAGGCTCCAGACACTTTTTCTACTTGTGTGTCCCTAAACTCTTAACACCTTTTACAGCCCGCTTTTACAACCTTGAAGGGAGACAAGAGGTGCTTTTACAACCTAGTAATTTATTCCTTTCATCTTCACCGACTTACCGCCTCTCCCAGTCATAACTATAAAACCCTCAGGAAGGTAGCTGTCCCTCCTACATCCAACCATGGTTACCTAAGTGTCTTCTCTAGGTCTTCCTCCCTCCCCCCTAGGCATTCTCTAGTGGTACACATCTGTATATTGATTATTATAAATTGTATTCACTTATAGAATACGTAGATTGATTTTCTGCCGCCAAAGTGCAGCCGAAACGTCCAATGCAGATTTCTTCCTCAAGGTCTGATTATGATTAGGATTTGTTTTTTTTTTGACGAGGACGATAAACAGTATAATCTTTACACCCTTTGTTTGTGTTCTACAGGTCATTGGGGTTAAAAATAATTAGCTAAATTCAATAGAAATTGGTTGAATGATTTTAATGAAGGGTACTCAATCTTTTACTTCGCTCATTCTATAATTGAATGTCTTATTACACTGATTCCTTATAGTTACTAATTTGTATGTAGCCTAGGCATACCTATATTACATCTCTATACAAACAAATATACATATATATTTAGTCTATTTACATTTCCCCCCCCCTTTACATGATCTGCCAAATGAACAGCAGTTATATATATATATATATATATATATATATATATATATATATATATATATATATATATTTTTTAAGTGCTTCCTTTTATCGTTTGCTTTCATAAGTAGTAGATATTTACATTATTTATCTTTACTTCTTTCCAGTCCCCCCCCCCAATTTATACCATATAAACTATCTACAATATAAACTATATACAATATAAATAACATACAATATACATATATATTTACAAACTATTTACATTTTTTCCCCCTCCAACTTGTACCATATAAACTATATACAATATAAACACTATACAATATAAATAACATGCAATATCCGTATTTTATTACATTTTTTTTTGCAATATATACAATATACATTCTAAACAATATAAACTATATACAATAAACAATATACAATATAAACACTATACAATATAAATAACATGCAATATCCGTATTGTATTACATTTTTTTTTTTGCAATATATACAATATACACTCTAAAAAATATAAACTATATACATTAAACAATATACAATATAAACACTGTACAATATAAATAACATGCAATATCCGTATTGTATTATATTTTTTTTTGTGCAATATATACAATATACATTCTAAACAATATAAACTATATACATTAAACAATATACAATATAAACACTATACAATACTAACAACGTACAATATACCAGGATTGCAAGTTTAAAATGTCGTTTTAATTCCAATAGAATGCGCTCTTAGCCTATTGAAGGATTTGCTTATCTCTAAACGCTATCTTGTTTGTTAGTCATTTGTTTACAAAAGTCAGTTGTTTTTAAGTCGTTTACGCAGACGTATCATACCTTTCTTTGGTGTTAAAAATGTCTAATTTTAAGCCAAATAAAGAGCATTTGCGGCATGTCATGATTTTCTTATTTAATCAAAAGAAAAAGGCATCTGAATGTCATCGAATTCTTGTTGAGACTTATGGCGATCTTGCTCCAACCGTCAAGACATGTGAACGTTGGTTTCAAAGTTTCAAACGTGGTGATTTTGATGTTACTGATAAAAAACGAGAAAATCGACCAAAAAAGTTTGAGGACGTCGAATTGCAATCTTTATTAGACGAAGACAATACCCAAACCCAACAAATGATGGCAGAACAGTTGAATGTCACTAGGCAAGCCATTTCCGATCGCCTGAGAGCTATGGGAAAGATTCAAAAGGTTGGAAAATGGGTTCCACATGAATTGGACGAACGACAGATGGAAAAACGAAAAACTGTGTGCGAAATGCTGCTTTTACGCCACGAAAGAAAGGGTTTTTTGCATCGAGTTGTAACTGGCGATGAAAAATGGATTTATTTTCAAATCCCAAACGAATAAAATCATGGGTAACGCCAGGACAACCATCCATATCGAGTGCAAGACCGGATCGTTTTGGGAAGAAGACAATGCTGTGTGTGTGGTGGGATCAGAAGGGAGTAATCTACTACGAGCTTCTCAAACCCGGCGAAACAGTCAATACCGACCGCTACCGACAACAATTGATCAATTTGAGTCACGCATTGATCGAAAAACGCCCAGAATGGGCTCACAGGCACGCCAAAGTCATTCTTCAGCATGATAACGCTCCTGCACATTCAGCCAGATTGACTAAGGAAACGATTTCTTCGCTTGGTTGGGAACTCCTACCCCACCCGCCGTATTCACCTGACCTGGCGCCTTCTGATTATCACCTCTTCTCATCGATGGGACACTCATTGGCTGAGCAACATTTTAACAATTTCGAGGATGTAAGAAAATGGCTCGATGAATGGATTTCAAATAAAGATGAAGCATTCTTTTGGAATGGTATCCATAAATTGCCCGAGAGATGGACAAAATGTGTAGAAAGCGATGGCCAGTACTTTGAATGAAATATATTATACTTTTTTTTAAATTACTGTGTATATATTTTAAGAAATAAACGACATTTTAAACTTGCAGACCTGGTACATATGTTCAATATACACATATACAATATCCATATGTACAACATACATACATACAATTTATTTATTATTTACGATCTACAGTGGAACATGGATAATTCGAACTTCGATAATTCGAATTCTCGGTCCCTAGAATTTAGGGCATAAACAATGTAAAAAAATCGTGGTTAATTCGAATACAATTTGTATTCGAATTGGATAATTCGAATTTTTTATCTCCAATGGGAAGTGGTCGATCTTAAATCTTGTGAAAATATTCTCCCCTCGGGTAAGAAGGATACTAAGGTACGGATGTAGGGGTTCCTGGACAAGAAGCGCGGCGGTCTCATAGTCTAGTTCTTGGACTCTAGGAGTTCTGCTAAGTGGTGGGTCGCGCTTCCTCCCTTCCAGGGGTTGTTATAGTAACATCCTGTCGTTTTATCCTAGAATTCCCTCCTATCATCTCTCCCATCTGCATTTCTTATTCAGTCATGTCAGTCAGCGCCTAGATTTCTGCCTTCAATTTCTGGTGTACAGTGGAGTAGTTGATTTAAGCTGTCGAAGCATAGAAGTTATAAAACTTTATCGTTGTCAGAGAAAATAGCTGCGATTAAAGAAGTTGAAAAAGGAATAAAGAAAAAAATCTAAAAATGCCAAGGAATTCTTCCTAACACTTTATCAACTTACCTGAAAAATAAAGAAAAAGGTTCTTGTCCATGAAAATGACTTTTTTTTCAAAAAATAGACTATTATTTTTACTTTTTTGATAAATTATTTGTTACTCATGTACGTAATCATCAATTTATGAAATGTTTTTTATTGTCTAAATAAAATATATGTATTTTTTAAAATTAAAAATGTGAAAATATGAAATTTGATTTTTACCCCTTTATTTTCAAAACCTTTTGTAATTCGAAGTTTGGACAATTCGAACTTTTTTATCGATCCCTAGGGGTTCGAATTAACCAAGTTCTACTGTATTTACAATATTAATTTATAAGTTTTCTGGACTTCATACTCCATTTTACTCCATTAGCTTGCTTGGGGGGTTTCCATTTTTAAGAGAGACTTGGGGTTTTAGATTTTTGAAATAAGTTGGGTTTCTCTAAGTAATTCTAGAATCTTTTCTGCTGTGTTTATTGAGTCTCTTAGAGCTAAGGCCTTGTTACGGGGAATTCCATACTTTAGGAATACAGTAGAACTTGGATAATTCCAACCCCTAGGGACTGATAAAAAAGTTCGAATTATCCAAACTTCGAATTATAAAAGTTTTTGAAAATAAAGGGCTAAAAAATCCAACTTCATATTTTCACTTTTTTTAATTAAAAAAAATACATTTTATTATAAGAATAACAAACATTTCATGAATTGATGATTACCTACAAAGCAATAAATAATTTATCAAAAAAGTAAAAATAAAAGTCTATTGTTTTGAAAAAAAAGTCATTTTCATGGGCTTCTCCATGGTTTTGTGGTTGTTTTAATTGCTCTTAATTTGTTGGTCAGAGGGATTTCTTCCCACATTGATTCCCATTTATTTTTAACTCTGGATTTTAGCCAGCTTTTTACATCTATTGGTTCATATATTTGAAGCTCGGGGAACTTCATCTGGGCTGCTTCCTTGGCTGCTTTATCTGCCATTTCATTCCTTAGTCTACCTGAATGACCTGGTGTCCAAAGGAATTGTACAGTTTTATCAAGGTTTTTTAGTATTTCCAGATAATTTTGGATTTTGTTGATTGTAGGTCCTGTTTTATTGTAACTTACTATACTCTGAAGCGCAGACATGGAATCAGAACATAACAGTATATGTGATTTAGTGCTGTTTATGGATACATAAAGGGCTGTGGCTATTGCTAAGAGTTCTGCGGTGTATATTGATATATAAGATGGCATTTTATACTTTTTAGCTAACCCATTATGGATAACTTCAAATCCAACATTTTCTTCCTGCTTGGATCCGCCTGTATACAGTGCTTCATAGTTTTGATATATTTGTAGTATATCGTTTACTTTGTATTTATGTTGTCCTTGTTGCACCTTCTTGAAACTTAGGTGTTTTTGTTGGGTGGTATTTCCACAAAGGGGGCCTTGATATTTGTTGGTTTGTTTCAACAGGGATGTCATGGATTTCGCTAATCACTCCTTTATGCCTGATTCCTATTGGAACTTGTTTTTCTGGGATTTGCTTTTCTTTTTTTCTTTTTTTTTTTAATTATTATAATGGCGTGTCAACCATTAAGATCACTAAAGCCCTTCCTGTGTGTAGTAATTGTCATTATAATTCGGTTATTAATAAGTATCAACATGTATTCATTATGATTAAATTGCTATCAATAATATTTCTATTTGCAGATTTTATTAATTCAAACGATAAACGAGAAATGCTCAATTGCTTGTAAAAAAAAAATAAAAAATAATAAAAAATAAATAAATAAAAGTAAATAAATAAAAAAAAATGGAAAATAATAAAACATAATAGTAAATGTAATAAAAAAATAATAATAAAAATCAAATATAAAAAAGTCCGACTCGCAGGAACTGCAGCATCTTAGCGCGGTTCCGTTCATGTCCCTAGTGCCATTTGATAAGCTTAGAAAAGAAATAAACTTATTTTTTTTATATATCTCGTGAAAATTGTCAAAATCCTCTCGACCATCTCGAATAAAAGTGATGAAAGGCGTCAGGGACACCGACAGTAGCTAACTTTTACACAGAAGCGGAAATTACAGAATCGGGCTCTCATTCTAAAGCAAAGCTCTATAAATCAATACAAAATATGCCTAATAAAGCCTTTCTAGTGGATACAGAAGCATGGGCGTATATGAGGAGGGGGGGCTGAGCGGGCTGCAGCCCCTCCCGAAATTTTGAATTGATAATAAAAATTTCTCGTAAAACCCTTAAAAATAAATTAAATAAGATCACTTAGTTCATAAAACCTATTTTATTTTACGTGTAACAGCGTTTTAGTTGCCTAAAACTATTCCAAGCTCTAAATATTTAGTATTCCATACCCTGGAAATGGTCTCAGCCCCCCCCCGAAATTGTTTTTATATACGCCCATGTACAGAAGGATCAAGAAGAAGTACGCAAGATTGAGTAGAATACCCTGCCTAATATAGCCTATATAGAATAATATGCCGAATAAAACGTATCTAGTAAATACACAAGGACAAATAAAAGTCTTGACGAATAACAAGTCAAGAAAAAAAACTTTATTTAACAAAATAAAACAAAGTTTAGTTGCCCAACTACAATAGAATAATATACCTAATTAAGTCCATGGAGTAGATACAAATGGACCAAAAACAAGTCTTGTGGAATATTGTTTTTTTTCTAATTAAATAATTTTTATCAATATTTAGTATATAACCTTTGTTGAAAACTATTGATTGCTAATTGATGAATCGGTTTACAACTAAGTAGTCTTTATGAATATTTAGTATATAACCTATGTTTGGATCTGTGTTTTTGGGGTGCTCTCCGCCTAGGCTTTGTATTTGTGTCGGCAGATACCTGGGGTATATTTACAGCTCTTGAGGATTAACTCTTAGCAGGTAAATTTCCTGCGGACCTTCTGCTTCTACGGGCATTGAACCGCCATGTTCGCTCATAGTATCTAACCGTTGTGAAGTTTATTTTTTGGATTTAGGACTTAATATACATATGTAGACTAAATCATAGCAAGAAGTAATCCTCCGTCAGTTAAATCTTCCAAGTAGAGAATCACCAAAAAAAACTTTATCGTTAGAATTTACAATGAACTACATGTATTTAAAATATAAAATGTCCGACTACTGGACCGACACTGCGCACCAAGGCGAAGGGTGAGTGGCGACTGCTGGTCAGAGAATGCCCTTGCTCCTTAGCGTTGGGGTTTATACACGTATATCGTCTTGTTATTTTGGGTGATGTCATTGTTGACATGTGACGTCAGTGTGGTGAGTTGGAGGTTGCTGGGGATTTATCCACTCCCTCCCGAAGATCGAGTATATGTGATTTAGTGCTGTTTATGGATACATAAAGGGCTGTGGCTATTGCTAGGAGTTCTGCGGTGTATATTGATATATAAGATGGCAATTTATACTTTTTAGCTAAGCCATTATGGATAACTTCAAATCCAACATTTTCTTCCTGCTTGGATCCGCCTGTATACAGTGCTTCATAGTTTTGATATATTTGTGGTATATCGTTTGCTTTGTATTTATGTTGTCCTTGTTGCACCTTCTTGAAACTTAGGTGTTTTTGGTGGGTGGTATTTCCACAAAGGGGGCCTTGATATTTGTTGGTTTGTTTCAACAGGGATGTCATGGATTTCGCTAATCACTCCTTTATGCCTGATTCCTATTGGAACTTGTTTTTCTGGGATTTGCTTTTTTTTTTTTTTTTTTTTTTTTTTTTTAATTATTATAATGGCGTGTCAACCATTAAGATCACTAAAGCCCTTCCTGTGTGTAGTAATTTTCATTATAATTCGGTAATAAGTATCAACATGAATTCATTATGATTAAATTGCTATCAATAATATTTCTATTTGCAGATTTTATTAATTCAAACGATAAACGAATAATGCTCAATTGCTTGTAAAAAAAATAATAAATAATAAAAAAATAAATAAATAAAAACAAAAAAAAAATTAAAAAAATGGAAAATAATAAAACAATAATAAATGTAATAAAAAAATAATAATAAAAAAAGAATAATGTTAATAAAATAACATATAAAAATTACATATAAATGAAATAAACTAACGAGCATTTCGGTCTTTATGTTCTGTCTAGATTTTGTTCATTAATTGAGCGGCCCTTAAAAAGTCAAAGAATCGCTCAACTTGGTTGGTATGATCACCTAGAATTTCATCTAAGGAGTCAGACAGTTGGTGTTGCTCTTTCAGTTGCTCATAGGCCCGGCAATTAGTCAAGACGTGCTTCACAGTGAGCAGCACATTGCATGAGCTACAAATTGGTGGGGGGTCCTTAGACATTAGGAAGGAATGCGTGAGGTTTGTATGGCCGATTCTCATTCGGGTCAAGACTACTTCCTACCTCCTTGTGTCGTTTGTGGATGTTTTCCATGGCTTCACGTTTCTTTTTAGCGCGGTTCCTCCCTCCCCCATAGGGAGGAACCCCGCTTATAAGGTTGATACAATGAAACAATCCGGAAGTGCCGACTTGAAAATTTCGCGTTTCAGAACCCCTAGAAACCGAAAATAACGGTGGTTCAAATTTGTATATATATATATATATATATATATATATATTTATATATATATATATATTTATATATATATATATATATATATATATATATATATATGTTGTTCATTCGGCATCTGTCTCCAGCGGTCTTGCTCCTCCTAACATCGCAATATTTCGCCGGATTCCTCTCCGGCTTCTTCGGGCCTTCACTCATCCTTGCTGGTCGGTAAGGGAATGAGTCCGTCTTTTTTTTTTTTTTTTTTTTTAATTATTATAATGGCGTGTCAACCATTAAGATCACTAAAGCCCTTCCTGTGTGTAGTAATTTTCATTATAATTCGGTAATAAGTATCAACATGAATTCATTATGATTAAATTGCTATCAATAATATTTCTATTTGCAGATTTTATTAATTCAAACGATAAACGAATAATGCTCAATTGCTTGTAAAAAAAATAATAAATAATAAAAAAATAAATAAATAAAAATAAAAAAAAATTTAAAAAAATGGAAAATAATAAAACATAATAATAAATGTAATAAAAAAATAATAATAAAAAAAGAATAATGTTAATAAAATAACATATAAAAATTACATATAAATGAAATAAACTAACGAGCATTTCGGTCTTTATGTTCTGTCTAGATTTTGTTCATTAATTGAGCGGCCCTTAAAAAGTCAAAGAATCGCTCAACTTGGTTGGTATGATCACCTAGAATTTCATCTAAGGAGTCAGACAGTTGGTGTTGCTCTTTCAGTTGCTCATAGGCCCGGCAATTAGTCAAGACGTGCTTCACAGTGAGCAGCACATTGCATGAGCTACAAATTGGTGGGGGGTCCTTAGACATTAGGAAGGAATGCGTGAGGTTTGTATGGCCGATTCTCATTCGGGTCAAGACTACTTCCTACCTCCTTGTGTCGTTTGTGGATGTTTTCCATGGCTTCACGTTTCTTTTTAGCGCGGTTCCTCCCTCCCCCATAGGGAGGAACCCCGCTTATAAGGTTGATACAATGAAACAATCCGGAAGTGCCGACTTGAAAATTTCGCGTTTCAGAACCCCTAGAAACCGAAAATAATGGTGGTTCAAATTTGTATATATATATATATATATATATATATTTATATATATATATATATATTTATATATATATATATATATATATATATATATATATATATGTTGTTCATTCGGCATCTGTCTCCAGCGGTCTTGCTCCTCCTAACATCGCAATATTTCGCCGGATTCCTCTCCGGCTTCTTCGGGCCTTCACTCATCCTTGCTGGTCGGTAAGGGAATGAGTCCGTCTTTTTTTTTTTTTTTTTCCTAAACCCCACTTTAGAAAAAGAGAAATAAAAAGCATGCAAGGAAGGGCATGATGAAAACGAAAGTGAAAGAAAAACGTGCAGAAACGCAAAGAAAAACTAAGGACCTCGAACGACACAGGCGGGCGTAAGGGCCACAGGTAGAGGGAGGATGAGGGAGGAGGTGTCCTTATTCTGCATTAATGCACTTGAAGGCGGTAAGTAAAGGAGAAAAAGGTGTAGGATTCCCAAAGGGAGGTATGTGTAATGTGCTGTGTGGGGCACAGCGATAGAGGAGGAGGTAAAACGAAAGATAGTCGGAGAGTAGAAGAAAGAAGAAAGGGGAAGAAGGTCAGTTATACTGTCTTACGTGTCAAGTGTCAGTGTAGCTTGTGTTTGTTGGATTGTTCCTAGCGTGTTCTAAAATGTGTTGTGTTCTAGTACGTCTACTAGTCGTCGTGTGAACTCTGTTGGTCCTTGCCAGCGTCCTGGTCGTCCAGGTGGTGTGATGTCGTTAAAGAGTGGATTGTCATGGTACTTAAGTCCGTCAAAGAATTTGATGTGACGTCGTTTTATGAATTCTGAGACTGTAGGGAGTTCTAAAAGTTTGTGTAAGTCGGGGGCTTTGAGTTTATTGTGTGAGGTGCTCCGTGTGACTGTTTTGAGTATTCGGTTCTGAAAAGATTGTAGTGTTCTGAGTATGGTGGGGTTCAGAAACCGAAAGAGTGGTGTGCCGTATAGTAGTGCCGGTCGTAGGACTCCTTTGTATATGAGTAGCTTCAGTCTGAGTGAGAGGTTTGGTGAGTTGAGTAAGTATCCAAGAGAGCGGGCTTTCGTCCTGACAAGCTTTAGCTTCTTGGTAAAGTGTGTGTGAAAACTGAGGTGTGTTCCTAAGTGTATCCCCAAGTAATTGATATGTCTTTTTAACTTGTTTCTTTTGTTTCTAACCGTGAAATACTTGGGGCGTGCTCGTGTTGAATTGCCATGAAAGGCGAAGAGTAGTGCGTCTGTCTTGGTCGGGTTTACTGTGATGTGTATTCGTCGCAGTTCGTCTACTACGTCTGCGCAAACCTCTTCAGCTTGTTTTAATGCCTTTGAATGTGACATGGATGTGCTGTATATCGCGATATCGTCGGCGTATGCGGCTATTTTTGTGTTTGGGTACTGTTCACCGACGATTTCTGATGTGTAAATGGAAAAGAGTGTTGGTGCGAGTACTGACCCCTGTGGTACACCGCAGGGGATTGGGTGTGTGCTGGAGAGGCTTGCCCCTACCCTAACCGTCATAGTACGTCCGTATAGGAAAGAGTATATTATGTTATAGAGTTGTTCTGGACATTCGTAAGTTCTGAGTTGCTGCATAAGTATATTATGTGAAACAGAGTCAAAAGCTTTCGTACAGTCAATCGATATGAGTGCTGTAGTCCGGTTCATGAGCATGTTGTTTGTGATGTGTGATTGGAGCCTTACTAGCTGGTGTTCTGAACTGTGTGCCGGGCGGAAACCGAACTGCTCAGCAGGGATTATATCCTCCTCTGCGCAAAAGTCTTTAAGATATCTCAGTATTATCTTTTCATATACTTTTGATAAATGAGGCAGTAGGCTAATTGGTCTGTAGTGTTCAGGTGTGTCGCCCTTTTTGTTGGGTTTGAGTAGTGGAGTGATGATGGCGTGTCTCCAGTGTTCGGGGAAGTGTCTGAGGCGGAGGCATGTGTTATATATGTGTACGAGATAGTGTAGTCCTTTTCTCGGTAGCTGTTTGAGTAATATGTACTGGAGTCTGTCATGTCCTGGGGATTTATTCCCTCGTGTCTGTCTGAGTATGGCTGTCAGTTGTTTTGGTGAGACGTACATGTAATTGTCTTGTAGTGTAAGTCTGTATTCAGGTGTACGGTCTTTGTTGCGAGTCTGAGCGTCATGTGTGTAGTAGGTAGCGAGTATGTCCGCCTGGTCTTTTTCGTCTAGTAGAGTATCTTGTCTGTGTATTTTTACTGTGTTAGTCTTATGCGTGCGTGTTCGTATGAGCCTCCAGAATTGCTTGAAGTCACCATGTGTCTGTCTGAGTTTCTCATGCCACATGGACGTCTTCCATTGTGACATGAGTGTGCGTATTTGTGTAGTGAGTGAGTTTAGTGCAGTTTTATAATGCCTATCTCGTGTTCTGTACCAAATGTTTTTGATATTGTTTCGTTGTTTGATGAGTGTGAGAATGTGTTGTGGTGGTTTCCTAAGGTTTGGAGGTGCTGGCGCGAACTTTGGAATGCTCGAGTCGGCCGCGAAGGTGATTGTGTCTGTGAATTGTTTAATGGCCTCGTCGAGAATTTGTGTGTCATGTATGGGTGTGATAGGGGGGGTGTGTTCGTGTATGAGGTGTTTATATTTGTGCCAGTCTGCCTTACTGTAGTGGTAGTTTGTGGCTATGGGTGTGGGGATGTGCCCGTGTAGTTCGTATAAGACCGGCCTGTGGTCTGATGTGATAAAATCGAGTGCAGTGCACGCGGTTATTACGTGTGGTTGTCGCGTAACTAGCAAGTCAATCGTTGAAGTCATGCTGGGATCTGCGAAGTGTCTGAATGTGTGTGTGCCTGGGTGTATGACTGTCAGGGGGTATTTTGTCAGCTTAGTCCCTGCGGGGTTATTTCTCGTATTATGCCAGGCAGTGTGTCTAGCGTTCAGGTCACCTATGAGTATGTGTCGTCTGTCTGTCGAAGTTTCCGAAAGGAGATGTCCCAGTCGTGAAAGTCGTCCTCTCGGTCTCCGATAGTATGCGGTCAGTTTGTACGTCTTGTTCAGTTTTACTATAATTGTCAGAACAAAATTGTATTCGTCTGGGTCTATGATAGGGTCTATCCGTTGAAAGCGTGTACCGTGTCGAAGGCCGATGGCGACTCCACCGGCTAGTGTATTGTCCATGTCGTGCCGGAGAAGTGTATAGCCCTGGAAGTGTGCGTAACTACCTCTGGTCAGTCGTGTGTCGGTTAGTACGAATACAGTGGGCTGTATTTGTCGTAGAAGTAAGTCCACGTCTTGTAGTTTTGGAGTTAGTCCGTTCGTGTTTAAATTGAGTATAGTGTGTCTGGTCATTTTGTTATCAGTTTTGTCATAAGTTCTACTAGTGTTCTTATCATTGACATCGTGTCGGTCATGGTGTTTGTCAGTCGTTCAACCCATGCGGGTGTACTGTCACTGGTATGTTGTTGTGGTGCGATAGGTGTTGGTATTTGGTAGATAGGTGGTGTTGGTGGGGTGGGAAGTAGAGCTGGTCTGGTGTTTTGTGTGCGTTGTGGAAGGGGTTGTGTCGGTGGTGGTGGTGGAGGGGGAAGCTGTGTGGTGAGGCCAGTGAAGGCATTGGAGTAGCTGAATGTTGGGTCAACTGTTCTATATGTACGTGTGGGTGTGCTGTTTGCCGGGGGGGCTACAGTTGTTTGTCGGGCTTTGCGGCTCTTCTCGAGAAGGTTGAGCGGGGTTGGGCATTGCCTGTAGGAGGCGGGGTGCTCTTCCTGACAGTTAGGACATTTGAGTGAATTATTGGCTCGATCGCAGTCTTTTGACGCGTGTGAATTGCCGCAACGGACACAACGTTCGCGCAAGTTACAGTTGTTTCTGGTGTGGCCGAAGCGCTGGCACCGGAAACACTGGGAGATGCTGTTTTCTCCCCTATAGGGTTTAATGTATACAATGATTTGATCGATCGATTTGATCGATTTTAAGTGTGAGGGGTTAAACTTGTGATCGAACGTGAGTAAGATTGGTGGGATGGGGACCCTAGTTCCGTCGGTCTGGGTCTTGCTCATGCGCTTCACTGACACGAGATGTTCAGTGTTGAGCTGTTGTTTTACGCTCTCTAGCGGGTGGTCGATGTCCAGCCCGAGGAGCACGAAGTTTTGGTTCTTTGGGGAGCCCTTGGGGGTGAAGGAGTAGAACTGTGTCTTGTTTGTGGTCAGTTTAGTCTTAATGGTTTCAAAGGTAGTGAGGTCCTGGGCAAAAATTTTGTTACCGTCTTTACATCTCTGTACTGTGTATTTGGAGATTCCGGCATTGTTTAGTGTGCGTACGAGGCTGTTAACCTCGGTGTAGTGTGGTGGTAGTATGATTGGAGGTGGCCTAATTTTGTTGAGGGGCTCAAACCTGTTCTGTGTGGTGGTCGGGGCAGGGGAAGTTTTAGCGGGAGGATTTTTGGGCGCCACCTTTCGGTGCTTCCTGCCCTTGCTTGGTTTAACCAGCGTGAATATTTCACTATCAGTGAGGGGTTCGCTCTCTGAGGAGCTACTTGTGTCAATGGGCCTTTTTGAGGCCGGAGGGAGGCCAGGGAAGTCTGTCATATTAGCGAGATCGGCGCCCTGCTCCATAGGACACTCAGGGCCCAGAATGCTGAAGAGACGTTCCATCTCTTCTGTGGTGAAGGTCCTGGTAGAGAGGGCTTTAGTGAGGGTCTCTTGGGAGAGGTGTGTGCTAGTAGTGGGCGGTGGTGAAAGTGTACGTGTCTGGTGGAGGGGGGTGTGTTCATGTGAGTACATGGTGGGGGGTGGGCGTGGCGTAAAGAGGGGGTAAAAGAGAGAGGGGAGAGACAGAGTGGGGGTAGTCAGAGTGGGGGTACCCTGGTGGTGGGGGCCGCCTGCGGTCGTACCTGTACCGACCGACAGACGGGTGGGCAAAGCCCCGGAAAGCAGAACCCCTTAGCAATTCCCTTGTGGGTCCGGACCCAACGGCTTGCTTAGAGATCCTGGATGTGCCCCTTACTCTCTTACTTCTTCTGCGACTGCTGCTGCTACACCAGGCGCTTCTGCTCTTTCGAGCTTACTGTCCGAGCGGATGCTCGGGGCCTAGCTTCTTGAGTAGCTGGTCCTGCTGGAGGTGACTGAAGAGCTGCCGGTGAATACACAAGAGCTGCGACAAGGTAGAGGAGTTCCAAGTAAACAGACGATGTGTTCAGCACAGATGTTCATGAAGGAATCATGAGTCCGTCCTTGGTCTGGGCTCCCTTTATACGCCTTGGTCGGAGATTGTGCGAGCCAATAAGCTTGGGGGGCTGTGGGCCAATGGGGAGTCGGCTGTCTCCGTCCATTTCTTCAGTTGTCCGTTCGGGGCGCTGATGGTCTTGCGTGGGTGGCTTGACTTCTATCCTCTTCATGATGGGCCGCCATGTGTTAGAAAGGATAAGTCCATCTTCTCTATTGAAATTGGCCGGATACTTCTGGATTTCAATCGCCTCCCTGATTTGTCTTCTGGTCAGAGCGTTTTCTTTGGCTAGGGTCTTGGCTTGGTCAAAGAGGATTTGTTTGGGGCACTCTTCTCCGTGTGTTGCCACTGCAGAGTATTTCGTGCGTCCCAGCCTGTAGTCAGCAGCGTGCTGTCCAATCCGGGTGGCTACCTTCTTCCCTGTCTGTCCTATATACACCTTCCCACAGTCGCACGGTAGAAGGTATATTCCCTGGTCTTGTAGCCGCTGCTTATCCTTGCTTTTGCTTAGCCAATCCCCAATTTTGTTCAGCGGTTTGTAGGCGACCTCTATCTCATGATTCCTAAAGACTCTGCCTAACTTCTCGCTGACACCACTGACGTATGGCAGAGTAATTCTGCGTCGTTGTTCTGTATCTCTCGTGTTGTTAGCATCTCGGTGTCGATCCTTCGCTATCCTTATAGTCCGGGCCAATTTCTTCCTGTCATAACCATTGCTGGCTAAGTCCTCCGTTAACTGTTCCAGCTCTGCTCTTAGGAGTGTATCGTTGCTGCACAGGGATATAGCTCTGTGTGTTAGTGTTTTCGTTACTCCTGTTTTTTGCGCCATGTGATGGTGAGATTCGGCGTGGAGATATCTTCCTGTGGCCGTGGGTTTCCGGTAGACCGTGTGTTCTAATCTCCCGTTGGGCCCCTTAATGATCAGGAGGTCTAGGAAAGGCAATCTGCCGTTCTTCTCTTCTTCAACGGTAAATCTGATGGCTGGGTGCGAGTTGTTCATCAGATGAAGGAATTTTTTGAGTTCCTCTGCACCGTGCTGCCAGATTGCGAAGACATCGTCCACATATCGTAGCCAAAGCTTCGGTTTGTGTTCGGTGCCCTCGATCAGTCGCCTTTCGAAGTCCTCCATGAAAATATCAGCCACAACTGGTGATAGGGGACTGCCCATGGCCACTCCATCTTTCTGCTTATAGATGATTCCCTTGTACTGGAAGTAGCAGGAAGTTAGAACTAGTTCAGCTAGTTCCATCATCCCTCCCTCCAGGAATTCATTGTTCTTGATGATCTGGGTAGCATCTTTAGCTGGAAGGTTGGTGAAGAGGGACTCCACGTCAAAGCTCACCATCAGGTCTCCTTCTTCGAGCCTTGTGTTTTTTAGGATCTCCACCAAATGAATTGAATTTCGTACTGCTGAAAAGGACTGGCCTGTGTAAGGTTTCAGAGCTTTTGCCAGCACCTTGCTGGCTCTGTACGTGGGCGCTCCAATCATGGAGACTATAGGCCTGAGGGGTGCTCCTTCTTTGTGGATTTTTGGTAAACCATAGATCCGGGGTATTCTGGAGTCACCGGGGGCCATCTCTGCGATTCGTGCCTTATCTTTTATCCTCTCTTTTAAGATTTTATTAATTTGATTTTCAATTCGTTTGGTGGGGTCCTTTATGTTCTTCTCATATGTGTCTATGGACAGTAAGCCTTCCATTTTGTCTTCATAAGATGTCTTGTCGAGTATAACCGTTACATTTCCTTTGTCAGCCTTTGTGATTAAGACATCTTCCCTCTTCCTCAGATCACATAAGGCTTTTCTTTGGGCTGGTGTTAAGTTGTCCTTCGGGGGCCTGGCTCTTCCGACGAGGTGGGCAGCTTCTAACCTGATCGTTTCAGCCTTGTCCTTATCCATATGGAAAAGAGCGGCCTCGATGCTGGTTACCAGTTCCTCCGTCGGGTTGCGTTTCTTCACCAACCTTGGCTACCCAGATCATCAAGAACAATGAATTCCTGGAGGGAGGGATGATGGAACTAGCTGAACTAGTTCTAACTTCCTGCTACTTCCAGTACAAGGGAATCATCTATAAGCAGAAGGATGGAGTGGCCATGGGCAGTCCCCTATCACCAGTTGTGGCTGATATTTTCATGGAGGACTTCGAAAGGCGACTGATCGAGGGCACCGAACACAAACCGAAGCTTTGGCTACGATATGTGGACGATGTCTTCGCAATCTGGCAGCACGGTGCAGAGGAACTCAAAAAATTCCTTCATCTGATGAACAACTCGCACCCAGCCATCAGATTTACCGTTGAAGAAGAGAAGAACGGCAGATTGCCTTTCCTAGACCTCCTGATCATTAAGGGGCCCAACGGGAGATTAGAACACACGGTCTACCGGAAACCCACGGCCACAGGAAGATATCTCCACGCCGAATCTCACCATCACATGGCGCAAAAAACAGGAGTAACGAAAACACTAACACACAGAGCTATATCCCTGTGCAGCAACGATACACTCCTAAGAGCAGAGCTGGAACAGTTAACGGAGGACTTAGCCAGCAATGGTTATGACAGGAAGAAATTGGCCCGGACTATAAGGATAGCGAAGGATCGACACCGAGATGCTAACAACACGAGAGATACAGAACAACGACGCAGAATTACTCTGCCATACGTCAGTGGTGTCAGCGAGAAGTTAGGCAGAGTCTTTAGGAATCATGAGATAGAGGTCGCCTACAAACCGCTGAACAAAATTGGGGATTGGCTAAGCAAAAGCAAGGATAAGCAGCGGCTACAAGACCAGGGAATATACCTTCTACCGTGCGACTGTGGGAAGGTGTATATAGGACAGACAGGGAAGAAGGTAGCCACCCGGATTGGACAGCACGCTGCTGACTACAGGCTGGGACGCACGAAATACTCTGCAGTGGCAACACACGGAGAAGAGTGCCCCAAACCAATCCTCTTTGACCAAGCCAAGACCCTAGCCAAAGAAAACGCTCTGACCAGAAGACAAATCAGGGAGGCGATTGAAATCCAGAAGTATCCGGCCAATTTCAATAGAGAAGATGGACTTATCCTTTCTAACACATGGCGGCCCATCATGAAGAGGATAGAAGTCAAGCCACCCACGCAAGACCATCAGCGCCCCGAACGGACAACTGAAGAAACGGACGGAGACAGCCGACTCCCCATTGGCCCACAGCCCCCCAAGCTTATTGGCTCGCACAATCTCCGACCAAGGCGTATAAAGGGAGCCCAGACCAAGGACGGACTCATTCCCTTACCGACCAGCAAGGATGAGTGAAGGCCCGAATAAGCCGGAGAGGAATCCGGCGAAATATTGCGATGTTAGGAGGAGCAAGACCGCTGGAGACAGATGCCGAATGAACAACACATTTAATTCCCAGCGAAGTAACTTGAAAAACAACATATATATATATATATATAAATATATTTGTCTGTTCGCTCATTTATGGCTTCCCTAATGGTCCGATTGTGATGAAATTTGGAAAAAAAATCCGTCGTCCAATTTGAAAGGTCAATTTCGTTAACCAGCAGAATCCGCCCACTGGAAGATGGCGTTTGGGGCGAAATTCGCGCAAAAAAAATCGTAACGCTTACGTTTTTGACTTCATAAGCTTGTAAGTACTCGTTTTATAGGCTTCGTGGGCTAGGAAAACGAATGAAACCATTTTCAAGGCGATAGCTTTAACCGTTTTCGAGAAAATTGGAAAAATAGTTTTCGAATACCGTTTTTGGTTTGGGTACTTAGAATCATGGGATTCAGTTGAAACATTTTCTGCATGTTCTACTTTCATTTAAACTAATATGTTGAAATTTTTGTTACGTTTGGAGTTTAGGAAGGGTTAGAATAAAACATTTTATTAACAGACATAAAAAGTTTTGGTAACCTTGTATACTTTCCTTAATATTTCGAAAAAGGTTGAGAATATTGGCAAACGGAGAGTTACCATGCGAAAGCTTACTAAATGTTCTACAAAAATGGTTCTGATGAAAGTTTTGATTAGGCGATGTCAATCGGTGAAATAAGTGCTTAATCTTTGAAGTAATTGATTTCGTTTATTCGAACGGTTATTTTTGTTTGTTTTTATTCTTTGTTGTTTTTTCATTGCTTATAGTTGGATAATGTATTTGACAATAAAACAGATTAATTAAAATAAGAAAAACAATTCATTGATAAAAATATAACAGGCTGTACTGTTTGAAATGTCAGTTTTGGATTTGCCGATTTCCTTCAATTGTCTTGAAACTGTCGAGGCTCCTACTCCGTGTTATTTGGCATATTCCTTAGTGTTTTCAATCGCTTATAGTAGCCAAATGTATTTTCCAATAAAACAGGATACTTGTTTCTTGGGATTCTCAGATGCCGTATGAATATCTATTAGGTCCCCTTCGTATATTTTCCTTAATATCTCGAAAAGGGTTAGGAAATCGTGGGAAGTGAAATATAACAGTTCGAAAGCTTACTGAATTTGCCACAAAAAATGTTTTGAAGAAATGTTTGATGGAGTTTCGTTTATTTAAACGGATCTATTTGTGTGTTTCCCGCAGTTTTTGTTTTCACTTCTCGTTATTTTTGTACTTGCTTATAGCAGTCAAATGTATTTGTCAGTAAACAGGATACGTATAATTAGAATCAATATTTTGTTTGTTAGAATTCGAAGATACCGAATATCTAGATTACAATAAGTATTCCCTATTTTCATCTATTGCCCATAGTTTTTTATTGTTAGTAATTTTTTCTTATTGATTATAGAATATAAATCTATTTGGCTATAAAACAGGATACGTAAAATTAGTAACAATATTTCGGAGATTACTGAGCGAAATGCCTTTAAGATTTTCTACCACCACGAAAGGCGTTTTCCTCTATTTTCATCCACTAGATAGGCTTTATTTGGCATATTCTTCTATATATGTTTTATTCAGCAGGGGATTCTGACGAAATGTCGTGTTTTTGCTGTGGATTTTAATTACGACGTGTCTAAGATTGGGTAACATTAGCGAGTCTACATAGTTAAGAACCGGACGAGGATGTTGACTTGTTGCTATGATTTAGTCTACATATCTATATTAAGTCCTAAAATCCAAAAAATAAACTTCACAACGGTTAGATACTATGAGGGAATAGGGAGTGGGGTCAGTGCCTGTACAAACATAAGGTCCGCAGGATATTTACCTGCTAAGAGTTAATCCTCAAGAGCTGTAAATATACCCCAGGTATCTGCCGACACAAATACAAAGCCTAGGCGGAGAGCACCCCAAAAACACAGATCCGAACATAGGTTATATACTAAATATTCATAAAGACTACTTAGTTGTAACCCTATTCATCAATTAGCAATCAATAGTTTTCAACAAAGGTTATATACTAAATATTGATAAAAAGTATTTAAGTAGAAAAAAAACAAGATTTATCAAGACTTGTTTTTGGTCCATTTGTATCTACTCCATAGACTTAATTAGGTATATTATTCTATATATTGACTTGTTATTCGTCAAGACTTGTTATTTGTCCTTCTGTATCTACTAGATAGGCTTTATTCGGCATATTATTCTATATAGGCTTTATTAGGCAGGGTATTCTACTCAATCTTTTTTGTACTTCTTCTTGATCCTTCTGTACATGCGCGTATATAGAAAACAATTTCGGGTGGGGCTGGGAAAATTTCGGGGGGGGGGCTGGGACCATTTCCAGGGTATGGAATACTAAATATTTAGAGCTTGGAATAGTTTTAGGCATCTAAAACGCTATTAAACGTAAAATAAAATATGTTTTATGAACTAAGTGATCTTATTTAATTTATTTTTAAGGGTTTTACGACAAGTTTTTATCATCAATTCAAAATTTCGGGAGGGGCTGCAGCTCCCTCAGCCCCCCCCTCATATACGCCCATGCTTCTGTATCCACTAGAAAGGCTTTATTAGGCATATTTTGTATTGATTTATAGAGCTTTGCTTTAGAATGAGAGCCGGATTGTGTAATTTCCACTTCTGTGTATAAGTTAGCTACAGTCGGTCTCCCTGACGCCTGAATATCACTTTTATTCGAGATGTTCGAGAGAATTTTGACAATTTTCACGAGATATATAAAAAAAATAACTTTATTTCTTTTCTAAGCTTATCAAATGACACTAGGGAACGGAACCGCGCTAAGATGATGCAGTTCCTGCGAGTCGGACTTTTCGGTTCCGACGTTAATGTTTGCCCATATAGGCTTACTAGGTAGGACTGGTCCTGATGCCCCTGTTGCTAGTCTCATCCCAGTGAGGTGGATACTATCTAAGAGTAGGAGGTCTAACGTTAAGGTTTGCCCATATAGGCTTACTAGGTAGGACTGGTCCTGATGCCCCTGTTGCTAGTCTGATCCCAGTGAGGTGGATGCTATCTAAGAGTAGGAGGTCTAACGTTAAGGCTTGCCCATATAGGCTTACTAGGTAGGACTGGTCCTGATGCCCCTGTTGCTAGTCTGATCCCAGTGAGGTGGATACTATCTAAGAGTAGGAGGTCTAACGTTAAGGTTTGCCCATATAGGCTTACTAGGTAGGACTGGTCCTGATGCCCCTCCCTGTTGCTAGTCTCATCCCAGTGAGGTGGATGCTATCTAAGAGTAGGAGGTCTAACGTTAAGGTTTGCCCATATAGGCTTACTAGGTAGGACTGGTCCTGATGCCCCTGTTGCTAGTCTGATCCCAGTGAGGTGGATACTATCTAAGAGTAGGAGATCTAACGTTAAGGTTTGCCCATATAAGGTCAGCTGAGGAATTGGTGTTTGGTTCCTCTTGCGTGAGAATAGTATCCCTCTGGTCTTTTCCGTTGAAAAACGGAGATTTTTATTCGCAGACCAGGTTTCCAAATTATTTAATACTTTCTGGACTGTTCTGCGCATCCATGCATGGGTTTGGAACCTTAGCAGAATCGCCAGGTCATCCACGTAGAGGAATGCTTTAATCGACCCAGGCATGATATTGGCTACTGAGTTTATTGCAATAGCAAATAAAGTACAACTCACGGCACTTCCTTGGGGGATGCCGTGAGCTATTTCTTTGCAACTCGAGGTCGTATCTCCTACTCTTAGTTGAATATATCTTCTGTGTAAGAATCTCTTTATAAAGTAGATGGAGATAGTTAGCCGCTGCAGAGATACGAAGACAGGTATAGTTGGGATTCGGCTAGGAGAAAAACGTCAGACTTTCAAAAAGAAATCTGTATTTGGACGTTTCGACTGCACAATGGCAGCCTTCTTCAGCTAAAAAATATATACAACTTATAAGTAAAGAAAATATATATGTACAACTAGTAAGTAAAAGACAGGCAGAAATGAGCGGAGTATATATATCAATACAATAAATTTTAACCAATCTTATTTTTAAAAACAATGAAAATACGGTAGTTGAAAAGTAAACATCATGTAGAAATGTTCTCCTTTAGGCTCCTTCGCTGAACCCAGGCAGTCGCTCATCTTGTCTAGGGGTTTGTAAGCTACATCCACACCGAACCGGAAAGGGCGGTGGAGAAGAGGGCAACGTTGCCTTACGTTCGAGGTGTCAGTGAGAAGATTGGCAGGATGTATATGGGACTCTGTGTGGATGTAGCTTACAAACCCCTAGACAAGATGAGCGACTGCCTGGGTTCAGCAAAGGACAAGCAGTGGCTGCAGGATAAGGGTGTTTACCTTCTTCCATGTGTTTGGGGGACAGTTTATGTCGGGCAGACCGGGAAGAAGGTGGCCACAAGAATTGGGCAGCACTGCGCTGATTACCGTCTGAGACGCACGAAAACTTCCGCTGTCGCGAGACATGGGGAGGAGTGCTCCGGACAGATGCTGTTCGACCAGGCCAGGACGCTAGCGAAGGAAGATGTACTGGAGAGGAGGCTAGTCAGGGAGGCTATAGAGGTCTCGAAGTATAAGAGTGTAGCGATGAACGGCGAGGATGGTCTAGCGCTACCTACAGTCTACGGGCCGGTTCTGAGACTTCTCCGGTCAGACGGTAGAATGCGCCCCGAACGGCAGACCAGGGAAACCAATGAGCGTAGAAGACAGCTGATTGGTCCGCCTAGGGAGCGGAAAGAATGGCGGAACGAGGATAAAAAGCCGGCAGGAGCGCGAGCCAAGCATAGCTCCTGCACACCCCGAACTGGACAGAATACGTCTGATGAAGCCCAATAGGATTTGGGCGAAATATAACGGCAGTACAACGAGCACCGCTGGAGAAAGAAGCCGAGACAAAATCAAGAGCATGTAGAAAGTGTTAGTAAAACAGTACAAAAATTAAACAGTAAAAAAAAACAACCAACATTTTTTATGTAGTGAAAAACAATATCTATTTTATAAGTGAATACAATTTATAACAATTAATATATAGATACATAACACTAGAGAATGCCTAGGGGGGAGGGAGGAAGACCTCGAGGACAGCTTAGGTAACCATGGTTGGAAGTATGAAGGACAGCAAATACACAGGGGGTCTTTATAGTTATGAAAGGGTGTTGTAAAGGTTTTAAGAGTTTTGGGACACACAAATAGAAAAATTGTCTGGAGCCTGGGAACAAAGATAAAAAGGAGGTCAGGACAATTTGTTCCCAGGCTCCAGACAATTTTTCTATTTGTGTGTCCCAAAACTCTTAACACCTTTACAACCCCCTTTACAACCCGCTTTTACAACCCAGCAATTGTACCTCTTTCATCTGCACCGACTTACCGCCTCATCCCCACCCCCTTTCATAACTATAAAGACCCCCTGTGTATTTGCTGTCCTTCATACTTCCAACCATGGTTACCTAAGCTGTCCTCGAGGGCTTCCTCCCTCCCCCCTAGACATTCTCTAGTGGTATGTATTTATATATTAATTGTTATAAATTGTATTCACTTATAAAATAGATTTTGTTTTTCACTACATAAAAAATGTTGGTTGTTTTTTTTACTGTTTAATTTTTGTACTGTTTTACTAACACTTTCTACATGCTGTTTACTTTCCAACTACCGTATTTTCATTGTTTTTAAAAATAAGATTGGTTAAAATGTATTGTATTGATATATATACTCCGCTCATTCCTGCCTGTCTTTTACTTACTACTTGTACATTTTCTTTACTTATAAGTTGTATATATTTTTTAGCTGAAGAAGGCTGCCATTGTGCAGTCGAAACGTCCAAATACAGATTTCTTTTTGAAAGTCTGACGTTTTTCTCCTAGCCGAATCCCAACTATACCTGTCTTCGTATCTCTGCAGCGGCTAACTATCTCCATCTACACTATAAACTTCCCGGGACCGTGCCAACGTGCACCAAAAGAAGCGAAAGCACTAATCAACCGGATCTCCAAATTAGCGAAGAATTTGGTTAAGAAGAAAGAAGGTCTGATATTCCTGCTAAAGTGTAAGTCGCACCATTTTTTACCGTCACACATTTCTACAGCCACCAACCACATTAACCCATGTAACCACTTTTCTCCAGCTCATAAACAGTTTGTAAACGCCAAATTACAATTTCAAAAAAAATTGCTTAACGTAGAAATAGCGAACTTAAATTATGAGATAAGAAAATTGGAATATCTGTTAGAATCCCAATACAATATGTTAAGAGGGGAAGTTGACCGAACCCTTTTCGATGAAATAGTAATTTTTGTCTCTAACATAACCAACAGTTTAATATCTAAATTAAAAATCAAGTTATTCCAAAAATTTAATAAAACTTACCAAATTAACGTCCATCATCCCAAAGGTAGCACAAAATGGGTAAAGAATATATCCTCGGTCAACCTCCCCGTACAAGTTAATCATATTCTTAGTCTAGGAGATAAGTTTTCATTGCCCCCTAGTTCTAATAATAATATACCTAAAGTAATTACAGACGTAGAGTATATATTAAAAACCCTACCATGTAAGGAGGAAGACTTAACCCGTTTCCAAATAGTTAACTCCATCACTAATTTCCTACAAACTCCGTCTCCTAATCCCACCCACCTTTCCACTGACTTCTACAAAGACCTGAAAGCCACCAGAACTTTCCTACACTCACACGACAAACGGATTATTTGCACCAAAGCTGACAAAGGGAACGTGACGGTCATAATGGACAGAACTGACTACGACAACAAAATGAATAACTTACTTAACGACACTAATACGTACACACCTATCCCCAAAGACATCACCCTCAGACTGGAAAGACAATTTAATGAACATACCAAACAACTCCTACAGTTGAAAGAAATAGACAGAAAGACCCACCGCCAATTAATTTCGCACAACTCTCTCCCTCCCCGAGCTTATGGCCTCCCTAAAATTCATAAACCCGGAAACCCCCTCCGACCCATCATTTCGAATATTAATTCTCCCTCTTCCAAATTGAGTAAATTTTTACTCCCCGCGTTACAAGCCTTAAGCCATAATAACCCGTACGATAAAAAAAACTCTTACGATCTTATTTCAAAATTATCTAATTTCACTGTACCCCCCGGACATATCCTGATCTCATTTGATGCCACATCCCTTTTTACCAACGTCCCTCTAACTAAAACGTTAGAAATTATCCAAAATAATTGGTCCTCTATAGAACCGCACAGCCCCCTATCTTTTCAATATTTTGTTGACAGCCTCAAATTATGCGTCAACAGTGGTTTTTTCAAATACAATGGACAATTTTACCAACAAATCGAAGGGTTAGCTATGGGAAACTGCCTTGCTCCAGACTTATCCTCGATCTTTCTTACTGACTCACTCAACACTTTCGTCCCACTGTTCCCCCAGGACATATCTTTCATTTGCAAGTATGTAGATGACCTCCTGCTAATTATTAACCCCGATAGACTAACTGACATACTAGACTGCTTCAACTCCTATCATCCCAGACTACAATTTACGGTGGAGACTGAACCTTACTTTATAAAGGTAGGAAGGGCTCCCCTGAAGCCCCAAGCGTGTAATGTTTCTATTATTGTATTTTGGTCAACAGTATCGTAGGCCTTTTCCAAGTCAAAAAATACACCCACTGCTTCATCTGTTCCACATATGTGTTAAGGATTTCTGCTTCTAACGTCACTAGTTGGTCTATTGTGGACCTACCTTTCCGAAAGCCACATTGGATGGAGGATAGTAGGTTCAATTTGTCAATCGTCTGTTGACCATCTTTTCCAGGAGTTTAGATAAGCAGCTTGTGAGCGAAATTGGACGGTAACTGCTAGGACTTGATTTATCTTTCCCAGGTTTCAATACAGGTATGACAATAGATTCACGCCATGCATTTGGGTAATTAGAGGTTTCCTAGATTTTATTGAATACTGATAGCAGGTAATGTTTTACGGAAGGAGGAAAGTTTTTAATCATATCATTATGGATTTAATCTTTTCCGGGGGTTGAAGATTTTAATTCCCCTATAGATACTTGCAGCTCCCAGATGGTGAATGGGCAGTTGTAATCGTAAGGAATCAGAGAATCTTGGGGTGAAGAATCCGTAAAATCGTCTTCATGTTGGGGGTGATTGTCATGTTTTTGGTTGGGAGAATTTTGAGAGTTTGAGATGGCTGTGAAGTGGTTTACAAGAGCTTCGGATGTTTTATGTGGATCAGAGGTTATTTCATTTTGAATTTTAAGGATTGGAACTTCATTGTTATGTTGACCTGCTATACTCCGAATTTCTTGCCACACTTTTTTTATGGGGGTGTGGATGGATATTGTGCTTATGTAGTCAGCCCAGGAGCGGCTAACTACATAAGCACAATATATAAGCTATAAATAGGTTACTAAATTCTCTACAAAAAATGTTTTTAAGACATTTTTGATGGGATGGTCATATTAGGAGAAATAAGTGCTTAAAACTTAGATAGTTAGTTTCGTTTATTTAAACGGATCTATTTGTGTGTTTCCCGCATTTTTTTTTTTTTTTTTTTTTTTTTTTTTTTTTTTTCACTGCTCGTTATTTTTGTAATTGCTTATAGTAGTCAAATGTATTTGTCAATAAATCAGGATACGTATAATTACGTATAATTAGAAACAATATTTTGTTTTTACGGAATCTTGGGATTCTCTGATGCCGCATGAATATCTATTAGGCCCCCTTCGTTTAGTTTCCTTAATATCTCGAAAACGATTGAGAATCTTGGTAAACGGAAGGCTACCATTCGAAAGCTTACTAAATGCTCTACAAAAAAGGTTCTGAAGAAAGTTTTGATTAGACGATGTCAATCGGAGAAATAAGTGCTTTTTTCGAATGGTTCTTTTTGTCTGCTTTTATTCCTTGTTATTTTTTAATTGCGTATAGTTGAATAATGTATTTGACAATAAAACAGGTTAAGTAAAATAAGAAAAAGAATTTATTGTTAGAAAAATAGCTTTTCAAGAGAGAGATTCCAAGAGAGATTAATGGCCTCTATGCGGCGGCCTTTCTAAGGTTCACCGACCCATGCAGGTAAGACCATAAAACCTTTTCAAGAAAAGTCGAACCAAAGTAAAAAAAAGTCCGTCTCGCAGGACTGCATCATCTTAGCGCGGTTCCGTTCATATCCCTAGTCTAATTTGGAAAGATTAAAATAGAAGCAGTTATTATTTTGGTTCCACCAGTCTTTTTTTTAAATTAATTATTATAATGGCGTGTCAACCCTTAAGGTCACTAACGCCATTCCTGTGAGTAGTAAAGTCTTGAAAGGTCATGATTTACAATCTTACCTGGAACGGTCTGCTACACTAGAAACGTACCCGCTAGTGACAAGGTCTTGGAATCTTGGAAATCCATATCTCTAACATTAAATTGTTTTTCCTATTTTTCTTAACTTGTTTTATTTTCAAATACATTATCCAACAATAAGCAATTAAAAAATAACAAGGAATAAAAAACAGACAAAAAGAACAGTTCGAATAAGCGAAATCAATTACTTTAAAGTTGTAAGCTCTTATTTCTCCGATTGACATCACCTAATCAAAACTTTCATTAGAACCTTTTTTTTAGATCATTTAATTAGCATTCTAATGGTATCCTTCCGTTTACCAAGATTCTCAACCTTTTTCGAGATATTAAAGAAAGTATACAAAGTTACCAAAACTTTTTATGTCTGGTAATTAAATATTTTATTCAAACCCTTCCTAAACTCCAAACGTAACAAAAATTTCAACATATTAGTTTTAATGAAAGTAGAACATGCAGAAAATGTTTCAACTGAATCCCATGATTCTAAGTACCCAAACCAAAAACGGTATTCAAAAACTATCTCTCCAATTTTCTCGAAAACGGTTGAAAATGGTTTCATTCGTTTTCCTAGCCCAAGAAGCCTATAAAACGAGTACTTACAAGCTTATGAACTCAAAAACGTAAGCGTTACGATTTTTTTTGCGCGAATTTCGCCCCAAACGCCATCTTCCAGTGGGCGGATTATGCTGGTTAACGAACTTGACCTTTTAAATTGGACGACGGATTTTTGTACCAAATTTCATCACAATCGGACCATTAGGGAAGCCAGAAATGAGCGAACAGACAAATATATATATATATATATATATATATATATATATAAATATATACATATATATATATATATATATATATACAAATTTGAACCACCGTTATTTTCGGTCTCTAGGGGTTCTGAAACGCGAAATTTCCTAGTCGGCACTTTCGGATTGTTTCATTGTATCAACCTTATAAGCGGGGTTCCTCCCTATGGGGGAGGGAGGAACCGCGCTAAAAACTGTTTCTATTTTAATCTTTCCAAATTAGACTAGGAATAAGAACGGAACCGCGCCTTGATGATGCTTTTCCTGCGAGTCGGACTTTTTTTTATTTTTGACTAGATTTCTGCTTTTTGTAATTTATTAGGTTATCTTTTCTTGGGCTTTTTTGAAATTTTTTGAGAGCTTTATTTTTTATTGTAATGGACTTCCGACATTCTTCGTCAAACCATGGTGTGTGGTTTCCTTTCGGAGTCCTTTGGTTTTTTTAATTGTCTGTAGAGCTGTTGTTATAATGATCTGGGTGAAACTGTCAATTATCTCATCTATATTTCCGGAGAGCTGTTCTGTGTATTTGTTGAGTGTTTCTGTGAAGTCTTCCCAATTGGCTGATTCAATGATCCTTTTTGGATGTCGGTTTATCTTGGGTAAATCAGAATTAAATTTTACAAGTATTGGAAAATGATCACTCCCATATTGTTCGCCACAGACACTCCAGGTTAATTGTGTAACAAGGTTTGGTGAGATGAAAGCTAGATCTAAGGCAGAGGTATGTTGGTTCTCCTGTATTCAGTATGAGTGAGTCGGTTGTATCTATGATTCTTCTCATGATATTTCCCCTAGTGTTTGGTGTTGCTGTACTCCAGGACTGTCTGGTAATTACTTGCAATAAAGCACTCTCATTTATTCGTTCAGTTGGTGGTAAATAAATGTTACAGATTGTAACATCAAAACGTAATTTGACTCTAATGATGAGTGCTTGAAGTGGGGATTGTATGTCCAGTTCTTCGGCAAATAGACCGTTTCGAACTGCAATGGCAACTCCCCCATCGCTGGGCTCGCTCGTTTTCCCTAAGTTCTATTTCTTTCCTGTAGATGGAGTCATTTTTTATGTTTATGTTAACATTGGAAGAAAGTTTCGTTTCTTGCAAGCACAATATGGCAGGGTTGGTATCTTTTAAGAGAATCTGCAGCTCCTCGAATTGGGTACGAAGGCCATTTAGGCTCCAGCTAATTATAGACATGGCAATTTGAATGTTGGGGTAGTCCTATTTTACTGGATATACTATTTACAAGTAGGATATGTGCAATAATTGTTTTGATTTAATTATTATAAAAGAATAATTTATATGTTTTTAGATATATATACATTAGCTTATACTAGCGTCTTTCTTTTAATTGTCAGTCTTCTAATAGACGTAGTAAATGTCGACGGCCGAAATGGAGCAAGTAAATAAGAAACTTTCTGAAATTTTAGAGACATTGAACAAGCGGTTTGACACATTGGAGGAAAATACAAATAAAAATTTAGAAAAGTTAAAAACCGAGGTCGAACTCGTCAGAAGCGATTTTGATAAGTTTTCAAAGAAGTCAACAGAGCAATCTACCCGAAAAAATTTAATTATAATTGGCCTAGAATGTTCAAATAATACAGACTTTATTAACAGATTCATTAGCTTATGTATGGATATTAACATTGAATTAAGAAAGAACGATATAGAAAAAATCCATGTTATCAGAGAGAGGTCAAGGTTTGTCTCACTTCTGTTATTCTTAGGAATGATATCCTCAGGAGCAAAAAATTACTTAGTTCTGTGGATTCTTGTAAGCATATTAAAATAAAAGAAGATCTTCCATTTGAAGTAAGAAGAACAAGGGAAAAACTCTTTCCATATTTCCTGGCAAATAAAAAAGAAGGTCTCAGAGTTTCTTACAGATTCGACAAATTATTAATAGAAGGGGAGTTAGTCAGTCTAGAGATGCTAGAAACAGGAACACAAAGGCAAAGAAGCCAAGAAAACTCTCCAGAAAATGGGAAAACTTTAAATGAAGAAATAACCCCCAATACTTCTACTACAAACAAATTACCACGGCAAAGAAACAATACAGGACATTCTCATAGTATCCACGGAAATAGGCTAAGAACCAACAGTCTGGAGCGCTATTATACAAAAGTCCGACTCGCAGGAACTGCAGCATCTTAGCGCGGTTCCGTTCATGCCCCTAGTGCCATTTGATAAGCTTAGAAAAGAAATAAACTTTTTTTTTCTTTTATATATCTCGTGAAAATTGTCAAAATCCGCTCGAACATCTCGAATAAAAGTGATATTAAGGCGTCAGGGACACCGACAGTAGCTAACTTTTACACAGAAGCGGAAATTACAGAATCTGGCACTCATTCTAAAGCAAAGCTCTATAAATCAATACAAAATATGCCTAATAAAGCCTTTCTAGTAGATACAGAAGCATGGGCGTATATGAGGGGGGCTGAGGGGGCTGCACCCCCTCCCGAAATTTTGAATTGATGATAAAAACTTCTCGTAAAACCCTTAAAAATAAATTAACAAAGATCACTTAGTTCATAAAACATATTTTATTTTACGTGTAATAGCGTTTTAGTTGCCTAAAACTATTCCAAGCTCTAAATATTTAGTATTCCATACCCTGGAAATGGTCTCAGCCCCCCCCCCCGAAATTGTTTTTATATACGCCCATGTACAGAAGGATCAAGAAGTACACAAGATTGAGTAGAATACCCTGCCTAATATAGCCTATATAGAATAATATGCCGAATAAAACCTATCTAGTAAATACACAAGGACAAATAAAAGTCTTGACGAATAACAAGTCAAGAAAAAAAACTTTATTTAACAAAATAAAACAAAGTTTAGTTGCCCAACTACAATAGAATAATATACCTAATTAAGTCTATGGAGTAGACACAAATGGACCAAAAACAAGTCTTGTGGAATATTGTTTTTTTCCTAATTAAATACTTTTTATCAATATTTAGTATATAACCTTTGTTGAAAACTATTGATTGCTAATTGATGAATCGGTTTACAAGTAAGTAGACTTTATGAATATTTAGTATATAATCTTATGTTTGGATCTGAGTTTTTGGGGTGCTCTCCGCCTAGCCTTTGTATTTGTGTCGGCAGATACCTGGGGTATATTTACAGCTCTTGAGGATTAACTCTTAGCAGGTAAATTTCCTGCGGCCCCCTTGTTTCTACCTACGGGCATTGAACCGCCATATTCGCTCATAGTATCTAACCGTTGTGAAGTTTATTTTTTGGATTTAGGACTTAATATACATATGTACACTAAATCATAGCAAGAAGTAATCTTCCGTCGACGGTTCTTAACTATGTAGACTCGCTAATGTTATCCAATCTTAGATACATCGTATTTAAAATCCACAGCAAAAACACGACATTTCATCAGAATCCCCAGCTGAATAAAACTTATATAAAATAATATGCAAAATAAAGCCTATCTAGTGGATAAAAATAGAGGAAAAAAGCCGTTCGTGGTGGTAGAAAATCTTAAAAGTATTTCGCTCAGAAATCTCCGAAATATTGTCACTAATTTTACGTATCCTGTTTTATAGCCAAATAGATTTATATTCTATAATCAATAAGAAAAACCTACTAACAATAAAAAACTATGGGTAACAGATGAAAATAGGGAATACCAAGAACAATTCTAAAGAACGAAATCAACACCAGTACTGTAATCTAGATATTCATACGGCATCTTCGAATTCTAACAAACAAAATATTGATTCTAATTATAGGTATCCAGTTTTATTGACAAATAAATTTGACTACTAATAGCAATTAAAAACACTAGGGAATATGCCAAAGAACTCGGAGTAGGAGCCTCGACAGTTTCAAGACATTTGAAGGAAATCGACAAATCCAAAACTGACATTTCATACGGTACAGCCTGATATATTTTTAACAATGAATTGTTTTTCTTATTTTAATTAATCTGTTTTTTTTTGTCAAATATATTATCCAACTTTAAGCAATTAAAAAATAACAAGTAATAAAAACAAACAAAAAGAACCGTTCGAATAAACGAAATCAATTACTTCAAAGTTTAAGCACTTATTTCTCCGATTGACATAGCCTAATCAAAAATTGTTTCAGAATCTTTTTTGTAGAACATTTAGTAAGATTTCGCATGGTAACCCTCCGTTTAACAATATTCCTAACTGTCTTCGAGATATTAGGGAATGTATACGAAGTTCCCAAAACATTTCATGTCTGTTAATAAAATATTTTATTCTAATCCTTCCTTAGCTCCAAACGTAGCCAAAATTTTAACATATTAGTGTTGATGAAATTCAAACATGCAGAAAATGTTTCAACTGAATCCCATAATTTTAAGTATCAAAATCAAAGACAAAAAGAACAGTTCGAATAAGCGAAATCAATTACTTTAAAGTTTTAAGCACTTATTTCTCCGATTGACATCACCTAATCAAAACTTTCATTAGAACCTTTTTTTGTAGAGCATTTAGTAAGCTTTCTAATGGTATTCTTCCGTTTCCCAAATTCTCAACTTTTGTCGAGATATTAAGGCAAGTATACAAAGTTACCAAAACTTTTTTGTGTCTGTTAATAAAATATTTTATTCTAACCTTTCCTTAACTCCAAACGCAACCAAAATTTCAGCATATTAGTTTTAATGAAAGTAGAACATGCAGTAAATGTTTCAACTGAATCCCATGACTCTAAGTACCCAAACCAAAAACGGCATTCAAAAATTATTTTTTCAGTTTTCTCGAAAACGGTTAAAGCTATCGCCTTGAAAATGGTTCCATTCGTTTTCCTAGCCCAAGAAGCCTATAAAAAGAGTACTTACAAGCTTATTAACTCAAAAACGTAAGCGTTACGATTTTTTTGCGCGAATTTCGCCCCAAACGCCATCTTCCAGTCGGCGGATTTTGCTGGTTAACGAACTTGACCTTTCAAATTGGACGACAGATTTTTGTACCAAATTTCATCAAAATCGGACCATCAGGGAAGCCAGAAATGAGCGAACAGACAAATATATATATATATATATATATATATATGTATATATATGTATATATATATATATATATATATATATAAATATATACATATATATATATTTACAAATTTGAACCACCATTATTTTCGGTCTCTAGGGGTTCTGAAACGCGAAATTTTCTTGTCGGCACTTCCGGATTGTTTCATTGTATCAACCTTATAAGCGGGGTTCCTCCCTATGGGGGAGGGAGGAACCGCGCTAAAAACGGGTTCTAAAAAAGAAGGCGAAGGAGAAGGAAGTCAAAGCTGCAATACAAATAAGAAGGACCTTCCAAAGACAAACAATGACTCTGTTCAAGTATCCAAGGGTAAGCAAACGCAAGGGGATATTAAAGAAAGTGTTAATAGCTAGCAAATCAAGAAAAAACCGAAATCTGATCCCTTTTATATCGGAACTTGGAATGTCAGGACTTTACTAGGCGAGGAAAAGATGGTGGAATTAGAGAATGCTATACAGAATGTAAAATGGGACATAATAGGGCTAGCAGAGGTAAGAAGGAAAGTCTGTTCTATAACCGAGAGGCCAAATGGAACAACATTGATGCACACTTCCTCCCAAAGAGGGCTTTATGGAGTTGGGTTCCTAGTACATCCGAAGATAAAGGAAAACATAGTGGAGTTCAAGGAAATCAACGATTGAATTGCACTGCTTAGTGTAAATATAGGTAAAAGCAAAGTGATAACCCTTATTCAGGTTTACTCTCCCACTCTGGATGCCACAGAAGAAGAAAAATGTAAGTTCTATTCTCACCTTGAAGATCTTCTAGGCGAATTAACCAGAAAGAATAACTACATAGTCTTAATGGGGGACTTTAATGGAAGAATTGGCTCAAGGCTAGATGGAGAAGAAGGCATTATAGGAAACAGGACGTGCGGCAAACGTAATAGTGGGGGAGAGAAATTGATAAATCTCGCTTTTAGCCAGCAACTAAGAATAGCAAACACATTTTTCAATAGGAGCCTAAAAGAGAAATGGACATGGTCGTCACCACGCGATCACAAATTCGAAATTGATTTTATTCTAACAAATCATATCGACGTAGTGACCAACCTCGAAGTATTGGCGAACCTTCCGTTTGACACAGACCATCGGATGGTCAGGGGAGAGTTCTCCCCCAGCAGGATGAAAAAGAAAGGACCTTTTCGAGTAAAAGTCAGAATCCTCCACACCAAAAACGAAGAAGAGATGTTAAGTTTCCAAAGTATTTTAAAAAAACAAGCTAGAAGAACATATAGAAGTAACATATACGATTCAAGAGAAGTATGACCACATAATCAAAGCAATAGCAGAGACTAACAGAACGCTACAAACATTTCAGAAACCCCAACGTAGTAAACTGTCGGCCAACACAGTGAACCTGATGAAAGAAAAAGTGGAACTAAAAGCAAAAGAAAAGAGGAGTCCCGAGGAGCAACAAAGACTATCCTCCTTTAACAGAATTATTAGGAAGGAAATCAAACAGGATCTCAAGGACTACGAAGAGAGACTGGTGATGGAAACACTTGAGACCAGTAAATCCGTTCGTCAGCTGAAGAAAGAGTTGTCTCCAGGTAAATATTGGCAATATTCACTCCACAGCAAGCAAGGAAATCCCTTAACTAAGAGGCAAGAAATAGTGACAGAGGCGACAACATTTTTCGCAGAACTTTATGCAGACAACTCACACGAATCGAACAGAAAGGTACGGGAAATAACTGGAGAAGTTCCTGACGTACAGCTATCTGAAGTAGGAAAGTCCCTTAAAACAAGAAAGAGTCCAGGTCTGGATGGAATTACAAACGAACAGTTGAAAGCGGGTGGAGAGGTGCTGTCAAAAAACTTTGCCAACTATTTAATAGAATTCTCGAGACCGGGAAAGTACCTAGTGAGTGGAAAAAGACTAAAATAATTTTACTACCAAAGAAGGGGGATAAAATAAATATAGAGAATTACCGCCATATTTCTTTGTGTTCCGCTGTCTCAAAACTTTTTACTAAAATAGTTAAGGACAGAATCACTCCTACATTAGAAATGAGTTTAACTTCTGAACAGGCAGGCTTCCGGAAGGGGTATTCCGTGGTCGACTATCTTCAGGCTCTCAATCAAATAATAGAAAAGTCGAAGGAATACAACCTACCATTATATCTCTGCTTTATTGACTTTAAGAAGGCTTTCGACTCGGTAAAGCATTCAAGTATATTCGCAGCCCTGGAAGAGGCAGGGGTAGAAGCGGCATATATCGACGTTCTGAGGGATCTCTACCAAGGAAACGAAGCCTTTATAGCGACGGATCTCATTGGCCCTACTTTCTCTGTGGAAAAAGGCGTCCGGCAGGGAGACAACGCATCACCACCTCTTTTCACAAATCTGTTGGAAATGGTCTGTAGAAGATACCCCAAGCAGAAAGAGTTAGGTATAAACATAAATGGGAGAAAATTAAGCAACCTCAAGTTTGCCGATGATATTGTCCTCCTAGCAGGAAACCTAGAATATTTAGTAAGTTTGTTAGGTGAACTTTTGGACGAATGCAAGAAAGTTGGCTTAAAGTTAAACTACTCCAAAACGAAAATAATGACTAACTGGGAAATAGCGGAGGTAAAACTCGATGGGAGCATTTTGGAGTTTACAGAAGAATATGTATACCTGGGCCAACTAGTTTCCTTCCATAATAGTGCAGCAAGATTAAGGATTCGCCAGCAAGATGGCGGAACGAGTGGACAAGCTTGTTACTGTGCTAAACTTATTACATCAAATAAGTGAATATAAAACAGTTAAAGGTTCTCCCAGAGACAATTTAAACAAAGTAATAGACCTAGTGAAAGGAATTCACGAAGAACTTGAAAAAGAACAGAAGAATTCGACCAACCAGAAGGAAAACAAGGATACCAAGGTTAGTCAGCCTCTGTTTTCGGACATTGTTAGGTCTAACACCAAACGTATCACTCAAGATACACATAAATTAATAGTTAAATGTGATAAAAATATTCCCGTTGAAGATTTAAAGCTTCAATTTAAAAAACACATTAACCCTCAAGAACTAAAAATAGGTCTAAAAAACATAAAATCCTCTAAAAAAGGATTTTTAATCATTGAATCGAATAAGAAAGATATAGAGGTTATCTCAGCTGAGCTAACAAATAAATGCAAAGATTTAATTGTAAACAAAATTAGAAAACGAAATCCTACTTTAATAATTAAAAATATACCCGAAGAAATAGACAACGAAAATTTTATCACAGCATTAATAAATCAAAATGAAGAACTAGATTTAAAATCTGAAGAATTAAATCTTATAAAAATATTCCACTCCAAACATCAAAACACAAGGCGTAATGCTATTTTAGAAGTTACTCCAAGCTCAAGATTGAAACTCCTAGGTGGGAAAGTGAAGCTCGGATACTCTATGTCCAGTATTGATGATTTCCTCTCGATTCGGCCTTGTAGGAAGTGTTCTCGTCTACATCATGTCACGCACAAGTGTGTGAGTGAGATTCGAGTCTGCGCCCATTGCACCGGACAACACGACCAGAACGACTGCACTTCGACAGAAGAGAAATGCATCAACTGTCTGAGCTACAAGTACGCGAAACCCCATCAGCAAGTGGACACGAAGCACTCCTCTCTCAGTAAGGTATGCCCTTCTTATCAAGCAGCCATACAAAGACTCATACAGAATACATGTTACACTCAAACTCAAACATGAATCACAAATATCATTACATTTCAAATAATTTTAATAACAAATTATCTGTATTGATTTCACAGCTGCTGCCTAATGAAAATTGTGATTACCCTTTAGCGATTGTTATAACCTCATTCTTTTCAATACTGATAGCCATATTTCCAAGCATTATCTATAACAAAACAGCTGTTATTCATTTAACAATTTTTATAACCTCATTCTTATCAATACTATTAGTGATATTCCAAATCATAACCTCATTCTTATCAATACTATTAGTGATATTCCAAATCATAACCTCATTCTTATCAATACTATTAGTGATATTCCAAATCATAACCTCATTCTTATCAATACTATTAGTGATATTCCAAATCATAACCTCATTCTTATCAATACTATTAGTGATATTCCAAATCATAACCTTATTCTTATCAATACTATTAGTGATATTCCAAATCATAACCTCATTCTTATCAATACTATTAGTGATATTCCAAATCATAACCTCATTCTTATCAATACTATTAGTGATATTCCAAATCATTATCCACAACAAAACACATGTGATATTAACAGAAAGATTAAATTCAAATCATATAGCCCTAATAGATGCCTATTTCTTAAAAGTTGAGACTAATAGTTCAATAAAAATTAACATATATTAATGAACGCTATAAAGAAAAAAACCAATAAACCCAAAATATATGTAAACATTGCTCAATTGAACTTGCATCATGCAATAAGTGCAACAGTAATAGTCAATGAATTTATTTTTAGAGAAAAAATTGATATCTTATTAATGCAAGAGCCGTACTCGCCGAGGGGTAATATTACAGGGATAAACTCGCAATATAAAGTATTCCATGGTAAATGTGATATTAATAATCCGAGAGCTGCTATTGTCGTCACAAACAGAAACATGGATTGTATCCTTTTGGACAAATACTCCCATCGCGATCTAACAGCTGTTCAAATTACTTATAATAATTCAAGTTATATTCTAGTAAGCGCATATTTCGATAGAACACACGATATCGAAAACAATCTAAAAGATATATCAACACTATTACAAGATTTTAAGGGACAAAAAATACTGTTTGGTATTGACAGCAACAGTAGATCAAAATTGTGGTTCGATAAAAAAACTAATACCAGAGGTAAAAAATTAGAAAATTATCTAGTTATAAATAATTTGTTCATTGCTAATAGCGATGTTGGTATGCCGACATTTGATGGCGCGCTAGGGCAAAGCAATATAGATATGACAATATCAACTCCTGCGTTAGCATCAAATATATTCGAATGGCAAATAATAGACGAAGAAAACTATTCCGACCACCGCACTCTCATGTACAAAATTAATATCGATAACTCAAATACACCTTATTTTCCAAAACAAAACTTAATTTATAACACTAAAAATGCAGATTGGAATGCATTTCTATCGTCATTGCGGAACAATATTTGTAAAATATTCGGAATTAGTCCACATGATAATATGGATATTGACAAATATATTTCAGATTCGATAAATGAAAACAATATTGAACAAACATTAGAAAAATTCTCTCTAGCACTAACTAAAACTTGTAACAAAACTTTTCGTAGATATCCACAATCTCCAAAAATAAATAAGACACATAAATACGCTCCTTGGTGGAGTGATAATTTAACAATATTACGCAAGGAAACCAATAGACTCCGACGGTTATTCCAGAAAACATTAAATAATGAAGAACTTAGGAAAGAAAGGCGAGAAATATATCTTAACAAAAAAAGAGAATATGTACAAGAAATTAGAACTGCTAAATTCAATTCTTGGAAAGAGTTTTGTTCTAGTATCGATATCAATAATCCTTGGTCATGGCCATATAAATTTGCAGTTAATAAAGTAAAAACGCCAATCGAATTCCAAACTATAAAAAAAGGAGACGGTTCGTATACAAGAACTCACAAAGAAACCTTGGATTTTATCTTAGATAATATCATTTTGACTGATGACGAAAGTACTGATGATGATTGTAATAGAATAATTCGCACTAATCAGCATGAACCTGTTACTACCGATAATGATATAGAACTAACTAAAAAGGAAATTTTTGATGCAATAAACAATTTAGATAAAAATAAAACTCCAGGAATTGACGGAATAACTCCTGTAATATTCAAAACTATGGCCGAGGAATATAAACGCTTTATTACAACTATATATAGTAAATGTTTTACATATTCTATATTCCCCAAAATTTGGAAGATCTCAAAGATTATACTTATACGGAAAACAGATAAACCCAATAATGGCCTTAGTTCGTTCAGACCAATTAGCCTTATAAATACAGGAGGAAAAGTTCTCGAAAAAATTATCAATAGTCGATTATCTCATTACCTTTATTCCAACAAACTTATACATAAAAACCAATTTGGTTTCACTCCCCAAACTAGCGCACCGGATGCCATACAAAAGGTAAAACTTTTTATAGAACATCACCTGAAATTATTTGAAAATGTAATATTAGTTTCTTTAGACATCAAAGGAGTATTTGACAACGCATGGAAACCATCAATACTAAATTCATTAAAAGAAAAAAAATGTCCCAAAAATATTTATAATCTAATAATAAATTATTTAGAAAATAGATTAGCAACAATACAAACTAATAACTTCACAGCACAGAAACACCAAACCTTGGGTACACCACAAGGGTCAAGCTGCTCTCCGCTTTTGTGGAATCTAATCGTTGATCAACTCCTCCAAAAACCGAAACCAGAAAATACAGAAATCGTTGCTTTTGCAGACGATATCGTTGTATTAGCAAATTCTAAAACTTTCTCTGACCTGGAAACTCTAACAAACAATATACTAGACCTTACAAATGTTTGGGCCAAAACAAATAAATTGAGTTTTAGTTTAACAAAATGTAAATATATTATATTTTCTCGAAAAATTAAAAGAAATGTCCCAAATTTAAATATTTCAATCAACAATACTCGGCTAAACCCAGTCTCAAAAATAAAATACTTAGGAGTAATAATTGATAATAAATTAAGGTGGAATGAACATATAGATCATCTACATACTAACTTAATTCAAAACATTAACTTGCTATCAATAGCAGCAAGAGCAACATGGGGTTTGCAACCAAGTGCTTTGAGTACCATATATAAAGGAGCCTTATTACCTGCATTAACTTGCTATCAATAGCAGCAAGAGCAACATGGGGTTTGCAACCAAGTGCTTTGAGTACCATATATAAAGGAGCCTTATTACCTGCATTAACTTGCTATCAATAGCAGCAAGAGCAACATGGGGTTTGCAACCAAGTGCTTTGAGTACCATATATAAAGGAGCCTTATTGCCTGCATTAACTTATGCAATATCGGTATGGAAATCAGGATTGAAAAGAAAGTATAACATCAAAAAGCTAGAAAGGGTACAAAGAATCATGGCAATAAAGATCATCAAAGGATATCGCACTATCTCCTATGAGGCCGCATGTGTCTTGGCGAATATGATACCAATAACAATTTTAGCTGATGAATATTCCAAAAAATACACAATACTGAATGAAAAACACAATATTGACGAAATTAATACTGACGACGTTGAATATTCTGTACACTTCACTAACTGGACACACCCAGCACTTGTACCTGAAATTAATATGAATACTGAAGACATAGACTTCACATACACAGTATACACAGACGGGAGTAAGGACGGGGAGGATGTGGGCTGTGCCTTTATAGTCCTTCCAGGCGACAATACAGATAACCTGATAGAATGTAGAAAAATAAAGCTAGGGAAACTTTGTAGTAATAATCAGGCCGAGACAATGGCAGTATTAAAGGCACTCTCATACCTTCTCCAGTCCAATATTCTTCCAAACACAAACATACAAATTAACACTGACAGTCAAGTACTCATAAACAAACTAACAAACCACAAAAATCACGACTTACTTATAGAAAATATTAGAAATTATTTGAAAATATTAAAAGACAAAGAAATAAATATTTATTTTAATTGGGTAAAAGCACATGCGGGCGTCATAGGCAACGAAATAGCTGACTTTCAGGCTAAAAGTGCATCAAAAAGTCAAGATATTGAGCCATGCTACAACAAAATATCAAGAAGTAGTGTGGGGCATTTGTTAAGGGACGTAAGCATGAAAAAATGGCAGCAGAGGTGGGAATCAAACAGATAAAGGATTACATGTAAAACTGTTCATTCCTCACATCAACATTGACAACAAAACAACAGATTTAACGTTTACACTGACGCAACTTCTGACTGGCCACGGAAACACTGACTCGTACTTACACAGATTTAAACTGACAGACTCAAACACTTGTCTCTGCGATCATTACACCGAACAAACCTACACACATCTAATATACGACTGTAGACAGACAGCACACATACGACGAGAAATACAAAAACACCTAACAAATTGGCCCATAAGCCCAAAAGCCCTTTATCAAAACCATATTTTCTATCTAAAACTTTTTGCTAAGAGGATATCTGAGCTGAGAGAGGAAGCAAAGCTATAGAGACAGGAAAGAAAAGCATTGTCTTGTTATTTAAGTGTCTGATTAAGACACATTGTAGTTAAGTCTTAATGTATCATTGTTTTGTTTCGTATTTTTTCTTATAAAATCATTTATTGTTATATTATTGAAAAAAAAACAAAAAAAAAAAACTAAAAACTGTAACAGTCGCACATAAATGCATAAAATGCATGGGATGTGCAGAATACACAATAAACTCCCACATCGTAGGGTTACTTCGATGTGGAAATAATAAATAGTGCAGCAAAAGAGCTTCAGAGGAGAACATCTCAAGCGTGGAAGAAGTTTTGGGCACTTAAATTTATCATGAAGGGAAATTACAGCATGGCATGGAAGAGGCTTAACGTACGGATGCCAAACGTGGTCTCTAACTAAAGTCCAAGAAAAGAAACTGCAAACGTGGCAGCGTTCAGTTGAGAGATGTATTCTCAACGTTAAAAGGATGCAGAAAGTAACAAACGCGCATATAAGGACACAAACAGGAATGAAGGATGTCCTACGCCATGCAAAGAAGACCAAGTGGACCTGGGCGAGCACGTTGCTCGACAAGGGAATGACAGGTGGGCAAAGCAGGCTATGGAGTGGATCCCATATGGACAGAAGAGAAGAAGAGGAAGGCAGAAGAAGAGATGGGCCGATTTCATGCACAGCACGGCTGGTGTTGTGTGGATGAGGACTGCCAGGGACAGGATCAGGTGGAAAGAGATCTGGAAGGAACAGGAAGGCACAGCCACTTCCCGATAGGACTAGTCCCCGTGGGAAGTCTGACTATTACCCCAGAAATCTGGGAGGCCCTACAGAAGTAGTCACTCATAAAAAAAAAAAAAAAAAAAAAAAAAAAAAAAAATAATAAAAAAAAAAAAAAGATCTACGATATTATTTATTTGTTTAGTATAAAAATTATTTATTTATTAATCACTTTTATTTATGTAATTACTTATGACTATTCTGTTAATAAAGGCTATATTCATTCATTCATTCATTCACATTACCTTAGCTTTTATTGACTGTATGGGTTCAATTATATTTACAAATACTTGGCAAGTGATATTGTATATTCTATGAGGTATATATGTATGTTGAGCGAAGAAAAGGTTTGTAGCAACCTTCAAATAATCTATTAGCGTTATTGAAGTAGTAATATGTTTTGAAAAATCATTTTTATTTATTGTAGTTTTCCTTTTCTTGGTATAAAATTTTCTTCCGATAATTGGATTTGGTGGAGTATATGTGTCATTTGGGTAAAGTTTATGTGAGGTATGTGTGTTTGAGTTATGAGGGGGTTTTCTGATATCAGGTGGTTTACTGATATCAGGTGGATTACTGTTATGATAGTATGTGAGGTATGTGTGTTTGAGTTCTGAGGTGGATTACTGATATCAGGTGGATTACTGTTATGATAGTATGTGAGGTATGTGTGTTTGAGTTCTGAGGTGGATTACTGATATCAGGTGGATTACTGTTATGATAGTATGTGAGGTATGTGTGTTTGAGTTATGAGGTGGTTTACTGATATGAGGTGGTTTACTGATATCAGGTGGATTACTGTTATGATAGTATGTGAGGTATGTGTGTTTGAGTTCTGAGGTGGATTACTGATATCAGGTGGTTTACTGTTATGATAGTATGTGAGGTATGTGTGAGTTATGAGGTGGTTTACTGATATCAGGTGGTTTACTGTTATGATAGTATGTGAGGTATGTGTGTTTGAGTTATGAGGTGGTTTACTGATATCAGGTGGTTTACTGTTATGATAGTATGTGAGGTATGTGTGTTTGAGTTATGAGGTGGTTTACTGATATGAGGTGGTTTACTGATATCAGGTGGATTACTGTTATGATAGTATGTGATTATGTGGGTGTTTATATTCATATAATGCATAGGGTTTCAGGTGGTTTCCATGTCTTCATCACTTTTTTTAGTATTTTGTTTTTTTTGTTAATGAATTCCGCCGAGGAAGAGGCGGGGTTTTAAATTTCTCAATATTTTGTACCCCGCCCTGTGACTGGGGTACATGAGTGTTTTCTCGTTGATCCCGGGAGCGAGGAGAGATGGAGCGCTCACGGGAGGTAGAGGGAGAGAGGTGTTGGCTAGGCCTGGGAGGGAGTGAGAGGGAGGGTGAGTGTAGAGGAAGAGAGCAAGTGGAGGGGATGGGTTATGCCAGTCTGTGTCGAAGCCTCAGCTTTAGCCCTGGCTTCTAGAACCTTCGATATAGTATCTACAGAAATACAGTCATCTGTCTGAATGCCTATTTCCTTAACTTCCTTTCGTACATTCCTAGCTACTTCTGAATAACTTTTATTAATTGGTTGGCTTTCTTTATATTTCCTTCTAGCTACACTATAAGGTACTTTTTCTTTGAACTGTATTGTTTTAATTTCCGTTTCTTCTATCAACTTGGGGCATTTAATATCTAGGCTTGGGTGGTGGTTCCCACAATTTACACAGTTTGGGACAATTTTTTTGGTGTTTTAAGGCAGTTCAACCACTAGGGTCATGGATGCCTATGTATATGCGTGCAATTGAAAATTAATTGACGTAAAGATGTAAAAGAGTATATTATTTGAATCATATTTAGATTAATCATATACTTAATATTTAATCAATCATATAATTAGTCAATGAATATATTTTTATTTTAGGGGAAAAAACAAAAAAAAAACTGTTAAATAGTCAGAATAAAATAAAATAATAAAGGGAAAAATACTTAAAAATGTGCTGTAAATGTAAACACGTGGGATGAGACACACACAAACCCTCATACATACACACACACACATGCACGCGCGCGTAAGTGTATTTTCTCGATCTACTTCTCCTTATAGGTTTAATTGTTATTTATATTTTTGTGATCAGATCTGTAGCTCTAAGGAAAGTCAATGTTCTCCGACACAATTCATGGTAGTCTCCAAGTATATCAAAGAGAGTACCATGAATATCCAGTTGATTTCGAATCTCCTCGTAGGCTCTACAGTCCGTGAAAATATGTTTAATTGTTAGATCTTCACCACATACAGTACATTCAGACCTATCTTCCCGCTTGAATAGATAAGAATGGGTGAGATTAGTATGGCCAATTCTTACTCTCGACAGAACCACCTCATCCCGCCTGCTGCCTTGGGATGAGGTTTTCCATGCCGAGGTAGTGGATTTGATCTCTCTTAATTTGTTGTCTCTTTCAGCACTTTCCTCCGAAGGAAAGTAGCTATTGAGGTTGGACTCATGACGGAATTTTTGAAAAATTTCTTCAAATCTTTATCGATCCTACCTAGTAGACACCGAAAATGACCCCCGTTAAAATTTATATATATCTATATATGTATATATATATATATGCATATATATATATATATATATATATATATATATACATATACATATGTGTGTGTGTCTGTTAACACGATAGCGGCCAGAGTTTTTGTTTTTTCGTCACGAAACTTGGTATATAGCATTCAATTAGCAAACGATTGAACGAGTTTGTTAACCACCAAAGTCGGTCCACCCGAACCCAAAACACTAATTTTGACTATGTCAGCCGTAATATTTGTTATATTTCAACGAAACTTGCCATTCGTAGTGGTAATATAGAGAGAAAAGTGAGATATAAAAATGAACTAAATTGGTTCATTAGAAGGGGGGGTTTACTCCGGACCCACAATACCAATTCGCCACTACCAGCCGTGAGTTTTGGTATATTTCGACGAAACTCGTTATTCGTAGTGGTAATCCACAGGTAAATATGCGTTGTAAAACTAAACTAAATCGGTTCATTAGGAGGGGGGGGGGTTTACTCCGGACCCACAATACCAATTCGCCACTACCAGCCGTGATTTTTGGTATATTTCGACGAAACTCGGTATTCGTAGTGGTAATCTACAGGTAAATATGTGTTGTAAAAATAAACTAAATCGGTTCATTAGAAGGGGGGGGTTTACTCCGGACCCAAATTCCTAATATACTCATACCGGTCGTAATTTCTGCTGTATTGTAGCGAAACGCGGTATACGTCGTGGGTATCTCATGAGAAAGAAGTGTTGTAAAAATGAGCTGAATCGGTCAATCGGGAAGCAGGGGTTTAATTTGTAATATATTTCAATAGAAAAGCCCGTCAGACGTAGGTTCACAAAGCCGCCCCAAGGAGCGCTTTCTACCACTAGAGTGACTGTATCCTGTTCCTGCGTTAGATCAAAATACGATAATATGAGGTTTTTTGTATTTATTACGTAGTGTAATAGGTACCATGTGTAAACATAACTCTGGAAGCAAATTAATAATTGATCAGTTACTCATTACAAATTTAAAAGAGAACTATTCATGTTTTTATTTTATTTATGTAGGATATTTTAAGCAAATTGTTCTGGAAAGCAGTCTAAACTACCCAAATTCTGAGGAAAGTGCTTAGTTATGCAGCTCCTGCGTGACGGACTTTTTCTATTCCATTCATATTGCCACATTGAGTGAATATAATATTTCAAATGAGCAGCAGCATCCGACTGTAGGACGTGCGAGTAAGGAATGCCATCTTTAATTGCTTTTTTTGCTGCTAAATCCGCTTTATCGCTACCGCTTATATTATTGTGGCTCGGAATCCAGCAGAAAGTGACGTGTCGATTTCTTTTGTAATGAAAATCTATTCCCTCAATAAGGTCTGAAATGATCGCATTGCGGGAATAGAAGTTTTGTATTGAAAGGAGAGAAGACAGAGAGTCTGTGTATATCACTAGCTTATTACTATTATGATTTAAACTATTTACTGATTTGCTTAATGCAAGTAGCTCTGCTGTGTAAATGGAACTAAGATTTGGTAGAGATAACATCTGTATTCTGGCATTATCCACCATCGCACATCCTACGCCATCATGAGTTTTGGAACCATCTGTGTATATCTCTGTTGCTCCAAGATACTTCAATCTGATTCTATTGAATTCAGCCTGAAATATCATAGGAGCGGTATCTCTTTTGATGTATCTAGTAACTGAGAGATCGATTTTAGGAGCGTGAAGAGTCCAAGGTTCGAGATTTGGAAATGCCAGGTGATGAAGTTTTCATAGATCGAAATCCACATTGGACAGCAATCTTATCGATCTATGTATAAATTGGTTGCTGTTAGCAAGGTTGTTATCATTAATATATATGTTTCTGAAATTTTGGTTTAAAGGGTGATACGGAGATGTAATGTATTTTTACGAAGTAAGATAAGGCCAGATAATCCCTTCGATACTGCAAAGGGGGCTCACCGGCATCTACCAATATATTATCTACGGGGCTTGTCCGGAAACCACCCGTTGCTATTCTCAGACCAGAATTATGAACACTGTCTATTATTTTTAAGGTTCTGGCACTGGCAGATCCATAAGCTACACATCCATAGTCCAATTTCGATCTAATCAAACTTCTATAAAGCATTATCATACTCTTACGATCGGCTCCCCATTTAGTGTTGCTTAGAACTTTTAAAAAATTCAAAGAATTTGAGCATCTCTTTTTTAATTCTTTTAAATACGGTGTCCATGAAAGTGTGTAGTTGAAGGTTAGACCTAAGAACCGAACTTCAGGTTGAATCTGTATTTCCGCCCCATCTATATTAAGTGGAGGCAACTCCAAAATCCTACGTCGGCTAAAAAGAACCCCCACTGACTTGCTTATTGATATTTTAAAACCATTGTCATCAAGCAACGTAGAAACATTGCAAAGGGCTCTTTGCACTTCGGTAAAACAGGAAGCCACACTTTCATGAGCACAGTATATTGTTAAATCATCAGCATACAACATTCCGAAAACCGGAGCGTGTATCTGACCGGAGCGTGTTTCTGTGTTTGGGACAATTGATTTGCACGGAGTACCGCTATGTAATGGTTTGGAACAGAAATTACATATCGGTTCTTTAACACATTTATCTGGAAAATGACTCAGTTTAAGACAGGTCCTGCAGCGGATTGGGTTAGGGATACACATTTTAACTCTTAATTTTTGGTATCCCACATTAATAGTTTCTGGGAGGGTCGGCACTGAAAATGTAAATACATACAAATGTGTATGTTTTTCCATTCCTGACCTCCTAGTAATTATTCTTTTAATTTCCATCACATTAAAGCATCTTAATTCTTACAATATTTCAGTCGGATCGATTCCTTCCAGGTCCGGACAAAATATAACACCTTTTGTTATATTTAACTTCTCGTGTGCGCTCACTTTTACTATTATTGTTGGCCCAAAATTATTTAATTTTAACAATTTATCTGATTGCTCCTTTGAAATTGTTTCGCCCAAAAACGTCCCATTTCTTAACTTTTCGACATTGTTAGGTTCCCCGCATAGGTTATTTATCGTTTTAGATAATAAAAAAGGTGATAATTTTTTATGATCACCTTCCTCATCCCTTTTAATAATTAAAAATTGATTTTTGTTTAGTGAACCCTCAACTGAGGTAATTTCCAAATGGTGGAATAAATTTCTTTTAAATCTTTTTGTTTTTGGGGAGCGTATGTCGGGGGGTTTATTCATTATTAAGGCTTTTTATTTGTAGTTGGTTCTAATTTCATTTTTGTATTCCCTTAAAAGTAAAGCACAAAGAAGGTATTTGTGAATAATAAGTAATATTAGGGTTTTAAAAATAAAATAAAATTAAAAACAAAATGAAAAGCGTAGAAAGAAAAATAATTTCTTTAAAATAAATTAAAGAAATAGGCGCAACTGCCGTCGTTTTGACTAAGATTACAACTGAAAACTGTACAAAAGAAAGAGAGAGCAATAATAATAAAAGGAAACTAAATTTAAACTATACATATATATATATATATATATATATATATATATATATATAAAATTTATAAGTTAGTCTAAGACTTAGCTGTCCGGGCAGGCGAGCTTTGCACGTCCTAATCCTCAGGAGCGTTCCGATGCACAGTGCTGCAGCTTGTGGACATAAGTCGAAAATGCAACTATTTTTTCCAACTTGTTTTGCTTTACAAATCCTTTTAGATTGACCTCAGTGACATGGAATGGGGGCTTTTATTCGAATATTATTAACACAAAGGATTCAAACCCATGTTTGAACAAGTGGCAGTTCGCTTATCTTTCTAAACTAAACGATTTCCATGTAAAAGTCTGTTCGAATTTTTAGTATTTATTTATTAGTTTCTTACCTCCTTCGATGCCTTAGCATCGAAGGAGGTAAGAAAATGCCCATTGTCTTTGTTTTTAATATTTTTCGTAAATATTTTTAAATAACATTTTTAAAATAACTTCAGATACACTTTTTTCAATTTCGATCCAAAACGTCCTGAGTTTCTGAATTATTTTGTTTTAATAACAATTATACTTCATGTATATACTAATTTTTCTTGCTTTGAGCTGCTTTGAATGATTCTGCCTTCATTTTTCTCTTTAAACCCCAAAAATAACATTTTGGAAACAATAGGATCTATTCCAATGCTGACCTTTTAATATCTTCGTGCCCTTTAATTTCTCTAAGCAGGAGAATAAACCATTCAAATTCAAAGCCTTAATGACCGCGACAACACGAATTTAACTCTTTCCAAGTTGAACTGGACAACTTATCGCCATCCGAAGATAGTTTTTCGGACAGCGAATAATTGATTTTAATTTTTTATACATTTTTGTATAATTATTTCTAATTTTTTGTATACTTATTTCTTCTTTAGCGCGGTTCCTCCCTCCCCCATAGGGAGGAACCCCGCTTATAAGGTTGATACAATGAAACAATCCGGAATTGCCGACTAGAAAATTTCGCGTTTCAGAACCCCTAGAGACCGAAAATAACGGTGGTTCAAATTTGTATGTATATATATATATATATATATATATATATATATATATATATATATATATATATATATATATATATATATATATATATTTGTCTGTTCGCTCTGTAGCTCCTAGACGAATGGTTCGATTTTGATGAAATTTAGTACAAAAATCTTTCGTCTAATTTGAAAGGTCAAGTTCGTTAACCAGCAATATCCGCCTGCTGGAAGATGGCGTTTGGGGCGAAATTCGCGCAAAAAAAATCGTAACGCTTACGTTTTTGAGTTCATAAGCTTTTAAGTACTCGTTTTATATGCTTCCTGGGCTAGGAAAACGAATGTAACCATTTTCAAGGCGATAGCTTTAACCGTTTTCGATAAAATTGGAAAAATAGTTTTTGAATACCATTTTTGGTTTGGGTACTTAGAATCATGGGATTCAGTTGAAACATTTTCTGCATGTTCTACTTTCATCAAAACTAATATGTTGAAATTTTGGTTACGTTTGGAGTTAAGGAAGGGTTAGAATAAAATATTTTATTAACAGACATAAAAAGTTTTGGTAACTTTGTATACTTTCCTTAATATCTCGAAAAAGGTTGAGAATCTTGGTAAACGGAAGAATGCCATTAGAAAGCTTACTAAATGCTCTAAAAAAAAGATTCTAATGAAAGTTTTGATTAGGCGATGTGAATCGGAGAAATAAGAGCTTAAATCTTTAAAGTAATTGATTTCGCTTATTCGAACTGTTCTTTTTGTCTGTTTTTTATTCCTTGTTATTTTTTAATTGCTTATAGTTGGATAATGTATTTGAAAATAAAACAGGTTAAGAAAAATAAGAAAAACAATTTAATGTTAGAGATATGGATTCCCAAGATATAGCTTTTCAACTGCCTAGCGTCCTTCCTATGAAGGGTTGTTTGTCTTTGATTTTGGTACTTAGAATTATGGGATACAGTTGAAACATTTTCTGCATGTTCGAATTTCATCAACACTAATATGTTGAAATTTTTGTTACGTTTAGAGTAAAGGAAGGGTTAGAATAAAATATTTTATTAACAGACAAAAAAAGTTTTGGTAACTTTGTATACTTTCGTTAGTATCTCGAAAACCGTTGACAATCTTGTGAAGCGGAAGATTACCATTCGAAAGCTTACTAAATGCTCTACAAAAAAGGTTCTGAAGAAAGTTTTAATTAGGCGATGTCAATCGGAGAAATAAGTGCTTAAAACTTTAAATTAATTGATTTCGTTTATTCGAATGGTTCTCTTTGTCTGTTTTATTCCTTGTTATTTTTTAATTGCTTATAGTTGGATAATGTATTTGACAATAAAACTGGTTAAGTAAAATAACAAAAACATTTTATTGTTAGAAGACCGTTTCTAGTGTTAGCAGACCCTTCCAGGTAAGATTGTAAATCATGACCTTTCAAGACTTTACTACACACAGGAATGGCGTTAGTGACCTTAAGGGTTGACACGCCATTATAATAATTAATTAAAAAAAAAAGACTGGTGGAACCAAAATAATAACTGCTTCTATTTTAATCTATCCAAATTAGACTAGGGAACCGCGCTAAGATGATGCAGTTCCTGCGAGACGGACTTTTTGTATTTATAGTTCTAGAATCTTGCAAAATTTTCTTTTCCTTTTTTTTTTTTGATCCATTTATTTCTTTGTCCAATATTTTTACCTCTCCAAAGCAGTTTGCATTTGGCTTTGGTCGTCTATACTCTTCATGTGTTGTACTAATCTTTTTTTAAATATTTGGTGGAACCAAAATAATAACTGCTTCTATTTTAATCTTTCCAAATTAGACTAGGGATATGAACGGAACCGCGCTAAGATGATGCAGTTCTTGCGAGACGGACTTTTTTCTTCGATTAAATTTGGATTGTCCACTTCAAATAAATATTTGTAAATATAATTTTAATTGAAAACAACTTAGTTTTTATTCAAGTCCCTTAAAATACATGTGTTCTTTAGTGATAAAATTAGTTTACTCATTAAATGTCCGCCAAGAACGACTTTTGTCCACTTACTCCATTAGAACGCCGCACTGTGTGATGTGTTCACCTCGGCTGCTTCAACTCAACCCCCCCTGAAGTTCTGACGTTTTTTCTCCTTGCCGAATCCCAACCGGGTCTTTTGTACAATAAGCATACACTTTTCAAGAACTAGTAACAGTTACTCTACTGGGGTCTCCCGTAGTCTAGTGGCTAGCGCGCTGGATTCATAAGCGGGAGATGGTGGGTTCGATTCCCACCTCCGGCAGGGATTTTCTCATCTCAAGGCTCGCTGGGAAAATTCCTCGCTGCACCCTGGATGTCGGCGCTAATGACCAAGAAGTAGATGCGCCGTAAAAAAAAAAAAAAAAAAAAAAAAAAAAAAAAAAAAAAAAAAAGTTACTCTACTGTTACTTTACTAAACTCTAGGTTATGTTTACAAAACAAGATAAATGCTTGTTTATAAAAAAGAAAATAACTTTATTTAATACTGAACAAAATAAATCATGCTGAAGGTGGCCAATATTCAAACATTGAATGCAATATTTTATGAAATAGGTCTTCCTTCTCATATCTTCTTCTCCACACAAATTCACACAAATATGAATCCAATAATGCCCTACTTGTTCCGCGTTCAATCTTGTTCCTTCGCTTCAAACTAGCCCACAAAGACTCAATTCTCTATGTGTGGGCTCTAGTAATGGGATCTACAAAATTTTTTAAATCTGATAAATGAATGTGTTTAAATACAGAATTAGGTTAGAGGGGAATCATATGTTCCAAATAATAATAAAATGAACTGTTACTAGTTCTTGAAAAGTGTATGCTTATTATACAAAAGACCCTCCCAACCATACCTTGTCTTCAAAAATACTCTTATTCTAGAAATATGTGTGATGTACTCAGTTGCCTTAGATATGTGATATACTGTCAACATTCATATGGAAATACTGTTTAATTTTAAGTATATCGAAAACTCAGTTAAAATATGTAAAATTTTCTTTATGGAATGATATTTGAATGAGAATTTCAATTTTTCTAATTTTTACATAAAAAATATTGATTCTGATCTCACTGATCATGTGGGTCCGACTATGTGAGAATTAGTTCCGCGCCCGACCGAAGTTTAAATACCCAAAATTAATAAATAGCTTTTATGCATACAAAAATTATTTTTACTGGTTGTAAATATCCCCCAGTAAAAATCTCCTCCAGTTAAAGAGAAACCCCACCCCCACAATAGTAATAAAAAAGTCCGGCTCGCAGGAACTGCATCATCTTAGCGCGGTTCCGTTCTTACTCCTAATGTTGGAAAGTTTGACATAGAAACAGTTATAATTTTGGTTATACCTTTCATGAAATAATTCATTTAAATTTTTACGTCCATTTATTATTAACTACGAATTTTAGGACGGGTTATCTACAGGTTACCACCCTTTTCTAGCCAGGATAGGGCTGATGCCTTTTCTTTTTTCTGAAGAAAAGCCACCACCCCTAGTGGGAATCGAACCCACGACCCTTGGCTGGGAGTGCCTCAACCCTCACGGCCAACGGGCCTCTTTCATGAAATAATATAACCTGGAAGCCATTAAGTCGCCATAGTTGCGAGCTAACGAAAATAAATATAACCTGGAAATGATCGGCAACTTTTGATCGCTAATTCATGAATGTGTTTATAACTAACTAGTCTTTATCAATATTTATTACTAGCTGAATACCCGTGCTTCGCCACGGCCGATAAGTAGTTTTATATGGAGTTAAATAAGATATGATCAAAATTAACGCTACTACATAATTTTGTACAGCTTATTATTGCACGGACTTTAAAGTTACCCAAGAAACACCATGTGGAGGTAACCGTCCTGTTTTCCGTTGGGGAGTAAAAAAAGAAAAATACAACAACCATTTAAAAAGTTAGGTAAACAGAGACATTTACACGTTAAAAAGAATAAAACTAACAACTTTGAAGTTTTAAGCACTTATCTCTTCGATTGATATCGCCCCACCGAACATTACAACAGAATCTTATTTATTTTTTTTACGGCGCATCTACTTCTAGGTCATTAGCGCCGACATCCAGGGTGCAGCGAGGAATTTTCCCAGCGAGCCGTGGGATGAGAAAATTCCTGCCGGAGGTTGGGAATCGAACCCACCATCTCCCGCTTATGAATACAAGGCACTAGCCATTAGACCACGGGAGACCCCAAAACAGAATCTTATTGTAGAGAATTTAGTAACCTTTCGAATAGCCGCCTTTCACTTATACGAGTTCCCAACCGTTTTCGAGATATTTTAGAAAATGTACTGATATCCGAAAACTTTGTATCACCATTCGTACAATTTTTTTTCCATATACTTCGTTTCTGAATATCCAAACAGAAAATATAGTTTTGAAAAGTATTTCTATCCATTTTTCTGTTAAATGACTACAGAACTCGCTTAAAAAATGGTTTCATTCGTTTTCCTACGTTAAGGAATCTTTCGCAGAAATTTCGCTCCAAAAACCATGTTCCAGTAAAAGAATCCAACTGGTTAATGAACTTTACCTTTTAAATGAGAAGAACGATTTTTGTACCAAATGTTATCAAAATGGAACCATTTTTGAGCCGATGAGGAACTTCTTAATGATTCAAACCCCCCGAAAAGTGCTTAAACATTTGAATATCAAAAAAAACTTTCTTAGCGAGTTTTTACATTCTAAACGTATTGTCTGTGCAAAATTTCAAATTTTTGTGTAAAGTGGTTCGGGATATTATTACCTCCGATGGACCATCACCAGGGCGTAAACTCTATGAGGGACAAAATCACAGTTTATTTCTAGTAATTCAAGGACTGCCATCATAGTGGAAATTAACCTCAATTATTTATTTAGTTACTAATGTTTTCGCAATATAGAAGACAAAACATATAGAGAACAATGATAGATTGATATCTTTGTGGTAATTCGTCCAGTAGAGTTGGTTGATACGTCCAGTAGAGTTGGTTACGTCCAGTAGAGTTTGCTACGTCCAGTAGAGTTGGTTGATACGTCCAGTAGAGTTGGTTACGTCCAGTAGAGTTGATTACGTCCAGTAGAGTTTGCTACGCCCAGTAGAGTTTGCTACGTCCAGTAGAGTTGGTTACGTCCAGTAGAGTTTGCTACGTCCAGTAGAGGTTGCTACGTCCAGTAGAGTTGGTTACGTCCAGTAGAGTTGGTTGATACGTCCAGTAGAGTTGGTTGATACGTCCAGTAGAGTTGGTTGATACGTCCAGTAGAGTTGGTTACGTCCAGTAGAGTTGGTTGACACGTCCAGTAGAGTTGGTTGATACGTCCAGTAGAGTTGGTTGATACGTCCAGTAAAGTTGGTTGATACGTCCAGTAGAGTTGGTTACGTCCAGTAGAGTTGGTTGATACGTCCAGTAGAGTTTTCTACGTCCAGTAGAGTTGATTACGTCCAGTAGAGTTGGTTACGTCCAGTAGAGTTGGTTGATACGTCCAGTAGAGTTGGTTACGTCCAGTAGAGTTGGTTGATACGTCCAGTAGAGTTGGTTACGTCCAGTAGAGTTGGTTACGTCCAGTAGAGTTGGTTGATACGTCCAGTAGAGTTTGCTACGTCCAGTAGAGTTGATTACGTCCAGTAGAGTTGGTTACGTCCAGTAGAGTTGGTTACGTCCAGTAGAGTTGGTTACGTCCAGTAGAGTTGGTTGATACGTCCAGTAGAGTTGGTTGATACATCCAGTAGAGTTTGCTACGTCCAGTAGAGTTGGTTGATACGTCCAGTAGAGTTGGTTACGTCCAGTAGAGTTGGTTACGTCCAGTAGAGTTGGTTGATACGTCCAGTAGAGTTGGTTGATACATCCAGTAGAGTTTGCTACGTCCAGTAGAGTTGGTTGATACATCCAGTAGAGTTGGTTACGTCCGGTAGAGTTGGTTGATACGTCCAGTAGAGTTGGTTACGTCCAGTAGAGTTGGTTACGTCCAGCAGAGTTGGTTGATACGTCCAGTAGAGTTTGCTACGTCCAGTAGAGTTGATTACGTCCAGTAGAGTTGGTTACGTCCAGTAGAGTTGATTACGTCCAGTAGAGTTGGTTACGTCCAGTAGAGTTCGTTGATACGTCCAGTAGAGTTGGTTGATACATCCAGTAGAGTTTGCTACGTCCAGTAGAGTTGGTTGATACGTCCAGTAGAGTTGGTTGATACGTCCAGTAGAGTTGGTTACGTCCAGTAGAGTTGGTTGATACGTCCAGTAGAGTTGGTTGATACATCCAGTAGAGTTGGTTACGTCAAGTTGGTTTCATTGCTGTATGTCAAATAGTCAGATGTCAAGTAGAGATAACTGTTATTTATTTGGATAGTTAGTTCATATAGTTGTTTGTCTAGTAGTTGTCATTCTTTTAATGTCATTTGGTCATAAGTTTTTCTGTCCTGGTGTAAGCTACAAATATGAAGATATTGAATTTAACGTTCACTGAATGGTATCATATCGGTTTTTTAAAGTCTTACAGTATTAAATTATGATTTGGGTTAATTTTAAGTTTTAATATTTATTTATATGTTGTCATAGAGTTTAATTTGTTTTAAGTATTGGAGTGTTCTTTCTATATATTGGCTCCCGTCACAGAGTAAGGTAGTCAAGCTGTCCGGTAGGTCAAAGTTTTGTCTATGTCTGCATTCAGTTAGTAAGTGTTTTATAGTTAATGTCGTGTTGCAGTATTGGCACTTTGGTCATGAGGTGTGAATGAGTGAGACGTGGGTGGTCTATTCTTAAACGGCAAAGGACTACTTCGTCTCTTCTGTTGCCTCAATTAAAAATAATAATATGAAGTAGATAATGTACGGTAACAGCTGTTCTCTTATCGTCCTGGCAACGCATGCTGCCTAGGCTTGGCTGCTCTAACCAACTGAAACTTTAAACCCCTCAAAAAATATTTAAAAATTCTAATATCAAAAAATCCTTTCTTAGTGAGCGTCTACGTTCTATAGTGAGTGTCCATGCAAAATTTCAAGTTTTTCTATCTAGCGGTTTGGGCTGGGCGATGATCATCATTCAAAAAATAAAAAACTGCCATTGTTTTTAACATTAAATACAATGGCCAATCATGTCTTTTTATCATAGATTAGATTAGATTCCTGTTTTGGAGGGCATTAAACAGGCAAGGTTATTACGCCCTTCTGAGTAAATTATTATATTTATAATATTAAATTTAGTTTTATTTTTATATTCTGTGAGTTATGTGTTTTGTGTGTTGTAATGTATGCTGTGTGTAATATACTCTCTGTTTTTGTTATGATATGTACATAGACTATTTATTTTTTCCATTTAAGACCTCTACTTTTTTTTTTTTTTTTTTATTTATATAACTATATTTTTTTGTATTTTTTTTATATATATATAACTATATTTTTTTTGGTATTTTTTCATAATCTGTTATAAATGCTTATTTCTTTAAATAAATTCAGAATTGCATCGATTCCTTCAGCTGAATCCTGTAGTGCCGCTGATGCAATGCGAGAAATCCCATATTTTTCAAAACTTTCATTGAGTGGATGGCATTCCTCTAGAATATGTTGGATGGATAGAGGAACATGGGAGGTCTCACACATTCTTAGAGCTTCTTTAGTTATTAGGTGTACGTGGGTCAGGTTAGTATGTCCTATTCTAGCCCTTGTTATTACAACCTCTTCCCTTCGGTTGCCCCTAAATGCGCTGCTCCATTTTCTTGTGGTTGGCTTTATTTTTCTAAGTTTATTAGTTAAAGGCACCTCATTCCACATGGATTCCCAGTTGTTGCGGATTCTTTGTTTCATCCATGAACTAACATCATATGCCTCGTAAATTTGTTGTGCTGGTCTTTCCATAATCGCTGCTTCTTTTGCTGCCTTGTCTGCTGCTTCGTTTCCTGGAATGCCGCTGTGTGATGGAACCCAAAGGAAGTTAATAGATTTTTTCAGCTCGGATAGTTTGTTCAGGTAATTGTAAATTGTGTTTATTATTATGATAGAATTTTTCGGATTTTGAATTCTAAAGAACAAAACTAACACATTCAATGTTTTAAACACCGTTTTCTCCGATTGACATTGACTAATCGAAAATCTTCTCAGAATATTAATTAGAGAATTTAGTAAGCTTTCGAATAGTATCTATCCACTCAACACGATTTCCAACGGTGTTCGAGATATTAAGGAAATATGCGAAGCTCCCTAAACTTTTCATTACATAAAATATTTTATTCTAATCCTTCCTTAACTCCAAACGTAACCAAAATTTAAACATGTTTGTTTATGCGCATTTTAAACATGCAGAAAATATTTTAACTGAATCCAATGATTCTAAGTAACCAAAACAAAAATAAACGAAATCAATTACTTCAAAGTTTTAAGCACTTATTTCTCCAATTCACATCGCCTGATAAAACTTTGTTCAGAACCTTTTTTGTAGAGCATTTAGTAAGCTTTCGAATGGTAACCTTTCGCTTCCCAAAATTCTCAATCGTTTTCGAGATATTCAGGAAAGCATACGAAGTTCCAAAAACTTTCCATGTCTGTTACTGAAATATTTTATTCTAACCCTTCCTTAACTCCAAATGTAACCAAAATTTCAACATATTAGTTTTTATGAAATTCAAACATGCAGAAAATGTTTTAACTGAATCCCATGATTCTAAGTACCCAAACCAAAAACGTTATTCAAACACTAGTTTTCCAAACTTCTCGAAAACGGTTACAGCTATCGCCTTAATCGATCAGCCACTGATCAGTCCAGTGCAAGCATAGTGCAATACCGATAAGAAAGCATTATTGATTTCCCCTATCTCCAATATCTATCTTTACTTATTAATTTTGCAATCTTACATCCCAGTAATTTTTCATTATACTCTGAAATATTGCACTAAGATGTTTAATGTCTTTTAGCGCGGTTCCTCCCTCCCCCATAGGGAGGAACCCCGCTTATAAGGTTGATACAATGAAACAATCCGGAAGTGCCGACTAGAAAGTTTCGCGTTTCAGAACCCCTAGAAACCGAAAATAACGGTGGTTCAAATTTGTTTATATATATATATATATATATATATATATATATATATATATATATATATATATATATATTTGTCTGTTCGCTCTGTAACTCCCAGACGAATGGTCCGATTTTGATGAAATTTGGTACAAAAATCTTTCGTCTAATTTTAAATGTCAAGTTCGTTAACCAGCAAAATCCGCCTACTGGAAGATGGCGTTTGGGGCGAAATTCGCGCAAAAAAAATCGTAACGCTTACGTTTTTTAGTTCATAAGCTTGAAAGTACTCGTTTTATATGCTTCTTGGGCGAGGAAAACGAATGAAACCATTTTCAAGGCGATAGCTTTAACCGTTTTCGAGAAAATTGGAAAAATAGTTTTTCAATACCGTTTTTGGTTTGGGTACTTAGAATCATAGGATTCAGTTGAAACCTTTTTGCTGCATGTTCTACTTTCATCAAAACTAATATGTTAAAATTTTGGTTACGTTTGAAGTTAAGGAAGGGTTAGAATAAAATATTTTATTAACAGACATGGAAAGTTTTTGGAACTTCGTATGCTTTCCTGAATATCTCGAAAACGATTGACAATCTTGTGAAGCGGAAGATTACCCTTCGAAAGCTTACTAAATGCTCTACAAAAAAGTCCGACTCGCAGGAACTGCAGCATCTTAGCGCGGTTCCGTTCATGTCCCTAGTGCCATTTGATAAGCTTAGAAAAAAAATAAACTTATTTTTTTTATATATCTTGTGAAAATTGTCAAAATCCTCTCGAACATCTCGAATAAAAGTGATATTAAGGCGTCAGGGACACCGACAGTAGCTAACTTTTACACAGAAGCGGAAATTACAGAATCTGGCTCTCATTCTAAAGCAAAGCTCTATAAATCAATACAAAATATGCCTAATAAAGCCTTTCTAGAGGATACAGAAGCATGGGCGTATATGAGGGGGGGGGCTGAGGGGACTGCAGCCCCTCCCGAAATTTTGAATTGATGATAAAAACTTCTCGTAAAACCTTTAAAAATAAATTAAATAAGATCACTTAGTTCATAAAACATATTTTATTTTACGTGTAATAGCGTTTTAGTTGCCTAAAACTATTCCAAGCTCTAAATATTTAGTATTCCATACCCTGGAAATGGTCTCAGCCCCCCCCCCCGAAATTGTTTTTATATACGCCCATGTACAGAAGGATCAAGAAGAAGTACACAAGATTGAGTAGAATACCCAGCCTAATATAGCCTATATAGAATAATATGTTGAATAAAACCTATCTAGTAAATACACAAGGACAAATAAAAGTCTTGACGAATAACAAATTAAGAAAAAAAACTTTATTTAACAAAATAAAACAAAGTTTAGTTGCCCAACTACAATAGAATAATATACCTAATTAAGTCTATGGAGTAGACACAAATGGACCAAAAACAAGTCTTTGTGGAATATTGTTTTTTTTTTCTAATTAAATACTTTTTATCAATATTTAGTATATAACCTTTGTTGAAAACTATTGATTGCTAATTGATGAATCGGTTTACAACTAAGTAGTCTTTATCAATATTTAGTATATAACCTTATACTTGGATCTGAGTTTTTGGGGTGCTCTCCGCCTAGGCTTTGTATTTGTGTCGGCAGATACCTGGGGTATATTTACAGCTCTTGAGGATTAACTCTTAGCAGGTAAATTTCCTGCGCCCCCCTGGTTTCTACGGGCATTGAACTTTAGGAGGATTGGATTTAGGACTTAATATACTAGACTAAATCATAGCAAGAAGTAATCCTCCGTCGTCGGTTCTTAATTATGTAGACTCGCTAATGTTATCCAATCTTAGATACATCGTATTTAAAATCCACAGCAAAAACACGAAATTTCATCAGAATCCCCTGCTGAATAAAACTTATATAGAATAATATGCAAAATAAAGCCTATCTAGTGGATAAAAATAGAGGAAAAAAGCCGTTCGTGGTGGTAGAAAATCTTAAACGTATTTCGCTCAGAAATCTCCGAAATATTGTCACTAATTTTACGTATCCTGTTTTATAGCCAAATAGATTAATATTCTATAATCAATAAGAAAAACCTACTAACAATAAAAAACTATGGGTAACACATGAAAATAGGGAATACCAAGAATAATTCTAAAGAACGAAATCAACACCAGTACTGTCACATCTAGATATTCATACGGCATCTTCGAATTCTAACAAACAAAATATTGATTCTAATTATACGTATCCTGTTTCATTGACAAATACATTTGACTACTATAAGCAATTAAAAACACTAGGGAATATGCCAAAGAACTCGGAGTAGGAGCCTCGACAGTTTCAAGACATTTGAAGGAAATCGACAAATCCAAAACTGACATTTTCATACGGTATTTCTCCGATTGACATCGCCTAATCAAAACTTTCATTAGGACCTTTTTTGTAGAGCATTTAGTAAGCTTTCTAATGGTATTCTTCCGTTTCCCAAATTCTCAACCTTTTTCGAGATATTAAGGAAAGTATACAAAGTTACCAAAACTTTTTTATGCCTGTTAATAAAATATTTTATTCTAACCCTTCCTTAACTCCAAACGCAACAAAAATTTCAACATATTAGTTTTAATGAAAGTAGAACATGCAGTAACTGTTTCAACTGAATCCCTTGATTTTAAGTACCCAAACCAAAAACGGCATTCAAAAATTATTTTTTCAGTTTTCTCGAAAACGGTTAAAGCTATCGCCTTGAAAATGGTTCCATTCGTTTACCTAGCCCAAGAAGCCTATAAAAAGAGTACTTACAAGCTTATGAACTCAAAAACGTAAGCGTTACGATTTTTTTTTGCGCGAATTTCGCCCCAAACGCCATCTTCCAGTGGGCGGATTTTGCTGGTTAACGAACTTGACCTTTCAAATTGGACGACAGATTTTTGCACCAAATTTCATCAAAATCGGACCTTCAGGGAAGCCAGAAATGAGCGAAAAGACATGTATATATATATATATATATATATATATATATATATATGTATATATATATATATAAATAAATATATACATATATATATATATATATATATATATATATATATATATATACAAATTTGAACCACCGTTATTTTCGGTCTCTAGGGGTTCTGAAACGCGAAATTTTCTTGTCGGCACTTCCGGATTGTTTCATTGTATCAACCTTATAAGCGGGGTTCCTCCCTATGGGGGAGGGAGGAACCGCGCTAATAAAAAGCAATAAAAAACCAAGGGAAAGAGACAAAAATTACAAAAAGAACGACAAAAACCCGTTCATAAGAACAAAACAGACGTATTTGAAGTTTTAAGCATTTATTTCTCCGATTGACATAACCTAATCAAAAATAGTTTTAGAATCATTTTTGTAGAGAATTTAGTAAGCTTTCAAATAGTTTCAATCCACTTACCACGATTTCCCAACCGTGTTCGAGATATTAATGAAAGTATACGAAGTTTCCAAAACTTTTCATATCTGTTCATAAAATATTTTATTCTAACCCTTCCTTAACTCCAAACGTAACATAACTTTCAACATATTAGTTTTAATC